>JADRCH010000280.1:498780-541253 GCA_019843965.1 Rhynchomys soricoides
GACAGTGCACACTTTTAATCCCAGTGCATGGAAGGCAGAGGCAGGTAGACCTTTGTAAGTTCAAGGCCAGCCTGGTCCCGGAGCAGAATTCCAGGCTAGCAAGGAATTCTCACATAATGAGAATGATTGGGAGAGGGGGTCGGGAACATACGAATTCCTTTCCCTGCCTTCAGGAACTGACATGAGTCACATGGCTACTCCATAACAGCTCTAACGTACCCTGCAACACAGGAGTTATTCCTGTCTTCATCCTCAGGATGAACTCGGAATCTGCTCATCCGTTGTTCTAGGAAAGCCAAAGATGCGTAATCTGTGTCATTTACAAGAAGAAAATAAGGCTGTGTTGTGATGTAATTTCTGTGTAGAAACAGATGACATCACTAAAACCCAGACACTGCCCTGCTCCTTCAGAAGCAGGTTCCTCCTCTTGCCTCTTTTCTTCCCTCCTTTGCTTCCTCATTTTGCTTCATTCATTTCATCAACAGATATTGCTAAGCACCCGCCAGGTGTCGGGGCCTTTAAGGCAAGAGAAATAAAAGGAGGAAGACAGATGAGTCACTGCCACTAAGAAGCTGACATCCTGGTGGGGTGGGGCGCAGTGTCACAGGTGTTCCTAGAGGAGCTTACAGAGGGGTACTGGAACACCTGTGAGGACCTGTGACACAGATTTGAGGCATCAGAGAAAAGAGCAGGAAAAGACTTAAGGGCTAGCCTCAGGAAGAACTGTGGTGAGCATTCCTGTGAGAGAGTCACTAGGGACAGATGCTGCTAGAGCCCTTAAGCTTAGGTGAGAGCTGCCAGGAGCCATGTGGAGTTTAAGCAAAAGGCCATAACATTCATGTACCAAGCCCTGAGCTTGCAGCTCCCAGAGGTCCTTAGGAAAGGTTCATAGTGGTCCTCTGGATTAAGGTGACTGTTGACCTTTCTCTAGGCTTTCCAAGACTTTCTTGGATAGAACTTAGTTCATGTTGACCCAATTGACTTGTTTACATTGTTTTTGCTCAAGAACATTGAAACCGTTCCAAATAAACAGAACTGTGACTGTCCTGGTCAGCAAAACTAATTCCCATTGTTCCCCTCACAATGAGTTGCTTTAAAGGGGCACCTGTGCGTGAGAGAAACTGAGCTCTAACTAAGAGGACCAGCATAGCTCAAATACAGAGGGATTCAAAGGCAGCACTGTGTTTTCCTTCTTCTTGTTGTTTTGCTCTTTAGACAGGGTCTCACTGTGTTGTCTAGACTGGCCCTGGGTCTGTGAGCTGAAGCAAGGTCTGCACCACTGAGCTTTACCTCAGCCTCTTGATTTCGTTTCAATGTAGGATAATGCATTTCTGTTTCCCTTTCCCAATTGCTATGTTGGCATTTAAAAGTAAATAAATAAAAACTTTGGAAAAGGCGTGTTGACTTTTCTAGGCCACAGGAATACTGTTAAGAATGTGTCTGTGGTTTCTGCTTGTGTTGGCTTTTCCATTGTCTTTCTGTTCTACAGCTTTCTGTTCTTTGGATAGGGTCCATTACTATACTTTGCAGATTCCTTGGTCTCATATAAATACTAAGAACAGAAAATCTTTACAGAATTTTTCTAGTAACCAGGATAGCTTGTTGTTTCTATCTCTGTTCACATTTCAGGGTTTTTTTTTTTTTAAGTCCCAGAACTTGAGAATTCTAAGGAGTCAAGGGTGTGCGTGTCTGGAACAAACTCCTACTGTAGCAGCTAAGAGTAATTTTCATCCTTGGGTACTGGGGGAGGAGAGGGGAGTGGGTGTTGTCCATCAAGAAAGCCAGGCTCATTGGATGCACCAGAGTCTGTTGAATAAAATATCAGTATCTAATCTGATATGAATATAAGTGTGTAGATACTGTGTATAAATATCATTACAGTTCAGATATAGATAGCCTAGCTCTGTAAAAAGAAAACAAAACGAAAACAAAAAACTGTCACTGTGTATAGTCTCAACCCATTTGATACAAACTATCAGCCAAACACCAGAAGAATACAGCACAAATTTCTTAAAAAATAATGAAAATTCAAGTGTGCTTAATAACCAGAACAGCCTTAGGCAAGTCAGACGCATTCATAAGATACTCATTAGTTCAAAGAAGCAGAAAAAATATCCCATGCAATATTGCAAAGACACTTGATCCTGTAGTTAGTACTTAGCAGGCTAGGTGCTGTTATGCTGTGAGCTGCCCCATTTCACTAGACAACACCACTTCCTACCATGTAAACATTGTTGGCCTCTCTCAGCAGTGTATGAGTCCACAATCCAGCACTTCTTCTCAAAATCAGTTTAATATATTTCTTTTAGGACACATTAAATTGTTCGTATGAAACAAGGGACTCTGGTTAAAGTACCCACTCTACCATTAGCATGAGCTATCTGTGAACTTCCTGTTGGCTCTTTTATAATCTCTTAGTCTCTGAGACAGTCAGTATACCATGAAAATTAAATGCCAGGAAGGCAGGAGACTGCACTTTGTACTTCTGAGAACCAGTATCATGTATAAAGAGAAGGTATTGCTGGGGTCACATTGACACTTGGTTTAAAGCATAGCTTCAGTGATTATCAGTCCTGGACCCACACAGCTTATGAGATGTAACACGCTTAGTTCATAGAAATAAGGCTAGTGTATGAGAAGGCACAAGACAGAGGACTTGGTGTTCTGAAAATGCTCTGAAATACTAGATTCTCTCTTTACAGTACCCAAAAACCACCTCTCAGATAGGCATGGCACAGTGGCTCTCTGTGTTCCCTCTCTCCAGTTATCTCAGATTGTATGTCTGTAATCCCAGATGGCAGCAGAAGTCAGGGTAAAGGGGTTAAGTAGATAGATCACTGGGGAACTTCTGAATTATATCCTAATTTGGTTTCTCCCAGAATTTAAAATTAAACAACTTTCATACCAAACACATTAGAACTAAAATAAAAGATAAAATGGAAAACAAAATGATATCATCTCAGAAGTCATACATAAACAGAGATCCAAAGAGTAGGCTGTCAGTAGAGTTGGCTTTCATGAATCCCAAAGCCACCTATCTGCCCAAATGGCCTTCAACTAAAGTTGTAATAGCTTGGGATATAGGGGACTGGAGCCAATGCAAAGTTTGATCCAAAGTATGGGCTGCAGCAAGAGATTTCCATGTCCAGTTGCAACTGTTACAGCTCTTTCCAGAAGGTCAGTTTAGAAAGTAGTCTGTCCTACAAAAGGGGATGTCAGGAAACATGCTTACTGTGATGGTGGTGTTGGGTAGGAAACAAAGGTTGGGTTATTTGTTTTTGGTTTTTTGGTTGGTTGGTTGGTTGGTTGTTGATTGTTTTTAAGAATTCAGAACCACAGGCAGCTCTCAAGCAAGCCTGAATTTACTCTCTTTTAGAGTGGTCTGAAAACCTTCAGCCAAAGGATTTCCTTTCACATGGCTCGGGTTATTAGTAGAGATGCCTTTCAGCTCTATATGCAGATACTTCCCACTTCCTCCCATTCCTGCCTTTGCCCCGGTGACTAGTAACAGAGAAGCCTGAGGCATGTGCTCTCTAAACTGCAAATGTTAAAGTGTATAATTGATTAATTAAAATAGCAATCTACCTCACCCTACAAGGTGAACAGAGCCCTACTTAGTATAAAAAGCTTTGGACTTAACTTAGATAAGAAGGAAGAAAATAAAGGCCTAACTGTACTAAAAAAAAAAAAAAAGAAAAAAACCTCTATTCTTATAACAGTATCACCAACCCAAATTATAATCAGCCTGAAGTAGACCAGGAGAGGGACTAGAGCAGTGGTCCCCAACCTTCCTAATGCTGTTACCCTTTAATACTTTTCCCCATGCTGTGGTGACCCCCAACCATAAAATTACTTTTGTTGCTATTTCATAACTGTAATGTTGCTACTGTTACAAGTTGTTATGTAAATATCTGATACGTAGGATATCTGATATACAAGCCCTATAAAAGGGTCATTCTGCTTCCAAAGGTTTGAAGCCCACAGGTTGAGAACCTCTGGTATAGACGGAGTATATGGATTAACTGCAGTGATTCGGGACAGATGGACAGGGGCATTTTGACCAAGATAGCACAACCATCAGAGCAAGCAGAAGAAGAGACAGACAGTTGTCCTTTGGGGTCCTCCCGAGGCCCCTCTGACATCTTACTTATATGTAATTTTTAAAATGTAAGACTTAAGTTTGTTAGCTTGCATTTGTGTTCCTGTTACCATGGTTCTTTCCCAGCACCCTTAAAGTGTTTTGTTTATGCACGCCTCGGATCTGTTCTAATAATGCAGTGCTAATCCCATTGCTGGGTCAGCATTAAGGGCAAACAATTGATTTTAGAAGCACCGTGCCAGTTAGTGAAAGCCCAGAAGCAAGGTGACATGTGGTGCATTGCAAGAGCTGACTTCTTGGCTGCCACATCCTTCGCTCTCTCATTATGTGCTTGGAGCGAGTTGCCTGCTTTATGTGCATATTCTTGGCTAGGTTGGCACAGGTAAATGCCACCAAGCTCTTCCTGTTCTCAGCCTGTATTTGCTGTTCGGGCAGCTGTGCGTTTTTCTGGCAGATGATAGTCCTTGTTTCTAAACTTTTAAAATGTGCAAGCGAATTTGTTCATGACTACACACCCATAGAATTATGCTTGGTGGATAAGAAGTCCTTGAAAGTGGTTTTGAATGCATGTGTGTTTTGTATAGAGCAGCAAAAGTGTGCTTTGTGGGAGTCAAATGACCTTTCACAGAGGTCACCTAAGACATTGGAAAACACAGATATTTACATTACAATTCATAACAGTAGCAAAATTCTAGTTATGAAGAAGCAATGAAAATAGTTTTATGGTTAGAGGTCACCACAGCGTGAGGAACTGTGCTCAAGGGTCAGCATTAGGAAGGTAAGAATCTCTGGTGTGGAGAGCAGCGAGAGCCCAGGAGGTAGAACTCTTACTGAGTCTTAGACTGGGCCTAAGATGAGTCAGCTGTTAGTGTCTCAAGCTGAAGTTGAAGGTGGTTTGGTGGCCCACTCACTGTCAAGAAAGAAGATGAGGAATTAAAAACAGTCCCATGAGCTGGGCCAGGGGCCACAGGTCAGATTTTGGAAATCAGTGGGCAGCTGCTGGAAGGTTGAAGAACCTGGAGACTGCTCTGTTCCCAGGCATAATTGGGAAAACACTGTTAGCAGATGTGCAACAAAATACCCTGGACCGTAAGGCCTGTTCCTTGTCTAGGGCTGACCCAAGGACAGAGCCTGGGCAGACCTGGCCAATTCCTAACCCCCCATCGTTCTGTAAAGTAAATATTAGGAGTCCTGCTCATGCCACATGTGCCTAAGTTAACTACAGCTAACGTGTATCTTCATATCCAGATGTCAGCTACATTTTCATTCTTATTTTCCTTGACACTGCCTTTCCAGATGGTCTTTCCTATTTCCTGGCCTCCTACAAGTAGGTGTCTCTAGTACATAACAATAACAATGATAATAATAATAAACAATAATAAGAGATTAAAAGGAATAATGGCTAGAGAAGTGGGTAAAATGTAATATGTCAATGCTAGCCCTTGTCTGCACCCCTATTAATAAAAGCAGTCAGTCATTTGAGAGGAAAGGCAAGACCTGTTCTCTTGTACCCTCCCGTGAATGTCAATGAGCCAGAAGAGTGAAGTCCGTGTTAAGAGGAAGCCTGGGAGTCGGCTGAAACAATTAATCAATCTTGTCATCTACAAATAATAGTTTAAATAACTTCCTCTCCTTGCTCACTTGACTGAAACAGCCAATCAGATTCAAACAGTAGATAGCATCATCAGTCTTTCTGAAAATAGACTTGCTTCAGTGTTTGGCTTTTGTTATCTAGAACTCTAGGCCGTTTACAAGATGCCCTGGCTTTTGTGGGTTCTTGTTTTGTTTTGTTTTGTTCTTTTACTAGTCACAGAGTGGGTGGGGGACATATTTCAATAATAACAAAGTAGCCATGTCCTTTGTTCCATTGAAAAGACAGTATATTATTTTATTATTTTATATTATAGTGCCTTTTATAAAAAGATATAATAGTAATCAAAGAAACTCTAATATGTAGCATGCTAGTGGAAATAAATGACTTGTTATATTCAGAGGGTGAATAATAATTTCATATTCTTTGACTCTAATAATGATAGTTTGTATGAAGATGACTATATCATCATGTCTCTGAGCCTTGCACATATTTTCTTATGTATGATGTATCCAGCAAGTGACATGGCAAGCAAGATGCAATTTGGGAGAATTGAGGGCTGACCCGTGTGTGTCTTGGTGCAGGGAGCCTTTTGTTTATGGGCTTGGTTATTAGGAGACACCACTGACTTTGTTTAACAGCTTTTCTGTTGTATTTGGGCAGCAGAAGGGATTCATATAAAGGGAAGGAAAACAATCAAAAAGAAATTTGGCCAAATTTGTAATATTTGACTCAGTTGGGAATTTCATCTCCATGTTGTAACCTCAACTAAACCAACACAGCTTCTCTCTAGAGATTTCTTAAGTCTTGAGTGAGACTCACAGAGGCAATGGCAGAAAACCACAATACACCAGCAGAGACAGGTTGCAAAATGAAGATGAAGCTCTGGCAAGACAGGGAGACTTCAGAGAGGCCAGGCCACAGGCTGGAGGTACAGCCTGCTTAGGGAAAGATCTCTAGTCCTGGCGAGGCAGCAGGTGTGGGCTTCCTCCATTTGCAGAGTCCCGGAGAAGGAGGGGTTAGAGGGGGATGAGCTGATGGCTCGGCCTGGGGCATCCTTCACCAGATGAAGTTAGAAGCTTCTAGAACTGGGGGTGTTGGGTGGTCTCTGAAGGACCATGGCTGATTTACTTCATACCACCACTTTGATGAGCTAGAAAAGCTTGTCTTAGTCAGAGACTAAACGTCAGTCCTAGAGAAGATGAAAGAATGTGAATAACTACTTTTCTGTGGAATGAACTTTGTGACCAGGCATGCCTACTGTCCTCCTAACCAGATGATTGGAGCCGGCCTCTGTCAGCGTCCTCAGCTTTAAACCATGGTCTCTCCTCCCTGCCTCCCTCTGTTCTTGTTCCTTCGCCCTACCTAGTCCATCCTTTCTCTGTGTTCACAGTGTAACTTGCTCTCAGAGATCCCCATCAAGGACCACTTACATTCTTAAAATGGTGAGTAAGAAGTTTCCCCAAACAAGCAAAAATATATTTTACTTCCAGCATCTAGTGACTTAAAAATAAATAAATAAATAAATAAATAAATAAATAAATAAAAGAAACCACTGGGTAAATTGTCTTTTCTAAGACTCAATAATGCTGCTTTAGTTTATGTGACTTATTTGGAGTTTTTGTTAATATAGTATATGCAGCTAGGGAGCAAATGAAATTATTTAACCATGTCGGTAGTGTGTCTTTAAGTTAGAAAAGATTTAAAAAATCTATGAATATAGAAAATCAGAATTCTTACAATTTTTGCTTGGAACTTAGCCCATTCACCTACCCCACACCACTTCACTCCTCTCCAAAAAAGAAAAGAAAAATAAAAGAGAAAGAAAAATAAAGATTACCAGTGCCACATCCCAACTACGTGCCCTGGGTACTTCAGTCCCTGAAAAGACTCCTCCCAGGTGCTTATGACAAAGCACCAGCCTGAATCTTGTTCCTGAACATCACCTGCACCCTTAAACACCCCCGCAGAGAGAGCAGTCTCCATTGATGAATCATTTAGGAGTCATCTTGTGTCTTAAAGTAGTCATGTGCTAAAATAGTATCCAGTGACTCAAGTGCTGGGCTGTCCTTTGACCTTTGTCATGAATGTGAATTTAATGTGACTCCCTATATGTCTCTACAGGCGTGTTCTACCAGGGCTGCCTTATATTTTAGGATCTGTGTTTTGCATTTCAAAGCATGTATCATGTTGGATGTGGTGGTACACACTTGTAATGCCAGACCTCAGGTGGGGGTGAAAATACTATGAGTTCAAGACCAGCCTAGCGTGTATAGTGAGACCCTCCCTGCCCAAGCCCACACAAGCAAACAAAACGGAAACTTACCAATGAGCTGACTCTATAAGAAAAGGACTCAGTCCTGCCACTACTGAGGTTCAAAGGACTCAGTCCTGCCACTGCTGAGGTTCAAAGGGCTCAGTCCTGCCACTGCTGAGGTTTCTTTTTTTTGTTTTTTGTTTGTTTGTTTGTTTTAATTTGCATATGTGTGAAGACACCTGCCTGCCACCTTAAATGTATGGAGGTCAGGGGGCAACCTCAGGTATTGTGTTCATCTTCACTCTTGTCTGAGACAGCGTCTCTTGTGGTTTCCCACTGCTGGGATTACAGACATGCACAACTGCAGCTACTTCATGCAGCTGGTGCTATACCCACTGAGCCATCTCCCAAGCAAAGAGAGCTTTGGTCTTCTATCCCCTAGCAGTTAAAAAGTCAATTCAGGTCACTATCATCCCAAGGCCTATTTTACTCTATTTATCTATATACATCAATCGGGAGAGGCTTTTTATTTTTTTAATAATGTAATGGATACGTATGAAATAATTCCTGCAAATTATTTCTTTGTTTGGTGTGGATGTGGGCCAAGGGTCAAATCTGTGATTCTGGTTACTTGGTAATATATGAGGCCCCCTGCCGTCTGATCCCTTCCTTGCTTACCATTTTTCTTCTTATTTCTTCATCTCCATTCCATTCCAAGTACCCACAATAGTGTCTCACAGGGAGACAAATTCAGTTCCAAGCTATGAGAACCTTTGGTAATGGAGGGTAACCATATCATTTCTGAGCTTTGTTAGTCTTTCTTCTGAGTTCTTGGAATCAGTGATGACAGTGAGTATGACGCTGACTGGTGTGCTGAGTGTGACCCTGACTGATGTGGTGAGCACTGCTAAAGCCTGCCAGTATTCCACCTGCTCAGCTCTGCTTCCTGCCTAGCCATGTGCCCTTTGAAATATTTTCCAGTCTAGATGAAGGGGCATCTCTTGGACATTTTGCTTTCAGAGGTGCCATTAGTTTCTAAAGCACGCGTGTGTGCATGCACTCACGTGGCGATGCGGGTTGGTTTTCTGTTTTGTTTTGTTGTTGTTTTTATTCCACCCTTACCTAACTCAAACCCTGTGTAAGTCTACCATTGTTCTTTATTCTTACATTGCTGTTTGACTCCGCTCTTGCAACACTCCTTGACACTATTTACAGCTGTCACCACAACCACCCCCACTACTACTACCACTAGGACGGAGAGGGAAAGAATAGCTAGCAGCTGACATCCTTGAGAGCTTGTGTGTGCCAAGCCCTGGCTCCAGTGACTTACATGCAGATCTCGTTTCAGCTCCACGTTGTACCTGAGAAGTGGGTGCAATGACTTCTCGCTGAGTGACAGAACAGAGACTGAAGCGCCTTTCGGACTCTAGATCTGAGGACTTAACCCTAAATCAGTATCTTCCCTGAGCACTTAGAGATGAGATGGCTCAGAAAACAAAACTGACTCACTATTAAAAGGCCCAATAAAACATGAACAACAGAAATGCTTAAATCAGTGTGCTTGAACAAGGACTCCCTTTAGTGTCCCACCATGCTGTGACAGCTACTCAGTTTGGTACACGAAGATCCTTGAAAACTAAAATTAGGAGGATGTGTATGAAAGATGGAGATTTTTATGAAATCTTTAGTTATCTCCAAGGGGTTTTAAGTTTGGTGACATAGGCTGTAACCAGGTCAAACTGCAGTGTTCTTTCTTTAGCACAAATATGTCTTGCCTACTTCAGGGTTTGGTTTTGTTAGGTTTTCTCTCTTCACAAATGGAAGGAAGGAAGGAAATGTGTTTCCCCTGAATATATCATCATTTCATGTAGAGTCTGAGAGAAGAGGGAGTGTGTGTATTCATATCCACATGGGGTTTGACAAACCTGCCCAGATGGGCAGGGGCCAAAGGTTGCCCAGTGGAACCAGGGTTGAGTAGCACCTTGTAACCCAGCACACATAACCACGACCTTCCTAATGGCCTGACGCAGGCTGTGTGCCTCTTTCTTCTGGTGAACTCTTGGTGCCTTTCTTCAGAGCACCAGAGACAGGGCAGGTGCTTCCGGCTGTGCCTTTACAGGTGCTGGGTCCCAACCTTTCATCTCCTCCTGGCTCCAGATGCCCAGAATGTACAGAGTAGCCAAATTAGGTCTAAGGGGCCTTTAAAAATACTGTGTTTTGATATACTTGGCCAGCTCAGTTGTCCACAACTGTCTGCTCCTGCAGTTCAGAGATCCATTAGTGGCTAAAGTCTGGTAAGGTGGGTGTTTGTCTCCATAGCAGGAAGTCAACAGTCAGTGTTGCTCCCAGTCTCCCGATCATTCCTTCCAGTTGGGGTGGGGCCTGGTGATGATTGCCATGTTTACCTCTGAGGTAATGTTGTTTTCTGTAGTCGCAGTGTTGGGTGGGGAAGGGCCTGATTACCAATAGTAATCTGCTAGGGTTGCTGGCCTGCAAGCTGGAGGTGGGAACCCTGCCAGTAACAGAGACTTTGGACTTCAGCATGATGTTTAGAAGGTGTGGCCTGGGGACAAAGAGCCTGGAGATTGCAATAATTTTTAAGTTTCTAGACACTGAATTAGAAGCATTCCCCACTGAGAGGAGAGACAGCCAAGCTAGCAGACATAAGGCAAGTGCTGAGTCTGTACTGCTGTCACTGTCACATGGTTTATTCATTCATCCCATGTGTCCTCACTAAGCGACTCTGTCACACACTTGCCACGTTAGCACTCCTGACTCCCCACAGCTCTCCTGAACACGCTTTTGTAGGCATTTAGCCTGCTATTAGGGTGTCTTCACTGGAAAGCAGTGGTTTTAGAATCAGATGCACCTTGTAGGCTGAGATCATTTTACCTGCAGTGGAGATTGTAAGAGAGAGTCTGTTTCCCTACTATTTTTTAGATAAAATTACTTAGTAAAATAATCTCAAACTATACAGCCATATATGCTTGTGTATGTGTATGTGTGTGTAGATAGATAGATAGATAGACAGATAGATAGGATAGACAGACAGACAGTGCTTAGATTACAGAGGTCTTAAAGCAGAGGTCACAAACACCTGGGGATGATCAGACCATCACTGTAGTATCCAAAAGACAAATTCCATAAATGTGGGAACCCCTGGGCTCACAGACACTGTGACTTTCTGTAAGCCCTTCCAGCTCTTCCGCATTTAACTTGTTGAACAGGGCTTCTGAGCATGCATGGCTTCCCAGGCAGGGGAGACCTCCCTGGGCCGTCTCGGTACTTTTGCACCGTCTACTAGTTAGATGTATAATATCTATTATGTGCCAGAATAGAGCTCAGTTCTGTAGTGAACTGCAAAGACAGAAGAACATGTTTCTATCCTTGAGCTGTTCATAGTCTAGAGAAAGAGAATACTATACTATATTAAATGGCAGCAGTTGGAAGTGCTTAGGAGCCCAGCACACTCAAAGACCAGGAAGAACGCTGGTAACTTTCTGGTGTGCTGGGGTTGGGGTTCCCACCAAGGTGTGATGAAGGCTGAGCTGGGCAGTTAAAAAAGACTTTAGAAATTACCTTTCTATTACCATGCTTACAGTAATACTCATTATCAAACTATATTTTTCTAGTGATAATCTTTACTTTGGCTTTTTCAAAAATTTATTTATTTTTATTCTTTAATCCTTTTTTTACAGTCCAGACTTCATCCCCTTCCTGGTCTACCCCCCACCACCATTCCCTATCCCATACCCCCCCCCATCTTCACAAGGATGTCCCCACCTTCCCAGCCCCACCTCACCAGACCTTCCCATTCCCTGGGGCCTCAAGTCTCTGGAGGGTTAAGTGCATCTTCTCTCACTGAGACCAGACCAGGCAGTCCTCTGCTGTATATGTGTCAGGGGCCTCATACCAGCTAGTGTATGCTACCTGGTTGGTGGCTCAGTGTCTGAGAGATCTCGGGGATCCAGGTCAGTTGAGACTGTGGGTCTTCCTATATAGGGTCAGCCTCCTTCTTAGCTTCTTCCAGCTTTTCCCCAATTTAACAACAGGGATCCCCAGCTCCGTCCATTAGTTGGGTGCTAGTATCTGCATCTGACTCTTTCAGCTGCTTGTTGGTCCTCTCAGAGGGCAGCCATTCTAGGCTCCTGACTGCAAGCACACCACAGAATCAGTAACAGTGTCAGGGCCCCAGGCCTCCCCTTGAGCTGGATCCCAATTTGGGCCTATCATGGACCTCCTTTCTCTCATGCTCTTCTCCATTGTTGTCCCTGCAGTTCCTTCAGACATGAACAATTCTGAGTCAGAGCCTTTGCTTTAAAAAAACAAAAAAACCAAAAAACTTTAATTCGTTTTTGAGAGTTTGTATGTGTTTTGATTATATTCTCCCCAACTCTTCCCAGATCCACAACTTTCCCTACCCACCCAACTCTGTCTTTTTTATTAGTTTTCCTTTAAAACACTTCAAGACCAACTCGTGCTGCCCAGATATTCTTGGGTTGGTGGTCTACTATTCTAATGGTTGATTGAATCAGGGTCTATACTCCTAAAGAAAACGAACTCACTCTCCCTCCCTCCCTTCCTCCTCCTCCTCCTCCTCCTCCTCCTCCTCCTCCTTCTCTCTCTCTCTCTCTCTCTCTCTCTCTCTCTCTTTCTCTCTCTCTCTCTTTCTCTGCAACTAACAATTGGAAGAGGCTCCTCAGCCAGGGGTGGAATTATTTGCTCAGTTCCCCTTTCCATGCTGGGATTTGGGCTGGCTCAGGCTGGCACAGGTCTTGTGTGTGCTGTTGTAACAACTGTGAGTTAATCTGGGCAGTTGCCCTGTGTGTCTGCAAGACAATGTTTCCTTGTAGTCTTCCACCACCTCTGGCTCTTGCACCCTTTCCACTCCCTCTTCACAATGATGCTGGAGCCTTGAGAGAGAGGGTGAGGTATATATGTTTCCTTTGGGGCTGAGCATTCTGAAGTCCCTTATTCTCCATGTCAGGGTTAGGAGTGGGCCTCTGTGTTAGTCACCATCTACTGCAAATAGCACTTTCTCAGATGAGGGTTGAGAGATACACTTATCTGTGGGTAATGATAAGTCATATCATTAGGAGTTGGCCATTTAGCCGAACAGTAGAGGATCATCAAGTCTGCAGTTAGTGTTAGGAGTAGGGAGAAGTTGGGGGAATGGGAGTAAATTGGTCAAAATATGTTGTATGAAATTCTCAAAGCATCAATAAAGGACTGTAAAATCAATTAATAATTACTAAAGAAGATTTTTACAGCCTGCCAAGTGGCAATGGTGCTGGCAAGAGATAGGAAACTCACGAAAAGAGAAAGATGCCAGAAGTATTATCTTCTGCTTTGCCTTTGAGAAAGATAAAATACAGGAGGAAAGGAAAGCAGGAGCAGTTAGGCCTCCCCACGGCCATGGCCTAGAAGCTCCTAGATCCTGTGTTCTACCAGGCAGAAGCACCCCAGCAAAGCTTATCCCTTAGGAGTGAATCTCCAAGAGGTGTGGGAAGGGTCAGAGGTGCTTCCCAGTGTAATTTGTTAAAATAATCATACTTGTTATGAACCACAACAAAAATGAAGCATTTGAAACAAGGAGCTGGGGAGAAGGTTCAGTACACAGCATGAGGACCTAAGTTTGGATCCCTAACCTTCATGGAATAAGATGAGAGCCCTAGCACATGGCTGTAATGGTGGCACTGGGGACACAGAGATAGGCAGATAGCTAGACTTGCTGGCTAGTAGCTAGTTTATTCAAAACATCGAGCTCCAACTATAGGGAGATTCTCTGTCTCAAAAAATAAGGTGGAAAGGGACTGAGGAAGACACCTCATGTCAACCTTGGCCTTCACACAGGTATGCACACATTCATGTGCACCCACACGTATGCTCATTCACCCACACAAACAATGTGTACATATGTATACCACACCTACACACAAAAAAGAAAACTTGAGGGGCTGGAGGGATGGCTGCAGTTCAGAGCATTTGCCTCTCTTCCAAGGACACTAGTCTGCTTCCCAGCACTGGCATTGGGTAGCTCACAACTGCCTGTAGCTCCAGCTCTAGAGAGCAGATGGCTTCTTGTAGCCTCTGAGGCGCTCTCTCTCTCTCTTTCTCTCTCTCTCTCTCTCTCTCTCTCTCTCACTCACACACATACAAATAAAAACAAGAATAAATCTTTTTTAAAAATTGATACTAGACTGTGTAGTTAGTTACATCTCAGTTGCTCAGGCAAATAACAGTGGTAATGACAGTTCAAGTATTTTAAATATGATTTCAAAATGTAATCTGTTATCATTTGTCCCTCCAGGTCTTCACATACTGTTGAATATACATATACTATTACATATTAGTGTGTTGGATACACACTAATAGTATATTCTGTGAGAAAATAGTAGTCAAAATCTTTATAGAGAAGACACAAAATTATATCTCGATTTCATGTACGTAACCAGAAAAGGTAATCATTAGGTAGGTTTTGGAAACTCCAAGAATTCACCAGTGTTTGCATTCAGTTGAGACTTAAAAGTAACTTTTTTTTTTTTTGGTTTTTCGAGACAGGGTTTCTCTGTGTAGCCCTGGCTGTCCTGGAACTCACTCTGTAGACCAGGCTGGCCTCAAACTCAGATATCCGCCTGCCTCTGCCTCCCGAGTGCTGGGAATAAAGGTGTGCGCCACCACTGCCCAGCTAAAAGTAACTTTCAAGTAAGGAAGTTTTCGGGTGTACAGAAAGCACAGCGTAAGTGACCCCAGAGTCTGCCCTGGTGACCCAGATGTGATCCCATTCACCATTCATCTTTTCCTTCTTTCCCTCCCCTCTTCTCTTCCCTTTTCTTTGGAGGGGGCCTATAGCGTATTAAAACCAACCGCAGTCATTGCTATTCACTTTAAATATTTTCGTATGAATCTTTAAAAAGTAAAGAATTTGTGTGTGTGTATAGCTAATACAAGCCTAATGTGAGAAGATCAAATTCAAGGCCACCTGTGAGACATGAGACGTAAAAGGGTCCAAGCTAGCTTGGACTTGGAGTGACAGTTCCCCCCCCCCACACACACACACATACATACACATGTGTGAGCACACACACACACACACACACACACACACCACTATCGTGCATGCCATTTAAATACTGCCCTCTAGATTCACCCATTTCTTTTCTGTTTAGGTTGTTTACCCTAGCATTTATTCTATAGCATTTGCTTGTTTCTTCCCATGGTCTCTTCATAAAGAATCACTTTATTTTTTTCCCTATAAAGTTGACTTAATGAAGAAACCAGGCCAGTGTTCTTGTAGAATGTCCCTTGTTCTGGAGGTATCTGTGTAGTACTGGACTTATTTATGCCTCTGTCTTCTGGTCTTTCTTCCAAAGAGGCATAGCTCGAGGGTTTTTAAGGAGTTGTAGTAGCACATAATAGCTGTGCATATAATGGGCTTTGCCGAGCCGTTCTCTTACATGCCTGTGATGCTTTCACAGCCCCAAGGTCCTTTCTTGTTCCTGTCCCTGCTGCTCTCCTCCCTCTTCTCAGCTAGTCTCTACCTACCTGCTGCACTCTAGCTCAGGTCAAGTTGACAAAAAACTAGGTAACTCAGTACCTTAGGACACCGTTCCTAGGCCAGAAATGTCCACAACTATGATTACAATGAGAGACACTTGAACCCAAAGTAGTCATAGCAGTAGCAGTAGTAGACACTAGAGATGTGAATCACTACAAAGCTGTGATGGTGCCCAGAATCCCTTAATAGATTCTCCACTAGATTTATTTTTATTTAAATGCTCTTTTGAAAGAATTTATTTCTGTCACTTTCTCAATGAAAATTTACAGCATTTCTACCATTTATGGGGTTTTCAAACATTTTGAGGGATTAGCCCCAGAATCTAATCTCATTTACAGCATTTTTTTTTCTAAGACCAAATGCATTTCCCAAAGTCCTCCCAAGCAGGCTTCCCTAAGGGTAAATTGGACGCTCCCTGTACTAAGCGTTCCAACCTTAGAGAGCTGCAGTCCTTGCAGGTGTGCTGGAGGACTAAATCAGCCTGTAAATACAGCAGTGGATCTTCTCCTTGGAAAGGAAGCATCGAATTAGAGTTGCCATGGCAACTTTGTTTTCCTACAGTATACCAGCCTGTTGATCTGAAATTCAGACTGATGGAGCATGTTTGCATGCTAGGGACAGAGGCCATTGTCCAGTAGCTTAGAGAGTGGGCACCACTTCCTCATAGTTCCTTTACTAAACAGTTCTCAAGATTTATCAAGTCCTTGTTCTGAGGAGAGCTTGTACAAGTCCATGTAAGTAAGTCCATATAAGTCCATATAGTAAGAAACAACACTAAACTCTCTCATAGATGGAATATTGTGCTTCCTGTTCCCTCTGCCAGAAAGTCTTTCTCCTGACATTTATGTAGTTGACTCCACTTTATCAATGAGATGTCAGTTCAAATGCACTTCCTCAGAGGTGCCTTTCCTGATTGCCTTAAAGGTAACTATTCCCATCTTGGACATGTGTGAGCCATACACTTTGGCATTGTGGTAATTAGTTTTGTAATTTTATTGCTGCATTATCACTTATTCGAATATAAATCATATGAGAGCAAAAACCTTGACTTGTTCACCGCCAGATCTGTTAGCATTTATTGAATGAATGAATGAATGCATGCATGCATTTTATGCTGGTTAAAAAAGGATTCATGGCCAGGCCTTTTGACATAGGCTTGACTGAGATCTTGGCTACTCAGGAGGCTGAAGTAAGAGGATTTCAAGTTCAGAGTCTGCCTGGACTACAAATGAGTCCAAGCCCATCCCCAAAAGTAAGACCCTGTCTCAAAATAAAAAGTAAAGGGGGCTGGAGATACAGGGTAGTGGTAATGGTCTTCTCCAGTGTGCACACAGCCCTAGGTTTGCAGATCCCCAGTGCTGCGAGAAGAGAGAGAGAGTAGGGAAAGAAGGTGAAGGCTTCATGCCTGGGCACCGTGTGTCTGTGTTCCCATATATGTAAATACATACATATAGATCGTCCTGGCCAGAGGCATGTTATGTGGGAAGAATAATTGACATACTAGGTGGTAGTGGTCAATATCATCAGCTGAGCAAGGGCAATTTTGAGCATCCCCCTGGCCACAGGGATGGTACCAGCTGGAAAGGAGCATGACGGGGGCTGAACAGGTGGATTCGGAATGTAAAGGAAGCAATGCAAGTTTTCTATGGAGTGTTGGGTTGGTTTTTTTTGTTTTTTTGTTTTTTGTTTTTTTTTTTTTGAAACAAGGTCTTGTGTAGCCCAAGCTGACCTTGAACCTATGATTGTCCTGTCTCAGCCTTATGAATATTAATATTAAGCACTATCATATCTGGCTAGCCGAAAGCTGTTTTAAATTAAAGAAAATAAGCAGTAGGCCTAAAATTAAAAAAACAGAAACAAAAAACTAACTTGTTGAAACAATGTTCTGTTCAGATGAATATACCTGAGGCCATGGTCTTAGGCCGGGCAAGGGTGGAGAGTTTGTTAGATGGGGTGAGGCTGGGGCTGATCGGGTTGGGTAAGAGATAGACTGGAGACCCTTAGACTGCAATATTTTGCCATCAGCTTCCCCTTGGCCAAACAGGTTTTTTTAAAGTTAATTGGAAATATGTTTTCTGAGGTATTTGGCAATAAAATAATCTTATTTTAATTTTTTGTTAATTTTTCTTTTTCTTGTAAGGGAAACAGAAAACCACAGAAGTATTAAAAACCCATGCTAATAATAATACATGGCATTATAAAACCGTGTGAGGAACTTGCTAAACACCTTACCTGATTCTGCCATTTCTCACAGTAACACTAGGAGGCATATTGTTGTTATTCCCATTTTACTGATGAGCAAGATGAGGTTTAGGAACTCTTAAAACTACTTGTTCCAAGCTCAGTACAGCAAGTGACAAAAACATTAGACTTTTTAAATCCAAGCAGACAGTTCAACTCTAAAGCAAGGGCTATTTACTGCCTCATTTTTCTGGCTCAGTCACGCTTAAGTTTTGAGAAAGTTTTTATTTCATATTGTGTCAACCACTCTTTAATTTGGGGTGTAGGTTTTCTTACTAACAGGTATCTATAGATACTTATTGCTTTCCTACTGTATAGGACGTCTTATGGCATGGCATTAATTGAAAGAGCACATCTGTTACATTGCATTGAGAGAAGATTCAGCTCACTGAACTTATGTGTATTCTCTGAATACACTGAACTTGCCTAAAATTCCTGTGACATATAACCATTCATCTACTATAAGCTAAGAATTAAAGGAATAATTTACAGAACTTTCATGTTGATATTCAGAGTGAAAAGGCTAGAATGTGCCCACGGACTTCAGTTGCCTATACTCTGCTGTTTGCCTTATTTCCTCCGTGTATTATATTTGTGTACTACACTAGGATTTTCCTGAGCAGTCTGGGAGTAAGTTGGGGAATGGTCCACTTCCCCTGTAGAAGGCTTCAGACTGTACTTCCTCAGAGCATGGTCATTCTCTTACATACTGCAGTGCAGCTATCAACAGGAACCAAGTCATTGATACAGAACGATTATCTGATCTACAGTCCGAATTCTAATTTTGCCAGTTAGTCCCATAGCATCCCTTTTGCTGTATCTGTCCCAGTTCAGGATCCAGTCCAATATCACACATTGTCATAGATGTCACATCTCCCTATTTTTTCCCTGTCTGGAACAGTTGCTACATCTCTATCTTTCTTGACTTTGAGGTTTTCAAAGACCATAAGCCAGTTGTTTTTTTCCTTCACTCGACTTCATTTGATACCATCTCATGAGTAGATTTGTGTCACAGATGTGATGCTGTACTCTGAACGCATTCTCGTCAAAGGTGCACAATGCCAGGTTGTTCCCGCTGTGGCAGTGTTGTTTTCTTCCACTGTCCTTGAAATTCCTTCACTCTGACATTGTCTATTAGAGATTTATGTGGAAATATGTTGACACTGTCAACATCCTTGCCACACTTTTACCCACCAGTGTCAGCATCCACTAAGACGTTTTTAATGTCATCTTTTCATTCTCGTTTATTAACTGGCTGTTTTACTCTAAAAGACTTTATTTATTTACTGACATGTGCATTAGTATTAGAAAAAAATACACTTCTTCTTTTTGACTCAGTGGAGCATAAGCTGTTTCTAACATTACATATTTCGTTGGCTGAAGACCGATAAACTCCGTTTATCATGCTTTCTTCGAAAAGTTGTATTTGGAATGCTGCATTAAATTTTTATGGCTGCTCTAACCAGTTGCCAACCATCTGTCAGCTTAAAATAACACTGATTTATTGTCTTAGAGTTCTAAAGTTCAAGGCCTGGTTGAGTCTCTAGGGACTGGTCACAAGGTGCCCTGGGACTGCATTACTTCCTGGAGGCTGAGGTAGACAATCTCCCCTACCCTCATTCAGGCTGCTGAGAGAATTTAGGCTCTCTCTGTTAGGAGACTGCTATCAGTGCCCTAACTAAAAGTCAGTTGGGGTTCTAGAGCCTTCCACCTTCTAGCACATTCCTCCTTCAAGGTCAAGAGTGGTTGATGCAGTTCCATATGTGCTTCAGATCTTTCCTCAACCACATCTCTCCTCCTCACTCTTCTGCTTTCTCTTCTCCTCTTAAAGATTCCCATGATTAAATTATGCTGACCACATATTCCAGGGTAATATCCTATGTCAGGTCTTTACCTTTTTAAATTTAGTTTAGTTTTTGAGATGAGGTCTCACTGTGTAGCTCTAAATGGCCTGGAACTCATTAGACCAGGCTAGCCTCTACCTCACAGAGCACTACCTGCCTTTGCCTCTTGAGTGCTGGGATGAAAGGCATTTACCACCTTGCCAGGCTGAGGTCTTTAACTGTATCATCTCTCAACCAGAGTCCTTTTCACAATGGAAGGTGGTTGTCTTAGGATTTTTATAGCTGTGAAAAAATACCATGACCAAAAGAAATTTGAGAAGGAAAAGGTTTATGTGAGCTTACAGTTTCACAGCACAGTCCATCATTGAGGGAACCTGGAGGCAGGAGCTGATGCAGAGGAGCTGATGCAGACACCATGGAAGGTTGCTGCCTACTGGTTGCTCCTCATGGCTTGCTCAGCCTGCTTTCCTATAGCACTCATGACCACCAGCCCAAGAATGGCACCACCTACAATTGGCTGGGCCCTCCACATCAATCACTAATTAAGAATATGCCATACAGATTTGCCTACAGCCCTGACTTATGGAGGCATTTTTCTCAACTGAGATTCCCTCCTCTCTGATGACCCTAGCTTGTGTCAAGTTGACATAAAACCAGCCAGCATAGTGATAGATTCACAATTTCTAATGTTAGAGCAGGGACATCTTTGGGGTACCTTCCTACCTACCATAAATGACTACCCCAGGCACATCCCAAGTGGGCACACCAGCCAATGTTTACAGCATTGTGAAATCAGAGACAGGATCCCTGAGCAAGCTGACTTGCCGTACCTGCCAGCCTAGGTTCAACTGAACCCTGCCTCAGTAATAAGGGGAGAATGGTTAAGGTAGACTCCTGGTTGTCAGCCTCCTCAGATGTACACACACATGTGCACCCGCAGACATGGAAACACACCAACATAAGTATGAAAATGAAAGATCACAAACAAAGGTACTTTTTGGGTTCAGTTGAAAGGAAGAGGCTTGTAGAGAAGGGGTGCAGAAGAGTCTAGAGGGGTAACAGAGTCTCAATCACAGTGCTTGAACAGTCGAGAAAACCTGAGATGCTAAGTAAACATCTGGGGTCTTCAGCTAAAGTATCCCTGATGCAAAGTCAAACTGTACTGCAGTCGTGCAGGACTTCAGGGAAAGTTATGCAGGATGGAGTTGCAGCTCAGTGATCCTGTTGTGCTCTTAGCCCTCAACCTTTCTCAGTACCTATGTCTGCTTTTACAGCGTGCCTGCATGACCAAGTCGCTTTCTACATCCTTTGCTGGAAACATTTTTCCACTCTTCTTAGGCTTTTCTAAGTAGTGTACAGTCTCGCTCTGTGAATCCTAGTATCCGTATCATCTTACCATCCTGTCCCATCCACTGCTTTAAACTAGAAGAGGATGCTCAAATTCAGAGAGAGTTGAGAACCAGTTGGTTCCACCTTGTTGCAGGGAAGAGAGATTCTTAGCCCAGCTGCTCTGTGGGGAGCAGGGGTGGTGGTGGTGAGATGTGTGCATTCAGGAACTGGAATCAGTTGATCTGGTTCAAAGTGATGCTCGTAGTTACTGCAGTTCCTTTGAGTCACTTACTTAATATGCCAACCTCGAAGGGCTTTTATAAGGACTAAATCAAGACAATAAGTTCCTGATCCATGAAAGAGTCCACAGGCAGTAGCTGTTGCTGCTGTTCTCCTAGTTGTAGATTTCAAACCAATAGTCTACAAGTCCACAGAGATAAACACATTTCAACTCTTGAACACGCCCCACACCTCCACAGACAAAGATAGTATATATTTTAGTATATTTCCAATGCCACCAATGAACAAGGCTAAGATAAAATGTACTCCTTGGGTGCTGACACAGTTCCCTTCCTGTGGAAGTCACTCCTTAAGATGAACCTCTGCATGGCTAAGTGAAAGTTAGAGTCGAAGCACCCCATCCATTTGGAGCTCTCCCATTAATCCAGAGCTCCTGTCCCCACCATCACTGCACAAGCAGACGGGCACTGCCCGACACTTTCTCCATTTTGGGTCTTGGTGTCTTTCCAGTCATGGGGGTCCTGTTGATCCACAACTGTAACCTTCTCCCTGCTCCTGCTTTTTTAACCCGTAGTACCTCTCTTCCTCGAGACAATGGAGCCTCTCAAAGCTCAGTCCCCATGAAAGATCAGAGGGCAAACACAATTTATTGAGAAAAGAGAAGCATATAGACTTAGTTTTGCAGTAATTCTGTTAAATCAGTTTGGTGTGTTTCTAAATTTTTTTGTTCCTATAATTTAGTCACAAAAATTGCTATATTACTGTTTATTGCTGTGTTCCCTTAATAATATTATCCTGACTATTGTTCTAAAGCAGAATCTGTAGGTTACTCTCATTTATTCTCTCTGGTGGCTCTCCAGTTCCCCAGTGGAAGATTGTGATAGATTTAGCTCCTCCGTCCACAGATCTGAAGTGTTGTTTACATGCCTCCTCTTGTGGATCTGTCATTTTTTACCTTCAATCCCCTACCTTCCAGGGAGGCTCAGGTCAGTCAGATATACTCTGCCAAATCGATTTGTTATAGGTTGAATCTGCTCAGGCAATGAACACACCTACAACTTAATAGTTTGAGGGCATAACATGAGGAAACATCTAGAATGTGACTTTCCCTGAGTTAGTAGCAGCCTGTGCTAACACGCATCTATATTCACTAAAAATGCTGAGAAATAGAAGTTCTGATATGACCTTGGGGTCTTCCCTGGTTGGCTGCAAGCTCTGTGGCAGACTATGAATAAACTGATGCTTAGAGCTGTCCTATCCCCTCTGTGACTGTGTCTGCACTGAGATCTGTGCGAGTGTTTTTGGAGAACACCAGGACTGCTGAGAGTTCACAGAGAGTGTTGAACGGAAGAGCTCCCCTCTGTGTGTCCCTCCATGGGAGTCTGGGTGACTTCACTTCATGCCCTCTGCTACTGTTTATGCATTCACTTTATAACAGAAATGGGACACAAGAGTCACATCTCAGCTGTAATAATGCACATTTCCTACTATTCTCTGAAATTGCCCCATTAGTAAATTTTGAGTGTTTTGGGTTTAAATGCTTAAGAACAATAGTAATCAAAATTTAAAACGATCAAGAAAACAGTTTTGAAAAAAGTCATGATACCAACCTCAATAATATTTGTCCAGTAAAACTGTCCCTGGCCTACGTTACCAGAATCCATTCCCTTCCTGACTAAGCCTTGCTTCCTCTGTTTTGTCCAAAGC
Source organism: Rhynchomys soricoides (assembly GCA_019843965.1). Lineage (NCBI taxonomy): Eukaryota > Metazoa > Chordata > Mammalia > Rodentia > Muridae > Rhynchomys > Rhynchomys soricoides. The sequence goes on from JADRCH010000280.1 coordinate 521,647, forward strand.
TGTTGACAAGAATGAAGGGAAGAAGGGAAGAACTGAGGGAGGGAGGAAATAAATGCATTCTTCTGAGTATCAGGTCTACAAGCCCAGTTTGCCTAACAATAGAGTCCCTACAGCTCCACCTCAAACATGTCCAGTAGCCTTGCCTGGGGAAGGTGAGGCCATTATCACTGTCCTGGCTGGTTTTAATTACCTATTTCAGAGAATTGAATAAAAAGTGTTTAAAATGGTGGGTTTTTTCAAATTAAAGATAATAAATAAGGCCTGCCTTTTCAAAGCAGCTACTCAGCTTTGCATAGATGGCTGCTAATGGAACCGAGCCCCCACTGTTCTGTTAGGAAGTGAACTATCCTCTGAGATTAAAGCACCAGTGACAGGAACCCATGGACTACATCTTCTGGGGCTAAGTGCTGGCTACATTTAGCACCCTCAGTCTGTCATCACTCCAGGTCCCACCTGTCCTCTTTCATCATCTTGTACTCAACTTCCTCTCTGCAACCTGCTCCCAAAATCTAAGTATCTCCTTCCACTTGCCACAGGGCCTCAGGAAGATGTTGGTTCTCAGTGGAGAGGTAGGGAAGTGGGTCTGCCACCATCTTGCTTGGGCAATCTGAGAGCATCCTATACTCACTCACTTACAGGCATCTATTTGTTAGTCACCAGCTAACACTAGGTTTTCCCATCTCAGTGGCAGAATGTAGGAGAGGGCTTCTAAGCAAGCACCACCTGCAGCCCTGGGGCTCTGGCTCCATCCTCCTTCCCTTCAGCATTGTTCAGCTCTTTGACATGATCATGGTCTGACCCCATGGAAAGCTACCAGGAGTTGTGCAGAGGGAGAGTAAGGAGCTTGAAATAGGGGCAAGAAGGTCAATGGGCAAATAAAATTGCATGGGTGATTTGGCTCTTGAAAGTGGATCAGGACATGCTGAACTTCCTCCAAATTGGGAAACACCAGTTGCTTGTTAACTGAGAAGACTAGATGCCTTCTCCTTCTGTGTGCTTGACAGTGTTCCTCATGCTGGGGAATGTTCCCATTCGACAGTTGGTCCTATGGGTCTGCAGCAGAACTAGCTACCGGATTTGCCTCCTCCAGCTCCAAGAGAATCTCTGAAAAGCATTTAATTACCTGTGTGTGCTGTGCTGGGACAGAAGAAGTAGAGTACTACAGACAGCTTATACATTCTACAGATGATGCTCAAGAAAGGCTAATTCCACCATTAGGCAAAACTGCATGAAAGCCAAACCAAAACAACAGCAAAAATACCAACATTCATTTTATGAACCACTTAATTGCCCGTGTTAGTCACAAAGATCAAATCACTGCAAGGGCTCCACCTCTAAGTGCTATTTTCCGTGAGGATGAGCACGAGCCAGCTGTCATTAAACATCAACCCTCACACTGTATCCTAAAGACGTCGAATGTGACGTCCAAACATCCCAGTTGGGATTGTGGCATCTTATTTTAGTGCCCGGATGCTTTACTTGGTGGGCACATGTTTTTAGTTAACTAGCAAAAAGTCAATTGATACAGGCACATTTGTGATAACTACAGATTCTCACCTGTTGTAAGGGTCCCAGAGCCAGACCTGCACTGCTGCTAGCCACATAGATGTAGCCATTTTGGGTTAATTTGCTTTCCTAACAGAGCCTAGATGGAACCCAGAGCCTTGTTCATACTAGATAAACAAGTATCTGGGTCCCCAGCAGTGTCTAAAATGTTTGCAAGCCAAATTGCTTCTGTACCATTCTTTGGTTTATTGGATTTAAGACTTTCACTTCTAATGCATGATGTTTCTCTAGGGACAGGCTAGAAGAAGGTTGGAATATAGCTTAGTGGTAGACTGTCTACTTAAGACAAGTGATAGTTTGTTAATTATAAACATGAACCAATGAGTTCAGGCACCAGCATCAATAAATAAGTAAAAAAGAGACATGCCTGAGGATGTCAGGATACTGCTGTGGGCCTCTGTGGATAGCCCAGAGCTCCACAAACTCTGAAGGTTTGGCTGGAATGCCATAGGGAAACAAACAGTCCCATGCTAAGTACAAGCCCAGCCTCAAGTTAACAGTAAGACCAACATTTTGTTGCTTCATTTTCCTATAAAGTTCTGGGTTGCTGATTGAAGCAGAACTCCAACGCTTTGACACACCACCACATTGTTAAGATAGGGAGGATTTGAGAGAGGTGGGCGAACAAGTCCCCAGAAGGTCATGTTTCACACACACACACACACACACACCCCTAAGGTCTCCCTTGCTTGCTTCTCAGGGCAATGTGTGGTTACATTCCTCCATTTGATGTGGTTCCTCCTTCGGTGCCAAACAGGGCAGTGTGGGAAAATGATGACACAGCAGAAAATGAGAGTGGCAGTGACCTGCTTGGTAACAAGAGAAATAAAACAGATCTTAGGAACTGAGGCCAAAAATACCTGCTTCTCCACACAGTAAGGAGAAGGAAACAGAGTTTTTCTGTGATAGAAAAAGACTAGGCTCTGCTGGCAGCTGGCGCCTTGTAGACCAAGCAAGGGCAAGCCAAGAGAGCCACAGGCTGGTTGGGGTAGGTGAGAAGGCAGCTACCTGAGAAAGGGCGTGGGTTCCTTAGATCAAGGGTGTGGGGTGCCAGGGAAGAAAGAAGGGGAGCCAAGGCTGCCTTCCCGCCTAGGCAGGGAATACACTTGCAACATCCTCATTTCAACACCATACAGTGGCGGAGGCGAGGCCTAAAGAAGCGTCACAGTTTAAAAGAAGCAAAAGATGTCCACGCAGGAGCGAATTCTATTTATTTACAACTTTAAGGCTGAACAGCTTTTCTATTGTGTGGTTTGTGACTACCCAAAGTGACATTTTTTTTGAGTTTTAAAATTATCTCTTTTTGCACTGAGAAAAGAGCATATATGATTCATCTTAATATTGCTGAGGATCAGTCAGCAGCTAACAGCTAGTATTTTGGGTGGGAGGCAGGCTTCTGTAGGCAGCTTTTTCACCTAACATAGAAGTAAAAAACACCAGAATATGCCTCAAGCTTCGTTCAGAATCATATAAATAGCTCACTCTTGCACAGTTACAATCTAATGCCATCGTGAGAACTCCCACCTCACCCATGCCTAAAGAAGTCGATAGAAGGATGGCACTACTCTGCCAGTTGAGTTCTAAGGACACATGACAAAGGGGCCTGGTTTTGTTTCTAACATCCTCGTGTTGGGCTTTTTGCCTGTGTTCCTGGATGTTCCCATCTTTCAGCCTCTGTAGAGCCCTCCGGTTATACTAAGAGATAAGCTATAGCCACTGGGCAGATCCAGCCAGAGGCTGGTTGCCTGTGGCCCACCAGCTCTTAAATAGTCTTTGCATTTTTCATGGTTAGAAAAGCATGTAAAGAATGATGTTTCATACCTTGTAAAAACTATAAGAAATTCACATTTCTGTAGCCATAAATAAAACGGTGTTGGAACACGGTCATGCACATTCACTTACACATCTTCTAAAGCAGCAAAAGCAGTATTTATTAACTGCCTCTACCAAAAATGTTGGCTGACCCCAGGACCCCTAAAACCTCCCTTTCCATAGTAACTATTTGAGGAAAAGAATACAAAGGTTTATAGACTTCAAATGTTTATTTGGGAAATTCAACATTGTCATTTGACTTTCACACAGGTAGAGTGCCCCTTATCTGAAATGCTTGGGAGCATAGTGTTTCAGGTTTGTTTTCCAAAATTTAGACTATTTCCATATGCATAAAGCTCTATATTTGAGATAGGATGCAAGTCTAACAGGAAATTTATTTATAATTCATATGTACCATATACACAGAGCCTGAAATTAATCTCATGTAATAGTTTTAGTGTACCTATGGGTTTATGTCTGTGTGATGTGTGTGTGTCTGTGTGATGTGTGTGTGTGTGTGTGTGTGTGTGTGTGTGTGTGTGATATCTATACATGATAAGAGGCCAGGAGAGAATGTCTGCCTTCATCTCTTGGAAGAGAGTCACTGACTCTACCTGGGTCTACACTGGTGGCCAACAAGCCTTTCTGATCTCCTGTCTCTTTCCCCCACAGCACTTGGCTTACAGGCATGTGCAGCCATACCTAGTCTTTATGCGAGAGCTGGAGATTTGAACTAGCATTTTCATACTGGGCCAGCGAGCACTCATAACCCACTGACCTGTCTCCCCAGTCCTGTGCCTGTGTTTTAACTGTAACCTGTCCTGGAAGATTGGGTATGGAATTTTTCACTGAGATATCAATTGACACTCATAAAGCTTCCAGTTTTGCAACATTTTGGCTTTCAGACTTTCAGATTAAGGGTATTCCGTTTGTACTACAGCTATTTATTGGAAACCCAATGCAGCTTGCCGTTATTGTTTTCAGGGTTACACACCTAAACAAAATCAGCAAAGTTCCCCATTCTGCAAGAGTTTGCCTTCTAATAAATGATGGTCAGGAAAGTCAATGACAAATTAGTATAGCAAACAGAGTGTCTGTCAGAGGTGCAGGCTCTTAGGAAGGAGCGCGACAGAAAAGAGTAAAGCAGAGGTAAAGGGCCTCTGTTCAGAAGCCTCAGTGAGAAGACCACATTGGAGTAAGACCCAAAAGTGCCTGGGAAGAGAATCGTGAAGCAGTCCAGACAGGCAGTGGGCCAGATGGCAACCGTGGGAAGTTGGCCTCGGGTCCTTGAATAGGGGCTGTAAGAGGAGAGACAAGGACAGGTAGCTGAGCCTTTCACTCAGGAGCTAAAGGCAAGAGCTGCTATTACTAAGGTAGGACTTGCCATGAACAGTCTGTTTGAAGAATATTATCTAGGTCCTGCCTCTAGTACAAGTCTGATCTCCAGTTCTAAATTTGGAAGTTGTCAGTAAAAAGGAAAAAGTACTTAAGTATTAAGGTTGCTTGAGATTCATTCTAAAAGCCCTGACTTCTTTATCTCTAAGATCTCTTTGCCTGCCTGTCTCTCGCTGTCTGTCTCTCTCTCGTCTCTCTCTCTCTCTCTCTCTCTCTCTCTCTCTCTCTCTCTCTGTGTGTGTGTGTGTGTGTGTGTAAACATAGCTTTTCTTAACCTCAGATTTTGTTTCTGATTTACCATGTGTAGGCATCTGGATCTATTGTTGTCCTTGCTTCCTCTCTATCCTGGCCAGTCTGAAATAGAAGTATGTTTCTGCTCTCTCTCGCGCGCGCGCGCTCTCTCTCTCTCTCTCTCTCTCTCTCTGGCAGAAAACTATTAAGTATGGCCCAAGACACATGGTCTTCCATCTACAATGAATTTCTTGCTTTTGATCCATAATTTTGCCTTGTTGGTTGGGTTGTTTTTTGTTTGTTTTGTGTATATGTGTCTGGAACCCTGGAGTATGCTTGTGTACCATGTTCATTCAGGTGCCCATGGGGATAGAAGAGGGTGAAAGGGCCTCTAGAACTGGAATTACAGGTGGTTGTAAGCAGTCCCATGTGGCTTCTGGGAACCAAACCTGGCAGTGTTCCTAACTGCCGAGACACCTCTAGAGCCTCCTCTACCTTGTTTTTGGTGGTATTTGTTTTGCTTTGGCTTTGGTTTGGGTTTGGGGGGCAGAGTCTCATAATGTGGTTTGGGCTGTCCTGAGACTTGCTGTGTAATCCAGTCTAACCTGAAGCAGTTCCTTTCAGATACTCCTGATGCTTCTGGGATGGCAGATTTGCTCACCCCTCCTCTGCCTGTTCAGTGACTGTGTACATGGTCAGAGTGAAGAACACCAGCTGCAGCAGGTGTGTGCTGCCCCACCTGAGCGGGCGGGTAAAGTGCCAGTGTCCAAACCCCATCTCAGACATGCTGAACCTAATGCATTCATTGCCTGCTCTCGGGTGGGGCCTGGGTTCATGAATCTTTAACAAGCTCCCTAGATTATTCTTAAACAAACACGGAAACTGCTAGTGCAGAGAAACTTTGCAAACCCAGTTTTATTTCCAGTTTGGGTAGGTTCTCCCCACTTCGAGTCTCAGGCATCTCCTCTGCTGCTGTTTCAGCCCTCACCTACTGCATAAAGCCGATGTGAGGAATCAAGCAAGGAGCAGCGTGGACGCGAATTAGTGTGGGAGCAGTGACCGTTCCAGGCTAATCTCATTTTCTGGTGTGTTTTTACTATTTTTTGGAAGCCAGGCTCCCGGTGACTCCACACTAGTGAGCACAGGGGCTGGCAGTGCTGTGTGCTTGTGCCTGCCTTTCCTGTGGAGGAGCCCTTGGCAAACACTACTGAACAGGAAGCAAGCACATACCTCTCCTTTGAGGCAAAGGTTACCTCTTATTCTCTGCATCTGCCTTTGGATGCCCTTAAAACCTATGGGCTTTGTGCAGTGAGGAGTCGGAAAAGATAAATTAGGCTTGAGTAACTGTTGAATACATTGATTTCTTCCAATAAAAAATGTTTCAGAGGTAATTCATAGGAAAAGGAGCCTGGCCCCACGCTGTGGAAGAGCATTAAACCATTCTGGGGCAATTCAGATTTATAAATTTATATCAAAATAATGGTAAATTCACTCCTACCTGACCAGTAATATTTGAAAGTAGTTTTATGTGAAAACATTGTGATGAAATTAATTACAGGTCATAGGCCAGGGCTAGGGCTGCAGCAAGAGGGAAAACTTTCCCAGACTTTTCCTGCTGTGTCTCTAGTGGTCAGGCATCTTCTAGTAGTCTCTGTCTTCCAGGCCTTCCTTAAAATGCCTTTCCACATGTTAACAGAATCCTGATGGTGGACATCTGCTAAGATTACTGCCTCTTAAAGGCTTTTGCGAAATGTTTAACAACCTTAAGAAAACACAGTTCTGAACAAAGACTTGGTTAGCGCTCATGTTGTTAGACAAACTCTGTTTGCAATTAAAATATTCCCATTTTCTGTATCCTTTCAATATAAAAATGTCTTGCTTGCATTCTACTGGAGAAGGTCAGGGTAATTGATCTGCATAGTTCTCCTAGGCTCCCAAGAGTTTCTTCTAGAATGAGAAAGGCTTTTCTTTTTTTTTTTTTTTTTTTTTTGCCTCAGTTCAGGTACTTGGTTAAGTTTAGTAAGGTTTCCTGGAAAAAGCCTTTGGCTTTGTCATCACCTGATATTCAAGTCATATGTAGAACCAGAGATCAGGTCTGTGTGTTGAGGGATTTTGAAGTGCCAGAGGTGGTCATGGAAGACCTAGCAGTGGGGCAGCTTTGTGTGTGTCCGAGACCTGGAGTTAGATGTGCCTGCCATCAACACCTGTGTTCCTTAGGGGTGATGTGGCCCGTTCACCCTCTTGCCCTCTCATCTGTAAGATGGGATATGCCTTCTTGTGTTGGTTACCTTTTTCCTCTCTGGAACCAAAGATATTTAAGGAAGGAAGAGTTTATTTGGCTTACAGTTCCAAGGCATACAGTCCATGGTGGCAAGGGAGATGCGCAGGAGCAGGGGGTTGCTAGTTACATTGTGTGCGCAATCAGGAACCAGAGCATGAGTGCTTGTGCCTAGATCTCTCTCCTTCCTACTTAGTCCAGTACCCCCAGTATACTGCCTGCATTGGAATGGGTCTTCCCACTACAGTTACTCCAGTATAGATAACCCCTTGTAGATAGAACCAGAGATTTGTTTCCATAGCCGTTCTAAATTCTGTCAGATCAACAAGCAAGATTAGCCATTGCCCCTCTCCTGATGTAGATCATGACACATAGTGGTCAGCAAGTGGAGTTTGTCTGCCTTCTGTCCCATGGGGAATTCATTTGCAGACTAAGTCCCTTTTATTACCATTGAATTTCTTTTTGTGCATACTGTCCCTACATAGAGAACAGATGGCTGGCATTTAACAATTTAATAATTTTATTAATGCTATAAGCATCTAAGAAACTAGACTCAACAGTTTCTGCTTCTTAAGACTTTGCTGTAAAGAGGAGCATTTTCTGAACGACTCGCCATCATTGTCATTGTCTCAGAGCATTTCCATTGTTATCTGTTCCTCTAAAACCGAGAAGCAAGAAATGAAATCCAGCATTCCAACCAAGACCTGATGTGTACCATGGAGTGCATTTAGCTTTACTGCAAATGTGTGGAGATAGCCCTGCACCAATGCCAGCAGGAGCCTCCAACTGCAGTGTGGCTCCCGGATTTTTCTTCCGTGTGATTTTGAATACTCGTTTTGATCTATGTTTTGTTTTCTTCTTCTCTCATTCACGCTGGAATCCTTCCATGTTGTATTAGACCCCAATTTTGCTTAACTAAGGATTGAGAGACTCTCTATATGGCTCAAAACTGAAACATAAAGTGAAACAAGTGTTAACAATAGGTCTAAAAGTATATATGTGTACTTGTGATGTATGTATGGGGTGTGAGTACGCTTTAATCCCTTCAGGTTAGCTGTGACATGTGTATCTTAAACTAAGGAGTAAGATGACACGGTGAAAATTGATAGATATAAGGTTCCAGACACTTTTGGTCATTTAATGGCCGTTTCAGTATATAGGTTAGGAACAGACTTTTTTGAGGGGGTGTTTTTTTTTTTAGATCAAACCTTGCCCTGTAGCCTAGGCTTGCCTAGAACTCACTACATAATCTCAGCTAATCTCAAACTCATACAGATCCTCCTGCCTCAGCCTTTCAAGTACTGAGACTGCAGAGCGCATCACCCTTCCCAGTTAAGGGAGTGTTCTTTAAAGCATTCAGGACTGGTCCCAGAGAGATGACTCAGTACTGGCTGCTCTTCTAGAGGACCTGGACTCAATTCCCAGCACCCACATGGCTGCTTATCACCATCTGCAACTCCACTTCCAGGGGATTCTAAGTCTTCTTCAAGCACTAGGCATGCACTTGGTACCTAGAGATACATGCAAGCAAAACACCCATACAAAAGACAGACAAGCCTGTCTATGAAAGAATTCCTAATGAAACTGGATCTGGGCTTTGGAACCAGAAAGACGGGCTCACGCACTATAGTTGTGCACTGCAGCTGCTCTTCCTGGATATGATTCTTAAACCTTTGAACGTCACTGTTCTCACCTGTGAATGGATCTAGTTAAGTCTGGTTGGCAGGGTTGTTATGGAGTTTAGATATTATGGAGTGCCTGGACAAAACAGGTACTCATTAAACATCAGTGACTTGTTTTGTTGCAATGACTGTCCTGGTAGGCCTCCAGGACATACACTCTGATACCAAGGACTGACCCAGGTTCTTCAAGTCCCCGGCATTCCTCTACCTTGCTGTGATGTGCTGCTCACTGATTTACTTGGGAAAATGAGGCCTTCAGACAGTTAAGTTGACAGCTGATATTAGTTGGCAGTACCCCTTTCTCTTTCCTGTGGCTTGAAGCTAGAGGCAGCCTGTCTCCTGTTGATGGTCCTGAAATTCCCATGTCTGTGCACTAACCTCCCACACTCCTTGGAACAGTACTGTGAGGGAGACAGCCTGGGGAAGGAGACAGCCTGGACAACTCCCTGCCTCTCAGAGCCCAACTCAAGGGCATGATCAGAGCACCAGGGCTGTCCCAGGTGTCCCCGAGAGTGCCTTGTGCTTACTCCTGGACTTGGAATACTCAGCTCAGAGCAAGTCTAGCATTTTCTTTTGAAGTGCTTGGTGCAGTTTGAATTAGTATAACCCCCGTTGTTAATCTAATCCTCTTAATGTCTCTTAAGACAGACACATCTGTTTTGAGAGTACAGTTGTCCCATGGTACTGAAGAGGTACTTGAGTTGAGAGGAGGCCGTAGGGACGAGGGTAAAGGCTGCTCTCCTCCCCTCTAGATGAGGCCTTCTTCATTTTACTTGGAAGTCGCTATTTCATCATAGGCCAGTGTCAAACTCCATTGTCCTAAGTCTGACTTCCAGACAGGCTGGCTCCCTGCACTGTCATGCCACAATAATTCCCCTGTTGTCACACTGAGGCCAAGTGAAGCCTTGAGCGGTAGGGACGTTCTGACTAAGGTTCACAAAAGGTTCTGTCAGTTTCATTTGCATGGGAAGGGATATATTACTCTGCATCAGAAACCGTTGCTGTGATTATCTTTTAGAGCCAAGGAGATGGCTGGAATTGCCTTTGGTTACCTTTTGTTCTAGTCAAATAACTCCATTGGAAGAAAAGATTTTCAAATTCTGACTCTCAAACTTACCAATTTAGTTTCATCTCTAAGAGTTAGCACCTAATTTCAAGTTTCATATTAATCCATGAAAGATAAATCAGAAGGTGATTTTTCATCAAAACAGCTCTCTTAGCTTCTCCCACATTCAGCCTGTGGCCCTGCTGTCCCCACAGCTCCTCCTCATGTTCTCAGTGCTCCACTGCAGAGATCAGAGGAGCGGCCAGGGACTCTTTCTTCCCCGTCTTCACACCTGTCAAACTGCCCCACAGTAGCCACTTCACGGATCAGCCCTGCCTTTTCCCCAGCAGCCCCATCTCCCTTGCAGTATCTGAGCAAGCCCTGGACTCTCTTCTGCACAGGGAAGTTTTCCATATGTTCACCCCATCATCATCATCATCATCATCATCATCATCACCACCACCACCACCACCACCACCATCATCATCATCATCATCATCACCACCATCAATATCAAATATATCAAGTAATTGGAGCTCACAGGCCATTACTTCTACTTTCCACCCTTTGAAAATGAAATTGTGCTTTTATTTCATGGCATCAGTCTTTGTTTAAGTCACATGATTAGGATAGCATTCAGGCTCTAAACAGCCTGTTAAATATTCACCCACGAGGTAGGTATCCATGTATGAATCAGCAGCACTTATCGGTGTGCGACACTGGATAAGAAACTCCTGTGTTGAACGAACAGTAAAGCAAACCTCCTTCACCATGACCTCAGTTAGAGCATTTTTGTAACACCTGACAGACTTCAGCTAGTGAAGCACAGAAGCTGAGTGGTTCAAAAGTCCTTCCAAGAGTGTTAGTCCATCACACCCCAAATCAGGCCAGTCTGATGGTTGAAGAGACTGGGTGAGTGCTGAGGTAGGAGGAGGGATGCTGACCCACCTGCTCTGTGCATCTCAGTATCTGCCTCAGGGAGCTTTCTCCTCATCTGCATCCTGACCCCAAGGACTTTAGGGGGCCACACCAGCTGTTCTTCCCGACCCTGTAGCCTTTTATGATTGAATTCAGCCTCCCCTCAGGAAGCACAGTATGTAGTGACCTGCCTCCTCATCTTGGTTTGACCACTGATGAGCTCTTCAAGCCTCAGGCCATTTCCTGTATCCTCCAAGCCTGGCTTTCTTCCCCTGCAAAGGTACAGTGACTCTTGGTTCACTGAGTTGTGGGGAGGGCTAAAGTGGACAGTGAGAAGGAATAGCTAGCAACAAGCGTCAGTGTGATCATCAGAAAGGTGGGCCTGGCACCAGACCTCTGCATTTTTTCACCCCTCCATTCTTCCCACCAGAAGCAATTCTTATTTATAGCCATATTCCAGAACAACACGATTTAAGGAGAGAGAGAGGGGGAGAACAAGAATATGAGAGAGAGATGGATAGATGGGTAGACGGATGGATGGACGGATGGACGGATGGACGGATGGATGATAGATGAGCTAGATTGATTCAGAGGATAGCCTACAGACTACTTTCCTTTTATACAATTTAACAAACAATTTATCCTATAATGTTTTATACAAGCCAAAAGCCCATTGCAGTCAATTGATTCCGGGGAACTGTCCAAATTAGTTTACTTTTTTTGGAATCTGTAATGCCAGGGCTTATTTCTCTAAGTAAGCTGTGAGTAGCCTGGATCTTTATGTTTTCTTTATTTTTCTACATTATATGTATATTTAACTAGCAATCACAAAGCAAAAATATTAACCTCTTCTTTTCCTAGGGAACTTTTCTTGATCTGTTTTCTGACCTAGTGGACTCATTAGAACCTGATGAAGAATGTACCTTGTGTGTCAGAGGCAAGGGCAAAAAGCTGGCCCCCAGTTCACAGGGGGCAGCACTTCTCCTGGCCTTCTTCCATTATCCACGTGGAGAGTAGAAGCCCTGGGCTCCGTCTTGGGCAGTTGCAGGCTGCTGCTCTCAGTGTCTGTATCATGCGCTATAAAGTTAGGACTGAGGATTTCCAGTCTCTCTCTGACCCCCTCCCATCATCTGGCTTTTTCTGTTGGGATGTTTCATTCCCATAAGCAAACATAAAATTCATCTTTACCAGGAAAATTAATTTTAAAAACCTGCAGTCAAGAGAACATGTGTTTGGAGTTCAGAGTGTCCCCTGTGTCACAGCCCTAGACTGAGTCACCCTGCCCTACACTCTTTGGAAAAGAGTTTCCAGGTAGTTTCTGTGACATCCTCTCCTTCACACAGCACTGGAGCTGGGAGACTTGTGCCATAAGTAAGCACATTGTTATTTCCTGACATATTACAGGGGGGGTTATGGGCCACATAGAAACACACATTAAAAAGAAAAACAACGGGGGGGGCGAAAGGAGAGATTAAGGATGAGACCCATGCTGTGAAGTTCTGAACTGTTTCTTTTCATCACTGTGCACTTAATTTCTATAGGAAAGGTTTCACTGTGTGAAAGTTCTGGCAACTGTTTCAGAATCAATACTGTATATGAGTGATTGAATCTGTGAGTATTGATTGCATCCTCTTATTTGTTCTTGTCCCTTTGTCTTGTGTGCCTTTTACAATACAATAAACTCTAGAACTGGCTCTCCAGTTCCCTGTGGCTCAGGCCCTGTGTTTGATGAATAACTTATCTTTGTCCAGCACTAAATCAGCACAATGAGCATAAAAATGTGTTTAAGTAATGTCTGCCCGCCACTGCTCAGACACTTACCTGGGCCAGGTAGAAGTGGCAGGTTTATACTGCTGTGTGATATGATCTTGAGTTGTTATTTATGATGTGTAACCTGTTATTGCAACAAACTGAATTAAAATACAGCCATCTAATCATTGTGTAAAGGCCTTTTTCCTAGTCTCATTAACCCTCGGCAGCCAGTGGCCAGACCGGGTGAGCTGCCAGGGCTGCGTGGGGCATCGTGCCCTGCATTGCCTCGGCCCTAAGGTCCTGTGCTCTTGTCCTTCCAGTGCACTCGGAGGCTCCTCGGCCCTTCATATCCCTGCTTTTCCAGGAGGAGGATGTCTCATTGATTATGTGCCTCAAGTGTGCCACCTGCTCACCAACAAGGTAAAGGCAAGTCCCTGAGCCCTGTCTGCTGAGAGTCCCCGCCTCCAGTACTCTGCTACAGCTGTCAGGTTATGGTTTATGTGCCAGCCTCCTCTCCCTTGCCTACTCTGAAGGACAGTTCCTGTTTTTCCTTCATCGTCCTCTTCCTTCCCCTTTTCTGAGGACCCAGCCTCCACTGCTTGTCTTCTATTCACTTCCCTTCGCACGTGGTGACCTAATCATTGCTTAAAGTTTCCCGTATCCCCTACATGCATTTGGATGCATCTTGTGCATTCTTATGGTTTTACATTGTGAACCCCTTCTCCCAGTCATTGGTGTATACATGTGTTGCAGCCAGCTCATGTCAAAATAATTCTTTAAAACAGCTTTCAGTTCTCTCCGCCTTCTTATCTCACCCATTAATTGTCTGTCCTTCATTCTTATCATGCCTGGGAGCAGTTGACCTGAGTTTTTGCTCCTCTAGGGGCAAGCATTCTGGGTCAGCTGGCCTTCTACCTGCCATATTAGATTATCTAAAGCTTTCCCTTAGCTGTATTCATGAACATGTAGCTGAGTTTGGTGGTCAACTGTTTCCCAAACTATGAAAATATATTTGTTAATGTCTAGCCATGATATTTAGCTGAAAACTAGAGATATTAACACACTAGTCACCCTGACTTTTTCCCCTCCCACATGGACTGTGAATCAGTTGGTTTAATTGCCAAAGTGCTATTTTCTTTGCTCCTGTTGACTCGTTCATATTGGCTGGGAAAAATAGATCTTTTGTTTATCTCTCTCATTCAGAAGATAGCTCATCTCTATAGGACATATTTTTAAAAAACAATAATATTTCAGAGTCTTTAGTATTATTTCTTAAATGTCAGAGAAACTGAAATCTGGCAAGACTACAGTGTGTGGGTCTGGCCCAGATTCCAAGGCATTTAGCTCCTTGGAGTGGTGGCTTCTGCTGACACCCCCCACCCCCCATTCCCTGCTCCCCTCTAAGCCAGAGTGGAAGGCAGGGTTTTTATTTACATTCTGGGGCTTTGCAATACCTTCAAATCTGTGTCCCAGAATTCTGGAGAAAAATGTAAATTGTGTCTTCCAGAACTGAGCAGAAAGCCCTTTTAAAGCCCCAATTGAGATGAAATTCTAGCATACATTTTCCTCAAAAAAAAAAAAAGAGTATGGTTTTCTCAGAAATATAAGAATCAGTCTGCCTTCCTTATCTGCTTCCCTTTCATTAATTTTACTTGTCTTTAAAATTGGTGTTGCTCTGTTTGCTCTAAATGAGGACAGCACGGGCTGCTTTTAGGAGCAGTCTCTTCAAATGAATTTCCATAATTACATCGGAATCTATCTTTATAGCCAGTTTTGTTGTGGGTTTCTGTTAAAATGCTTTTCTGTTTTTAAAATCAAGTACACAGAACTGTTTTCATCCCTTTTTTAAACAAAGCCACTTAAGCAAACTTATCATCTGTTTTTCTTTTCTGAAAATAACATCTGATCCTGCATTAAGCCTGCAAAGTAAGCACTGTTTCTGTAAATTGACATAAACCGCTATTCTATAAAGAGAATTGGTTTACTTTTCGAAGGTAGAGCCTGGCTATCAGGACCACTTGTGTCAAGGTTATGCCAAGTACTTTATCTTGAGCCCTCCTTAGCCTTGGGCACCCAGTGTGGCTGCAGCCTATCTAAACACTTTTGGGAGTGTCTCTCTCTCTCAGCTACAGTGAGACATTATAAAGAATATGTTTTTATGGTAGAAGCTATTGTATAAATAACTAACTTTCAGCTACCTTGCATAATGATTTAACATTTTTTGTAGAAACTGTCATTTTGTGCTAACAAAGATATACAAAAATGCAAAATAAATCACCCACTATAATACTTCTCATTCTGAATGTTAAGATTTTTGAAAGAATCAAGTATTATCTTACCTTTTTACTTTTATCTTACCCTTTCACTAGGAGTTCAGGATAACCAAAAAGCCCCACATAATGACATTTCTTTATAAAGAATGTCTGCTGATAAATGCAAAAGGAATAATAGAACTTTTTTGGATCAACATTTTTCAACCCCAAATGAAAGAAGTCAGGCAAGAATATTCCAACTGACACTGAAACCATTAGGTGAATGGCTGATGAGGAACCAGGTCTCCGCATACTTCAAGAGCTACACCTGTCTGGGGCTGGAGAGTGCCTCAGCAGTTAAGAGCATTGACTGCTCTTCCAGAGGAGCTAAGTTCAAATCCCAGCAACCAGATGGCAGCGCACAACTGTCTGTACCTCATGTTCCAGTGGATGTGTGTTACACGGACATACATGCAGGCAAAACACCAAATGCACATAAAAATAAATTTTAAAAAAAGAGAGATGCATTTGTAGATTGATCATCCTGAGAAGTGGTGTGTGTGTATGTGTGTGTATTCTATGGCATTTTCACACTATGGCAAGGGAGAGCATCCCTTTACAATGGAGTTTAACCAAATAATGAAGTCCAGTATCACCTAGAAAGATTTCTTGCCAAAAACCATTAACCTAATCTAATCGTACTGTTAGCTCTAACTTCCAATATTCCAATAGGAAAACACAGAAGGTAAAGGAAACAGAAAACTGAGATGGTCTGTAAGAGAGTTAACCCAATCAGTGAAAAGGTAATCCCATTTATGCATGCTAGTATGGACAGATAAGTGCACATGTGTGTCATACGTGGAACATACATGCTGTTATTGTGTGGTTAGAAGATTTTTAAACGAATTACATTTCTAATCCTGAATTCAACAGTGTTTTGAAAACAGTGTTTTGGAGGCAATGAAGAACTGATGTGGACAGGGTAGCCGATGACATCAGAATGCTCACTAAACCTGCTGAGTATGACAACTGTATTTGTGGTTTTCTAAAGAGAATGTCTAATCTTTGTGGAGTTGCATACTAAATGAAGTATTTGGGGTGAACCGTCAGGATGTCTCTAATTTCCTTTGAAATGTTTCAGCAAGATTGATTGACAGGTTGATAGGTAGGTAGGTAGACAGCTGGATGAAGCAGCTAGGCAAAATACTCAAAGTTGTTGAGTATAGGGCGGGAATATGGATGTTCATTTTCCTGTTCCTCTGCTTCTCCGAGTCTTTCCAGTTTCTCATAATGGATCATTTTCAGTCTTTCTGTACTAATCCTCAGCTTGGGTTCCCATTCCAGGTACAGTATGTGATTCAAGGCTATCACAAAAGAAGAGAATACATCGCTGCTTTTCTCAGTCACTTTGGCACGTAAGTTCTGCCTTGATTACCCCAGATACCAACTGTGCATTCGGCTCTCACATGTGCCACCATCTCTCTTACACTCTGGCTGTGGTGCTTACCTGCGAGCCGCCAGGTTGACTTAGTCTTTAGCATTCTTTAGCAAATAATAGAACCAACTGTGCTCTCTGAGCAGCACTGTGCTCTGCCAGCCACAGCCATGATGGCAGTGCTCTCTGCAGCCCTCATGGGTGTAGAGCTAGCTTCTCGTGGAACTTGGGGCTCGTTCTGCACCTTCACCTCCAGTGCCTTCTAGTTGCGGGACTTGGCTTGTCTTTTTTCTTTTTCTTTCTTTTTCTTTCTTTTTCTTTCTTTCTTTCTTTTTTTTTTTTTTTTGGCTATGCTTTTTTAAATTAATTTTTAGGTTAGTGGATAAGTAATGGGTTTCATTATGCACTTTCCACACACACATGTACCTCTCCTTTGTTCTGAGCACCTGCTTCCTCCACGATAGCCTCCTCCTCCCTTTCATGTCACATGTGTCCCATTACTCGATTCTTCCTCAGACTTTACTTCCTTCTCCTGCTCCTCTGCCGGCTTTCATGACCTACACATACGTATTTACATGTAGACTCCACATATTCGAGAAAACATGTGCGGTTTGTCTTTTTTGAGTCTGCTTTATTTCGCTTAACAGAATAATTTCCAGTTCCATCCATTTTCCTACAAGTGCCGGGATTTCATTCTCCTTAATGGATAAATGAAATCCCATTGTCTGCGTGAACCACATTTTGGTTGTCCATTCAACTGTTAATGGATATAGGGCACTTTATAAACACATTTTATTGTAGGTAGCCCTGAAACCTGGAAGGTTAGTGACCCAGTGATGTCCCACATGTAGAAGAGGGGACAGCAAGGCAGCCATCACACTTCCCCAGGACCTAGGGCTCCTGACAGGACTGCCACCAGCAGTGCCTCACAGATGAGGAAGGAAGCCTAACATTACACCTCACAGTGTTGAGGTAAACTTCAGAGAAGGGGTTAGAAGGTGGAGCAAGAGAGGTAGGAAGCCTATGGCTGCAGGGAAAGCAGAATGGCTCCTCCCACTGCCGCCCTGTGCATTACCCTTGCCCTGGATGCCAGAGGCCATGCTGTTTCCAGCCCTATTTCTTCTCATGCTGTCAGGCTCTTAGAAGCTTTCACTTGGGCACAATGTGTTTTCCTCATAGCCTGTAAAGGTGGAACTCTACCCAGTGTTGGGTACCAGAGATTTCAGTGCTCTGATTCTAGGTCCCACCTTACTCCAGAAAGGACTGGAATATAATACATATACAGAAATGCATTTCATTTTCAAATAAATAAATAAAGATGAGCCAAGTAAGAGAGTAAATAAGAGCAGATAAAACCAAGGGTAGCGTGATCTCATACCATAGCACAGATTTCTGACTCCTGAAAAACTGCCAAACAATTCACTCATTAACCATTATGATGTCTTTCATTATCTTAAATAGAAATGACAATATCCAAGCAACATGGCTGTCTTTTATATAAGTCTTTCATAATTAAAATTATTATCAGCTTTATAGATGAACATTTTGAGAGAGCACTTTTTATACAGTAGTGATAGTAAATATTAATAATCTCAATTTTGAGCAGATCACCTTGGCTGTCTATGCCTGAAAATGAAGACACTAACACAGTGACCCACAAAATGGAAGTACACACCTAAAGGCTACACACATCCATTGGGGCATAAGAAAAGTAGGAAAAATGAGTTTACATTTGTTTTTAATGTCATTTTCTTTTAATAAACACTTTGCATATTTTATTATGCACATATTACAGTAACATAGCATTACTTGTATATAGTTACTAAATTACAAGTGATTACCACTGTATTACCGTATTGTGTATTTAGGCTCAGAAGGCATTATATTTTGCTTTTGCCTATGAGGAAGGGGAGTAAAGAATTCAGACCTCACTGTTACAGTGTTGGGTTAATTATACATTCATAAGGCAGAATCATTGGCTTGAGTCGGTTCTGAATGATAAACACACCATCCTTGAGCAGATCACCTGGTCCTTGGTATCTTAAGTTTCTTTATGCTTCCTGGCATGTACCAGTATTAAACTGGGAACCATCAATATCATTGACCAGTCATGAGGAGACATCTCTAAGGCTTCAGGGACTCCCTTGTGTGAATGGGTATTTTCTCTTCACCAGTTCATGGACAATATTGTGACACTTCGGTGACAGTGTCCTTCAGGCACTCTGATCTTGTCAGAAATTGATGAGGTGATCTTCTCAGCAAGTGAGGAGCTGTTGTCCCTTGACACCCCCAACAGAACGTCCCACTGATGATGATGCTTTGTTGGGAAGATAGAAGCTAGGGTACCAATGCAAGAATTCCTGTACAGTCTCAGTTATTCTGTCAGTCCCATCCTCGTTTAGTCCTTGGGTAAAGTGAGACTTGAGCTCACTGTCCAGGTAGTCAGGTGACATCTGGTATGGTAATGTCATCTATGACCTGGTTTTGTTTTGTTTTGAGACAGGGTCTAACTTTGTAACCCAGCTGTGGGACCAGCGATGCAGACTAGGCTGGCCTCAAAGTCAGAGATACAGAGGTCCACCTGCCTCTGCTTCCCTAATACTGGGATAGCAGGCATGTGACATCATGCCCAATGGACCAGTTTCTTAGTTTGTCTTTCTACTCATAACCAATGACTAATGTTTTTATCTTATGGTTTACCTTGGTCAGTTTTTCAGTCCTACTAAAAAGTTTGCCAATATCATAATTTCCTGCTAGAAGAGGAAGCTAATTCTACAAAGGTTAAGAGATTGGAGTGAGGTTGTAAACAGTAGCAAATGACAAGGCTGTAACCTGAACCTCAGTGTTGTCATCCCGACCCCTAGACCCTCTTGATGCTTATTTGTCTTAAGTCTGCCTGTGTTCAATTGCTTTTTAAATAGAGTCTTAACTTGCATTGTTTTCGAGCCTTATTTTTATGAGGGTTTGTGTGTGTTTTCTTACTTAGAGGTGTCGTGGAATATGATGCAGAAGGCTTCACAAAACTTACTCTGCTGCTGATGTGGAAAGATTTTTGTTTTCTTGTACACAGTGAGTATACTTTTGCTGTGCACGTACACTTAGGAATGTAATAATCAGTGTGAGAACCTTCGCTGTTTTGACGTGGCTCTTTTTATTTTACCATGGATATGTTTATATTGAGGTCATATTTTCTCCAGACCACTGTTTCTCATCCACTAAGGTGATGTTGCCCCACAGAAGA
>JADRCH010000280.1:541263-574765 GCA_019843965.1 Rhynchomys soricoides
GGATGGTTTAGATTGTAGTACTTTGCCATAGAGAGAGGAGCCAGTGACCTGTGGCATCGGGTGTAAGCTGCAAGTCAACTAAACCCTACGTTCCTTGGCAATTTGGTGTATAATGTTTTTGTTTAAGTCAAGAGCCAAGGAGTTCCAGCTTTTCCAACTTGAGCTAGGACAAAAGCAGAGGAGTCGAGCTGGCTTCTTGCAGAGGCAGAACTTCTTCATATCTCACTAATCCACATTAAGAAGGGATACTTTGGCCCCAAATAGATGATGTCAAACAATGCACAGATATTGACTTCGGAGGTTTTTCTTCCCCAGCAGGCTTAGGTTATAATTTTAGATTAAAATAGTTTTCAAATTCTTTTTTTTTTTTTTTGAAACCTGATTTCATACCAGCAAATGGTAAGAGATGAAGCCCCTAAATGCCCACAAGATGGGAAGAAAGCCTCCCTTTGGAACCTGATGCTGGCATACCTCACAGAGCCTGTGGAGAGCTGGCTATGCATTTGATGATGGGTCTTTTTCCTTCTCAGTGTTACTCCCAGCTTGTATGGTGCTTCATACTGTGTTCCTGCTTGGTAGCACATTCCACATTACGGCAATTTTTTTCAAACATTAAATCTGGAAGAGGCATTTTGTATTAATTATGTGTGCAGATAAACAACCTGAAAGAGAGCTCCAGCTTGGGCGTGCCTCCAACTACACCTTGTTCAGATCACTAGGTCAGGCTTCCTTCTGCTTTAGTTTGTTCAAACGTGCTTGGAGGATGGGAAGGCTGATGTTAGGCTTCCTGCAAACATTGCCACATGGCATTTAGCCCGCAATTAAAAGTACACTGCCAAAGGAAGCCTCAGAATTCCTACTTTTCTTACCTGATACCCAGATCCCAAATGCAGCTTCAGATGACCTCTCGGAACTTGAAAGCATTGCCCGATGTGATTGTCCTAGCCTAACTCATCCACAGGAGTCTGCACTTTGCCTCCAATGCATGTGGTAGTGGTGGTCACCAGGTGCTGCCAGAGTGGCTGCAGACAGCCCAGGAGTAAACAGAATGAATACTTCACGCAGCTCCTTCATCTTGAAGTAATCTGACAGCACAGATATTTTTCTTGAAACTTACTTCTATTTCCTAGTCATGGTTTTTTCAGTTGATGTTCAACCAAATCAGACATAAAGGAAAAATATATCCCTCACATTCTTTAGTCCTAATCTTTTTTTCCAGCCTGCAACTCAAAATGGCATGTATTATTAGTCCACTTCCTGTTGCTATAACAATATACCCAAGGACAGGTACTTCATAAAAAAGAACAGTTTGTATAGCTCATAGTCCAGAGTCTTAAAATTTATTCCAGGCCCCTTGGCTGGGTTACAGTATAGCAGCAAAATAGAAAGGGAACTTGTTGCATACAGTGTATTGTGTGCCTTAGCTTCATACTGATTTGTTCCCATGAGAATGGCACTAATCCCTCCCATCATGTACCCCAGTGCTCTAACCACTTTCCCATAGGCCTGACCTCAAAGATTCTACAACCTAATAGTACTGCACTGGGAACCAGCATCCAGCCCAAGATTCCTAGAGGAACAAACCATACCAAGCCCTACTAGTTACCCAGGAAGTCATTGCTTGCACTGATGTTCAGGATAAAAGAACACTTACCTGGTGGCTCCTGCCAATCCTTTGCCTGTACCTTCAATAGTCACAGTTGCTACTGCTTCGTATTTCCTGCATAATATCGCATTGTGTGTCTGGTATTTCTCATGACTCCTTTTCCACCAAGCTGTATATCAAAATTGCCACCTTGTCATATTTTAATGTGGCTGTGAACTGCCTTCTTTGGAAACAGACTCCTCGGGCACTCCTTAGAATGGCTGCCTTAAAACCTGGGGTTTCATTTTCTTTTTCCCAAAATGTTTTCCCAAACTGCCACCCCTTTCTTCCCAGGCTGTTCGCTCCCTTGTGTTAGTGTCACTGCCCACATGTTGTCTCTTCTGGCAGATATGGGCTGTAAATCAAGGGCCTCTGATGCTATTTCCTGCCCCTTCCCTAACTCACAGCCTACCTTTAAGCACATCATTCCCATCCATTGCCTCGTCCTTATCTAAGATGTAGGATCTGCTGCGGCACACTGGAGCTTGGTTAGATAATGTGTTTTCCTCAGCCACACGGTTACGCATCTGACACTTACCTTCCTTTGGAAGCATCTGCTTGCTTGGTTCCAACGCCCAGGGGACCATTTGTTCCTCTTTATTTTTTCCCCTGTTATAAAGATGGGAGGTGAATATGGGGTGGCAGGGACTCGACAAAGAACACTGCAGTGAATTATTCTGGGATCTCAACATGTGAACGAGGAGGAAGGAAGCGCCTGGAGATAGAGCCAGATAGAGCCGGTCTCCCGTGGGCGGCTCCACAACATCATGGAGGTTGGAGACCTAGCAGGACATAAACGAGCTTCTCTGCCTCCCTCTGTGTCCTGAGTTCTCCCAGCTCAGCAAGCCAGTGTCAGCGGAGCAGCTGCTGTGCTCACTGAGCCTAGGGGACACCAGAGGAAAGGTACCCTCTCCTGAGCCATGTGGTGCTGACCTCAGACTGTTTGGATGTACAGAAGCAAAAATGCCTTAAGAAGAGATTCTGTCCACATTCTGGGCTCCCCAGGCAATGTTGCAGCACCCTGGCATTCTCATACTACTGAATGTGGCTGTGCGGCCTTCCCAGCTGCTCACTCCCTTCTCTCTTTGCCCTTGATCTGTATCTGGAGTCATAACCACAGCCAGAGAAACATGCTGTGTCCTCCCAGAAATTGTTGGAGAGGTTTCTGGTCACTGTTTGAGAAGTACTTGCCGTGGTTGGGCATGTCTATCTGTGTCTGCCAAGTTACCCTTTCCTCTGGAAGTGGATGGAACCCACAAGGCAGCAGTTGTTCAGAATGCTGGTGGTGAGAGAGCTGCATAGCAAGGTATGCCAATGACACAGAGCACAGCAGCCCTGGGGAAGCCACCTCCCTTCTTTATGGGCCCCAGGCAGCAGCAAGCACCAGCATGTGGCTCATGGTGGCTGAGTTGAGATTGGGACTTGAAGGGAGAAGTGGGTGGAAGCTATGACTGACAAGCTGTCTTTCCCAGTATCTGTTAATCACTGTAGAGCTAGCATGGACAGTGTGCTGTATCTCCCAAGGAGATGTCTGTCGACCGCAGTCTGTCTGTCCGTTTTTCTCTTCTCTTTCTCCATAGCCTGTAAGGTCAGCTGTGTGAATGTCTGTATGTTCGATACTCTGGTTAGGTGTGTGTGGGTAGACGTGCATCCCTCAGGCTTGATCTCCAGGTGCTCATAGTAGTACAGCCTGCAGGTCATAGCCTGTCTTCATGTAGTGCCCAGGCCAAGAAGAGGGCCCCATGCTTTTACAAGGTTGTTAAAGACAAAGCAAAAGGAAGAGAGAAGGGAAAGAAAGTGCAGTGGAGGAGGCGTATGGTCTACATGGCCTAAAACCTGTTGTTTCACCCTTTGTGGAGAACGTGTGCCAGCCCCAGTCTAGTTGCTAAAATCCGGCAAAGGTGAAATACAGCCGTATGCTGCTCTAACCGAGTTTTCTGACTCACCTGTTGTATGTCAGTGATGGAGAAAATAAAGCAGTGCTCACAAGCAAATACGAGCGCGTACATTCCAGATGGGACCAGAACTGTGATGACAGAGTCAAGTCTTCAGTAGCAGTCTTTCAGTGTGATAGAAAGGACTCTCCTGGAGGTGACCCTGCACCCAGGACTTTAATGGGCAGGCCATTAAAAAGACAAGGAAGAAACCTGTGGAGGAAGGAGGTCTGCAGAAGGCCCCAGCGGCTGGGACATGATGGGCTATGCATTCGGGGTTCTTTCTGTGTTTGCTGTTTCTTAGATACTTTCTTAGTAGTTGGTTCTCAAGGTTTTCATGTGCACCTTTGGCTGGACACAGTCTACTTCGGATTAATAGTGACTTAAAGCTAGTAGGATGTAGCGGCTCTGCCTCCCCCACGCTGTTTGTGTAGTAATTGTCCCATGTGTCTGTCCTATGAGGGTATATGTTAACTGTACCACATTATAGATGTCTGTGGTTGCTGTAACAGTCTCATAATAAAGGGAGGGTTTCCTCTTAGTACACAGCTGAGTGCGGCCTCTCGTGAGACTTGGACAGCTGCACTTTGCTGCAGTTGTCATGGGGTGCACACAAGTAGTGGGCTCACAGGATCCTAAGAATGATGACTCTCTCTCTCTCTCTCCTCTCTCCTCTCCCCCCCCCCTCATTCATCACCTGTCTTTTCTGTCTACTTCCCACTTGTACATTCTTCCTTCTTTGATTTGTAGCTCCATAGCTTATATTAAGAATACAAGTATTGAGCCAGGCAGTGGTAACGCATGCCTTTAATCCCAGCACTTGGGAGCCAGAGGCCAGCCTAGTCTACAGAGTCAGTTCCAGGACAGCCAGGGCTACACAGAGAAACCCTGTCTCAAAAAAAAAAAAAAAAAAGAAGAAGAAGAAGAAGAAGAAGAAAGAAGAAAGAAAGAAGGAATACAAGTATTGTTTCTCAAAGGGTTCGGTTAATATTTGTGAAGTCAGAGGAACTTGACAACTTCAGACTAACTCTGATAGTTATTGGAATAATCCTTTCCTTAACTGAGGCCAATGATGTAGAAATCAAGAGAGCTTTTGCAGTTGTAAGTGAAGACCAGAGCCATGTAATTGCTACAAGTGCCTGTTCCGAGCTGCTTTTGCCCAGCTGCATGATTCCTAATATAGCCCAGGGAATTTCTTGTATGGGGCTGCACTGTCACTACCACTGAGAGTCAAGCCATCCTCCCAGCTGCCTGTGCCCTGAGCACAGTGCTGTCTGCCCTTGCTGCAGAAGTAGTGTGCCCTGTGGCATAATCTAGCAGGCACAAAATGTTGGTAACCCCCAAGCTGTGATGTTTCTCAAAAGTGACTTACTTTTTTGGGCCCAACTCACACTTTTATGTATATTAATGAATGTATTTGAACAAATCAGACTTGGTAAAGTGGCTGAGGGTGGGAACCACAGGGCATGTATTAGAAATTGTTTTAAACCAAAACTACACAACCACAACGTTTGTTTAGGATTGGCATATTTACTTCTCATGTGAGAGATTCTTAGTTTAATATAATCATTTTTAGTGTAATAACTATGAGAACGCTGGGCAGTGGTGGCGCAGGCCTTTAATCCCAGCACTCGGGAGGCAGAGGCAGGCAGATTTCTGAGTTTGAGGCCAGCCTGGTCTACAGAGTGAGTTCCAGGACAGCCAGGGCTACACAGAGAAACCCTGTCTCGAAAAAAAACCAAAACAAAACAACAGCAACAACAAAAAAAACTATGAGAGCAACAGGAACTAGTTGGTTATTAGCAAGAAATAAAACCTGTCTGTTCCAGCTAATGTACAGAGTGCTAACGAATGTGGGAAAAAGAAAGGGAATCCCTCCAGCGCCTCCTTGTTTTCATAGGACTCGTGGACCCTTTATCTAGCTCACCGTTCTTGGTTTGTTTTAACCCAGGACTGTGTGTGAAGCTGATGGCAGAACCCAGCTGTTCTCAATTGCACATGCAACATGCCTTCCTCCCCAGGTTCACAGCTCAGAGCTCTGGCCCTAGCAATCACCATCACTACTTTGACTCAAATTGAAACTTCTTTCTTCTTTAGAGTTCACTTTCTAAAAGCCTATTTGCAACTTCTGGCACTGGGTTGAAATTTTCATTCACAGATCTTCCTGGGGAATATTCTCTTTTCTTAGACTTAAAGAACACCTGTTTTAGAGATCCAAAGGGATGTCTTTTGAGGCAGGAGCTATGAATCAGACCTATAGTCAGTATAGAGATTCGTGCTCTCTGTGCCCTCTTGTATCTGTGGTACAGATCTCCTTTGTAGTCACTATTAGAGTCAAGTAATTCTGAAAGTGAAGTTTTCTGATCAGAGTTCCTGAAAAGTTTTGGTGATTTTTGACTCCAAAATGTACTAGGCTGCTTTCCAATTAACAAGTTGTAACCAAAGTAGGCCTCCTACTCAGAAAGAAAGCCACTTTCAGCATAACTTATGGTACTGATATCCTTGAATGAAAGGATTTTTGTATAGTTAGCATTAAAAAGCTACCTACATTGATGACTTACAGGTAGTTTTTGGTACAGAAAAGTCATCTGTGTTAACAGGAGCTCCGGGTGTACTGCCCCACTCTGATCAGTACATTGTGTATCTTGTGATACTTAACTCCCCTCGTACCCTTCTATGAGTAATTACTAGTTTCCCTGTGTACCTAAAGACCATACTGCCACACAGCAAGATTCAGTGACAGCGGGGATCTAAACCTCGGAATGGATCCATGGCTGCATTATGACACTGCTCCAGATAATCCACTGGCAGTGTCCCCAGGTATGTGTGACAACTTTCAACCTCCTTCAGAACTTCATGACAAATCTGGAAGCCCCAACAGCAGGAGCAGAATGTCAGTGTCAAGCCCTACAAATAGACATGTCCTCTCATTTCTGAAGAATGAGTGGACCTCTCCAGAGATGACATTTCTAGCTGAAGGCAACAGAACATGCAGCCAGAGTAGCTCCTTAACAGTGGCAGGCTCTGATCTCGTCCTGAGAAACATTCATATACACACTTGAGATAGAATCGCTCTGACCATGGAAAGAGCAACTGTATGGTTTATGAAAGAATTAATGAGCAACTGAGAATCAGAAACTCAGCTTAGACAGTGACTGCGGCTAATAATGGTTTGTCACACAGAGTTCAAAGGGGCCTGTAAGATCCAGTGACTACCCAGGCCCAGAAGGTGATGAGGATGTGGGAGTCACCCTGGTCCAGGACAAGGGCAGGAGTTGAACTGTGGCAAACTGCGTGCTCCTTTATGCACTTATCATTGTGCTATTAGCTGAGTACGGTGCAAACAGTTCTGTGCAGTGGATCTGCTGTGAGTGCCTATGACTCCTTACAAACAAGAACACTGAGCCAGCAAGATGGCTCAGCACATAGAAAGGTTCTTTGCCACTAAGTCTGATCCCCTGTATTTGATCTCCACATGGTAAAAGGAGAGAACTGATTCCCAAAAGTTTTCCTCTGACCTCTACATGTGTACCCCCTCCAAATATACATGTAATCAAAAATGTAAAAACACTGCAAGGCCTAGTGGAACCAGCTTATATTCCAGCTACTTCAGAAGTCTGAGGCTAGAAGGGCCCACAAGTCCATGCTAAGGATGCAGTGCAGTGTACATTCAAGACCAACCTGAGTAGCAACTGAGCACCGCCTCAAAAAGTAAAAAGTAAGCTGTCTACATAGCTTATGTTAGAACACTTGCCAAGCATGTGCAAGCACGTGAGATCATGTCCCAGTGCCACAAATAATAGAGAAAGTAGTAAGCACACATAAAGGCAGAGGCCGCCCAGGTGCCCTCGCATGCACAACACCTACACCGCAGCTTTGTCTCTCTTGTTTCTTTCCCAAACCGCCTCTTTATTTGCTTTTAGAATTTTCTGGAGTATTTTGAAGCAAATGTAAACCGCATCTCTCATTTCATCTGTGAATACTTCTGTATACATCTGTGTGTATCTCTAACAGTGGTGATTTTTAAGGACACAGTGCATGCATCGTGCATTCTTATAGCTAATTCTTTAACATCAGGTCATTCTGAGTCTGCCTTTAAGCTCAGACATGGTCTCAGACATGCTTTCTTCTTTGAAAGGTTTATTCGTGTGCACAAGGTTATGTGCATTGTATGCATGCAGGTGACCACACAGTCCAACGGGTGCTGGATCCCCTGGAACTGGAGTTATACACAGTTTTAAGCTGCTGATGTGAATGCTGAAAATTGAATCCATATCCTGTGGAAGATCAGTAGCACTGTTAACCACTGTGCCACCCCTCCAGTCCCTCATACATGTTATCTTTACAGTTAGCTTGTCTAGATCAGGATCCAAAACAGTCAGGATCCCTGGATCTCAGAAGTGTCCCTAAAGAAGAGTAACTTACTGGCATCACTATCTATTTTTCTTCTCAAAGTATGGTTAGGAAAATCAGTTTAGGTAAGAAGCTGTTAAGAATATCGGCTCACCCTTAAAAGAGGTAAGGTCTTACATTATATCATCCCTGACAGTTGAGAGAGTTTCTAGCTACCTCATTTAGATGATGAACCATTCAATCCTGATATCATCTTTGAATAGAGGTCTTAGCAGTTAAGGATCATATTTGTCAGTTCTGTTACTATAGAATTTACAATATCTGCTTTATAATGGAACCACACAGGGTGTAATGTTTTTCTTGTTTTCTGTTGTAGAGTGTGTTTTGAGGTCTGTACATTGTTGGCTTATATATTTCAGAGTTTCGTTCTTGTTTGTTACTAAGTGGTATTCCACCCCAGATAGTAAACATTGGTGTTTGTTTGTTTGTTTGTTTGATTTTGCAATATCTGGTGATTAGAAATAGTGCTCCTTGGATATAATTAAGGGGAAGTCTTTGTTTTGACAGTGCTTTTAGTTCTCTTTAGTTAACTGTGGGGTAGGGATTCTGAGTCGCCCGTCTGTGTGTGGGTAACTCAGTCATCCACCACCACCATTCTGTAAAGGAGTGTGACTCTTAAGTAGTCTTCCTGACAGAGTGTGAGCTTTCCGTTCTCTCACATGCCTTCCAGCTATTGCTACCATCAGTCTCTAATCTCAGCTGCAGTGGGGATGAGAGATGTCCTGGGACTTTTAATATACAATCCTCATGTGCAGTGCTGTTGAGCAGCTCCATGTGCTATCCACCTGAGGGAGGTCATGGGAAATGGGAGGATCTGTTGAAACCTTTCTTCTGTTTGTAATTGGCATGTTATTATCTCGTTTTTCAGTTTTGAGTCCCCCTCCCCCTGTGCTGGGAATCAAACTCAGAGCCTCCAGCATGTTGGGCTAATTTTGTAGCATGGTACAACCTTATCCCTAACCCTGACTTAAGAATTCTTTATAAACTTGACTGGGATCCATTTGTCAGTAATATGTTCTATAAACTTTAACAGAGCCGTTTGTTTGTTTGTTTGTTTGTTTGTTTAACTGCACATTTCCAAAAACTAAGTTTACAGTTTTTATGAGGTTTCTTTTTATCACTTCTTAATTTTATAGGGCATGTATTTTTTTGTAGTCTGCATAATTAAGTCAACTAATCCAATTCAATTTTTTATAAATTTAAATAATTTTTTGAGATGGTATCACTATGAAGTCCAGACTTCTCCTCACAAGGCTTTGAGTAGCAATAGCAGAATGATTAGTTGAGATCCCACCCTAGTTAAGTTGTTTTCTTGTAGAAAGTTCGTAGTTTTAAATAATAAATGTAGGTCTGTATTCTGCTTCAATATTATGTATGATGTGAAGTGAGGAACATGATTGTAACTTTTTTATATATTACTGCTCTAGAAACATTGGTCGTAAAGACCAAATTTCCCCCACTGAATTGCTTTAGTATCTTTGTAAAAATATCAGTGGACCATGTGAGTTTCAGATCAGCCTGGGCTACATAGTGAGTTCCAGGTTAGCTTATTCTAGATACCATGAGCTGTCACGGAAGACAATTACTTTTGCCTTTATGTTGACCTTTAGTTGATTCCTTAGGATTTTTATATACATGATCATATTACCAAGAAGTGTAGAGCTGGGTATGTCAATCAGAGTGTCTGCCCACTATATATGAGGGCCTGAGTTCAAATCCAGCACTGAGATAGACTGAGAGACACCGTCTTTCTTCTTCCTTCCTTGCCTTCCCACCCCTCCCTTTCTTCCTTCTTCCCCGTGGCCTCCAGGTAAACCTGCAAGGGGTCTACTCATTGCACATTCATTTGTCCTTCTTGTGGTTCAGGCTCTTTCAAGACACAGGGATGCCAGGATGCTTGGGACCTTCTCTGCAGTGGCTCACATTTTTGGAGCAAATGAACACACAAACCATACAGACATGGTAGGGCATTCCTGTAATGCCCACACTTGGGAGGCTTGGGCTAGGATCACAAGTGTGCAGTGAGACTCAGTCTCAAAGTCAAACAAACACAACATAACCATGAAACACGCTTTAATGTATACTGCTAGGCATACAACAAGTCTTATGGGAACACGGGATGGAGACACCAGACTTACTAAAGCAGGAGAGCTGGAAGAACACTTTAGGCAGAAGGATTAGCACAAACAAAGATACTGAGAAAAGAAATGGCCAAGTGTTTGTGAAGAACTGTAAATGACTCCAATTTCTCAAGTGTCTGGTGGATCCCAGGGAGTGGTGAGAGATTCCATTGGAAAGGTCACCAGAGGCCAGAACACAGACAGCACTTCGTACCAGGCTGATAATGCTTGACTTTATCCCAAGGATAGGAAGAAAGCGGGCCGGGTAGGAAAGCGGAACATGTTTGCTTTTTACAGTTAGATTCCTCTGGTATAGTAGAAGATGGTTTGGAGTTGAATGCTGCAGACCTGGGAAGATAGTCCTGGCAAACGGTGATTGAATCTAACTAGAGCTGACTTTACTAGAGGACTTTAACTAGAATCTAACTAGAGCTGACTTTACAGTTAAGGAAATCCTTTACTAGTAAGCTTGGTCTTGGCTCCGTGCACAAGGGTATAAGAATGTTTCTGGGCTGGGAAAATGACTCAGCTGATAAGGTGAGTGTTGTGCAAACACAAAGACCTTAGTTTGGATCTCTAGCACCTGCATAAAATGCTGGGTATGGTCAAATATGTCAGTGACCCTAGTGGGGGGAGGGGAAGGGTGAACCAGGCAGATCCCTGAAGCTCAGGGCCAACCAGTTTAGCCAGTTAGTGAGCTCTGGGTTCAGCAAGAGATCTTGTCTCAAAAGATAAGACTGAGATGATTGAGGAAGGCACTTACTGAAGGTGCCATCTGACCCCCACACACATGCGTAGCCCAGCACACACAAAGAATGAAGGTTTCCAGGTTTCTTCTGTAGGGATCTAGGCAGCAGAAGCCACCAATGAAAGCAAGGTTTTGTTCAGAAGAATAGACTGGAGATGATGAGGCCAGTACTTAGGAGCCTTTAGGAGCTTCTAAAAGCTTAGGAGCTTTTAGAAGAGACTCCTTTGTCCCCCCCAATGGAAGGGAGGTAATGGGGATGTCAAAACACAGTTTATATCACATATGACACATAAAGCTTGATTTCATCTCCATGAGCTGTCAAATTTATAGAGATAGAAAGTCAGACCGAAGGGCGGAGGGAATGGGGAGGTTCCAAAGGGGAGATCTGGAAAGGGGGAAACATTTGAAATGTAAATAAGATATGAAAATAAAAATAAATAAATAAATAAATAAATAAATAAATAAGAAAGAAAGAAAGTCAGACCGAGGTTGCTAGGGTCTGGGCCATCAGGAAGCTGTGTTTACAATAGGGGTCACAGTGATGAAAAACATTTTGGAGATGAACGGTGATCATGGCTGTGCTCCAGTGTAAGTACACTCCATGCCACTGGTGAAGATCTGAACCTCGTTATACTTTACCATAACTTAAAAAAGTTGAAAAGATTTAAAAAAAAAAAAAAAAACCCACAGCCTGAAAATTAAGCAGCCTTTCTTCAGTACCAGCCAATGCTTTCTCACCCATTTCCAGTCAGAGGTCACTGGAATAATAAAGCATGACCTCCAGTATAGGTGATACTCATGTTACAACATATAAACAATATTGTTCGTCAAGTGCTCACTATATACAGAGCACTGTGCAGAGTATTTTACACCCATAACTCAGTATGATTTTCTCAACAGCCATGAGGTTGGGTTACTTTCCTCACTTTCCAGGAAGAGGAAACGGATGCAATCCACCTGTCCTCTGGCCTGCAGTTGAAGGAAATAGCATGTAAACCAAAACCAAACCAAGATCTCCTGTTCCCTACTCCTCACTGAGGCTTCCTCTCTTGGCAGTCATAGGAATAGCTGGAGTGCACAGTCAGTGGTCTTAGCAGCCCCACCCATTTTTCCAGTATGCCATAAGATAATACCATTGTCTGGGTTAGTGCCATGATTTCAGAGAGGTTGGCAATAGCAGCACAGCCCCACTGCCTCTTCTCTGGTGGTTAGAGGGCCCCAGTTAGGTGTATGATCATGAGAATCTCAGCCTCAGTGGACATGGTAGGCAGGAATCCTAACTTCATGTTTCTTCTTGAAAATGAGGTGCTTTGGAATTCTTCCATGCGCTCTTTGATTCCTCAGCTGTGAGAGTGTCCCTTTGTGCTGTGGGTCTTTGGAACTCTCCTAATGTTGAAAAGGTGGATTAAGGCTTTCTGGTCTTCAGAGAAACCATGGTACCTGCTCTTGATCAGCAAATTTTGCATACAGGTGAGCCTAGGAAATATAATTACTAAAAGAATCTATCAGGTATGGTTGGACCAAGAAACAAATAGTTGCCTTCACAGTATAAAACACTGAGCAGTCTGTCATCTGACTCACCATCACTTCTTGGCTGTTTCTCAAGGAAGCTCTAAGTTCATGTACTGTTACAGCTCATCTTTCAAATGAGATGCTGAGGCTAATGCACCCCAAGAGAGCTTGCCTATGCACCCCAAGAGAGAGTGGAATTGGACTGTGTAGACACTTGGGCATTAAGTTGGCCTTACTGAACACTGAAGAGCTAGGACCGATGAGGGCAGCCCTCTTCTAGAAGTATTCATAAGTAGGCTGCCATGTTCAGATTCCCTGTGTCCTTCTCCATGAATGTCCTTTTAATTGCTGGCTATGATAGTATCCCTTATTTTTATTTGGATGTATGCTTAGAAACCTTATACACCTTATAAACTAACTGTCTCCTATAGCAGACATTAAAAGAATTTGCAGAATATATTGTTAAGCTTGTGTTTGATGGAGAACTTAGAGTTCTGCTCCCAACAAAAGCCTCACCAAATTCCAAAGGCTTTATTTTGTGTTTGAAGAACAGAGGAAGCCAAAACTCTCAGTTCTGTACTCTGCCACAGCCCATCAATGAGAAGGTAGAACTTTCACTGGGACAGTACTTAACACTGTATTTACCAGATGGAAGCATGCTC
Source organism: Rhynchomys soricoides (assembly GCA_019843965.1). NCBI lineage: Eukaryota > Metazoa > Chordata > Mammalia > Rodentia > Muridae > Rhynchomys > Rhynchomys soricoides. The sequence goes on from JADRCH010000280.1 coordinate 554,298, forward strand.
AGTTGGCTTCTAACCAAAGGGATACAATACTTCAAAGAACTCCTTCTGGGAGGTGAACATCCCAAGACTACAGACTCAGTAGACTCCATAAAGAGTAAACAGAAGGAGACCATACATCCCAGCGTTCAAAGACAGTTTATTCCAATACCATTCAGTGTAGCCATCATTCTGGAGTTCAGAGGAGCTATAGAAAACTAACTTATTGGAAAAAACTGCTTCTTGGTTTGAGCTTTTCAAGTTGGTCTGGGAAGGCTTTTCCTCTGAGTAATAGTGGAAGGGTACACAAGTTCATGCACGCATGTGAGTGTGGAGACCAGAGGACCAGCTCGGTTCTCAGTAGATTCTGCTCACCTGGTTTTAAGACAAGGTTTCTCATTGATAGGCTGTCTGATAAGGCTTTAGTAACTTGCCAGCAAGCCCCAGGGGTCCATCTGTATCTGCCTCTTGAGAGTTGTACCTAAAGATGTATACCACACCCATCTTCCTTATGTGGATACTGGGGTTTGAACTCAGATCTTCAAGCATGCATGACAAGCCCTACAGACTGAGCTATCTTACTAGTTCCTCAAGTTTGATTCCTTTAACAACTAAAAAGTACTTTGAAACAATGCGGATTTAACTTGGGTATTTAAGAGATACCAATGATGATTTTAAGCCACATATGACCTAAGGATGCTTTACCTGATGGCTAGAGTAGTTTTGTTGTTACACCTCCATATTTACTATAGAATTATTTATAGTTCCTAAACTTTTTTGAGACCACTGTCTCCTTGGCCCATTTATCCCAATAGGAATATCTTGCAGAGCTGTGGGACAAACAAGCCGGACGTTGATGGACACCCAGAACTCCGCTGTTCCCCAGCTGGTGCCATTTTATCCCCACAGCTCCCTCCCCATGAATGAATGCATGATGCAGAGCCTTCTCCCAGTTTCCTGTCTGGTGGTTCCTCCAGTCTGTCCAGCCTCTTACAATACCCCCAACTGGGCCCTCTGCTTCAGGCAGGATATGGGGCATGAGAGGAATCAGGTCAGGAAGTGGCCCACACCCCTTTCCACACAGTTGCCAGCCACAGTTCAGATACATAGCTCTACCTCACTGCAAGAAGGCTGGGAAAGCTGGGAGTGGTAGAGCAAGTTTATGATCCTGGCACTTAAGAGGTTGAGGCAAGAGGATCAGAGTTCAAGGCCAGCCTGGCCTACATGAGTTCCTAACTCAAACCAACAAAGAAAGTTGAGAAGCATGTCTGACTGTGCCCAGAAAGCAAAGGAAAGATGCTGGTGAGTACATGGTCAAGAAGAATCATAAGCAACCCAGTGTTCACTGGAGCAAATGGATGGAGAAATAGTGTTGAATTAGTTGTGAAAGTGGCAATTTACACACCATGATGATGAAATCTTAGTATCCTAAAGTTAAACAGCAAGTTACAAGAGACATGCAGTGTAATAGAATTTTCATATAAAAAAATCAAAACACAGTCAAATTAGGGATCCATAACTCTTCATTGAAGCCATATTCTTTAATAAGAAGAGAAAGACTACAAGCATTCAGAATAGATTGTATTTTGGAGAAGCAAGGAAGTAAAGGGAGCAGGTAGGCGAATGTGTTCTTGTTCTCAGAGGGAACAATTCAGGCAGACTTAATGGGGGTGGGGGAGGGTATTCTTGAGTTTTCTTGTTGGTTTTTTGCTTTGTTTTGGTTTTGGTTTGTTTGTTTTTGTTTTATTTTGTTTTTTTGTTTTTGTGAGACAGGGTCTCAATGTGTAGCCCTAAGTAGCCTAGATCTCATTAAGTAGAGCAGGCTAACCTCACATTCAGAGATGCTGCCTCTGCTCCCTGAGTGCTGGAGTTAATGGTGTGTATTGCCATGGGTTTTGAAAAGATTTATTTATTTTTATAGTATGTGCATGCATGTTTTGTATATATGTATATGCACCATGAGTATGCCTGGTTCCCAAGGAGGCCAGAAGACTGAGTTGGATCCCCTAAAACTGGAGTTGTAGATGGTTGTTAGCTGCCATGTAGATTCTAGAACCCAAGCCCAGGAGACCCACTGTACTGGCTAGTTTTGTGTGTCAACTTGACACAAGCTGGAGTTATCACAGAGAAAGGAGAGTCAGTTGAGAAAAATGCTTCCATGAGATCCAGCTGTAAGGCATTTTCTCAATTAGTGATCAAGGGGGGAGGGCCCCTTGTGAGTGGTGCTATCTGTGGGCTGGTAGGCTTGGGCTCTATAAGAAAGCCAGCTGAGCAAACCAGAGCAAGCAAGCCAGTAAGAAACATCCTTCCATGGCCTTTGCATCAGCTCCTGCTTCCTGCCCTGCTTGAGTTCCAGTCCTGGCTTCCTTTGGTGATGACCAGCAATGTGAAAGAGTAAGCTCAATAAACCCTTTCCTCCCCAACTTGCATCTTGGTGATGATGTTTGTGCAGGAATAGAAACCCTGACTAAGACAAATTGGTACCAGCATAGTGGGGTATTCCTGTGACAACCTGACCATGTTTTAGGGAGGACTGTGGAAGGACTTTGGAACTTTGGGCTAGAAGATCCATTCAGTGTTAAGAGCTCTGTGGAATGTAGGAGCTTGGAAGATAATGTTAAGAACAGTGCAGAAGATGGAGACCTAGCTTGTGAAATTCAAAGGGAAAATTAAAGACTCTTAATCAGGGCCATTGCTATTTTGACTGTGAAGATTCTGTGGTTTTGGTTAGCTGGGGCTGAAGAAATCAGCTGTGAATTACAAGATACCAGAACTACTAAAGCTAAACCATTGCATTGCTGAGACTATTGATGCTGGTTAGGTGGAGCTAAGATATTAACTGTGATTAAGAAGAGACTAGCATCATTGGGGTGAAATCTTCTGAGAAGTGTTTTCTGAGAACACAGAGGCTGCGTTCCAGAGATAGCCATGGTTGTATCTTATGCTGTGGCTGGACTTGGTAATGTGTAAGAGTCACCCAGGTGGTACTGGTTTTGAAGGCATGAAGGAGAGTCATGAAGAGCAGCTGAGGCCTGGGTGCTGTGAGAGGCCGTGGAAGGCCATTGGTGAGGGTGCAGCCTCAGTTGCAATTGGTGGCCCAGGACTGAAGGGGTCATGCAAAGGAGGTGAGGCTTGGCACCATGAAGAGAGCCTATGAGAGGCTGTTGGTAAACCTAGTTGCAGCGGAAGGCAGCAGTGATCTGGAGATGCCAGTACCATGAGATGACTACCAAGAATAGCAGCAGCAGTGGAGAACAGGCATCTGGAGCCATGTGTGCTACAAAGAGGAGAGCTGGAGAAGTGACTCAAGCCCTTGGAGGAATCCAGAAGATCGTGAGTGGATCCCAGACATTGGATGGTTGGAGTTTGATTTTGCTTTTGACTGTGACTGTGGCCTGATACTTTTCCCTCCAGAAGAAAGAAGGTATTTTAGTGGATCCCACAGTTAAGAGACTTCGAATTTTTAAAAGACTTTGAATTTTAAGAGATTGGATGTTTAAAAGGGACTGAAATGTAATGTTAATATATAAAAATTTGCAAAGACTGTGGGGCTTTTATTTAGATCTTGGGGATGAATAAGGAAGTAAGGGTCGAGGCTTATTGGTGATGTGTTTGTGTGTCAAGTTGACAAGGGGTCAATTGTACTGGCTAGTTTTGTGTGTCAACTTGACACAAGCTGGAGTTATCACAGAGAAAAGAGATTCAGTTGAGAAAATGCCTCCATGAGATCCAGCTGTAAGGCATATTCTCGATTAGTGATCAAGGGGGGAGGGTCCCTTGTGAGTGGTACCATCTGTGGGCTGGTAGTCTTGGGCTCTATAAGAAAGCCAGCTGAGTAAGCCAGAGCAAGCAGGCCAGTAAGAAACATCCCTCCATGGCCTCTGCATCAGCTCCTGCTTCCTGCCCTGCTTGAGTTCCATTCCTAGCTTCCTTTGGTGGTGAACAGCAACATGGAACTGTAAGCTGAATAAACCCTTTCCTCCCCAACTTGCATCTTGGTCGTGAAGTTTGTGCAGGAATAGAAACCCTGACTAAGACACCCTCTCTACAAGAGTAGCAATGTTCTGAAACACTGAGGCATTCCCGGATTCTGTGTTTTTAGCATATTTAAGAATGTAATATGCATTACAAACATTTTTTTGCTATAATGCAAATTAATTTTGTGTGTTCATGTTCTTGTGTGTGTGTGTGTGTGTGTGTGTGTGTGTGTGAACACTCACACACAAATGAACATAGACACATGTTTGGGGGTACTGTTGGAGACTACAAGAGGGTGGAACTCTGGTCCTCTGAAAGAGGACTCTTAACCATTGAGCATCTCTCCAGCCTTCTCTTTCAGTTTTGGTTTTTGTTAAGATCAAGTCTCTTGTACCCCAGGCTGAACTCTTAACTTGCCACGTAGCCAAGGTTGACTCCTTGATCTCCTGCTACCCCAGCCTCTCAAATGCTGGGATTACAGCCATGCTCTACCACCCAAGGCTTCATAATGCTATCCTTTTGATTAGCCCCAGTGCCTGTACCAGAATCTTACCTCGTAGTTGTAATCTTACAATTCACATAGATCATATTTACCTATTGAGTCCCTTGTCATTGGGAGTTCAATGCGTAGTATCTTTACTCCTACTGTGGAGAGTATTTCCCTGCAGAGAAATCCTGCAAAAACACAGCTTTTCTGATGAAAGGCAGACTTTACATATCTAAGTTTAGTAAATATCATCTATTTAAAAGTATCTTGGCCAGGCATGTTGGCATATCTCTGCAATTCCAACACTTGGGATTCTGAAGCAGAGAAATCTTGAGTTCAAGGCCATCTTGGGCTATATACATTACTGTGATCCTGTCTCAAATAAAAATCTTGTACCTTCAGAGATGCAAACCAAAGAGGCTAACTGCAAAACAGAAGTCATTGCTTCACAGCTATTACCAGAGGTGCATGCCCAGTTTCCAAGGTAGCCAGACTGCTTAATAAACATATCAAATCTCTTTTCTCTTCTTATGAAAGACCTAAGGGACCCACCACTTTACAAGCTGCCAGCCTGGTTCTTTGTTTATCTAGCTGCTGGCAAACTACCTGTAAACAATCTATCTGAGAACCTTCCCTTGTCTTCCATGTCTTTAAGTCTCCACCCTCTACAGGGGATTCTGTGCTCTCTGTACCCATAATGAGTCAGCATATGGATACATACCTGCATTTCCAGGGAAATGGACTGAGGTTATCAAAAAGCCCTATCTGTCCAACCAGAGATAAAAATCAAGGGATTTTTATGACAACCGAGGTAGCTCAGCAAGTTCAGTGTAGAACACACAGTACCAGTCCTTTGGGAAATACCTAGTGGGAGAGTGACTTTTGGTCTGCTGGGTATATTACTGGCTGCTCCACAGACAGCAAGTCCTTTGTAAAAGGAAAACAGACTTGGTCATTAGCTGGGTGGTGATGAGATAAAGGCAGGCCACTCCTGTTTGAATGTTTGTCATTTTGGTGGGGATTTTTGTTTAACAAGGTTCCTACCTTATCTGTCCCTTTCAGATTTATAGCCACAGAGCCCATAAAAGGGAGGCCACAGATGAGAGCTGTAGAAACCGTGAAAGCAAACCCAGGCTCTTCAAGAAAAAGAATTTCCAGATACTTTGGATTTTTTTCTTTTACAGCAAAGATCAGTTTCAGAGACCCCAATAGTATTTGACTAATGATACTAGTAAGGCTGGGCTAACTCTGCATGTGATAAATACTAGAAGGGGCTAGCTCTGGCATTTCTTATAGCATGTTTGCTATTTTCCATTAACTCTATATTGAAAAGTAGTATTACATTTACTATTATAACTCAATTAGAAATCGTTTTATTGAATACTTGGGCCAGACAGTTTATTAGGTACAGGAATAAAAAATGATCCCTCCTCAGAAATCATTATGTCTCACCACTCAAGAAAAGAATATTTAAATTGTCTCTTTTTAAAAACATGGCTGAATTCAGGGCAAGGGCCTTATGAGGCATCCATGACCATGCTCTGTAGTCTTTATGCTTTGGACAGGGATGATCCATGTGGTTACTGTATTTCTTGCACATAAGCCAGCTAGGACCTTAGTCTGAACCAAGAGTCGACCTGCTTTTCACCTGGATGCTGTGAGGATTCCTTCAGTCTGTTGACATTGTCAGCTGCGGAAGACAGTGAGTTTTAGCTTCATTCTAAATCACACTAATAGCTGTCACTTATAAAATACTGCAAGATAAAAATCATAATTGCCATTTTACAACTCAAAAGGTAAAAAGCAGAGTTCAGTGACGTGCCTAAGATCCCACAGGTGATAAGTGCAGAACTGGGTTTAAACAAAGTGCTGAGTGTCCAGACTCCAACCCAGCTCCTTCTGTGTGCCTCCTTTTGTCTAACGCACATAGTGACGTAACACCTTCAATGGTCCTTCAGATACCATCTTGCTCTGCTTCCCTGAGATTCAAGTCAGGACTGCTAGGGATATGGGCACATGGAGTTAGCATATGTGTATACACATACAGCATACAGATTGTGTGCCAGAGCCTCTGGGACAAAAGAGAATATGGACTACCGTGTGCTCCTTTAACCCAGCTAGATCTCAGTAGAATGTTGGACATGTTTGTAGTTGGAGATGAAAAGAGCAGCTGCCACACACCCGTGGACATTTTCAGCAGCTGTGAGGTCTGGACATTCTCGCCTATCATCCCCCAGAGGAGCTTTTGGCAAATGTAAGGTGGTTTAATGCACTTTATTTGCTTGGGCCTGGAGCTGGACCAGAGCCACCACCTGCCTGCCACCACAGCAACTTCCTGCTACATACTGGAAATTGTTCCTGCAAAGTCGCCACCCAGGTATTGAACCAACATGACCTCTTCTCATGGCACAGGCTCTCAGAGGGATGGCTGCACTTCCAAACTGTAGTAACATGACATGATCAGAGTTTGCCAAATACTATTGCTTTGTTTGTTTTCTGGTTTGTTTTGCTTTGTTTTTAATTTTGGAGAGGTTTGTTAACCCATTTCAAAGGAAACAAGCCCACATGCCCCTTACTGTGAGTATTCCTTCGGCATGTCAAGCCAGAAATCATGCCCTGGTTTTGTAAAGGATTTTCAATATGGCAGAGGCATCTGTCACCAGTGCTCTCCTATGGAGCCATTAGATGAAAGGGGAAACCATTGGGTTTGCTACAGGAGGCAATACTGTGCAGCTTTGCATAGGGAGTTAAAATAGGAGGCTAAAAACAGGGTCTGGGGGTTTCCCTGGATGGATGTTCTCATGTTCAAGCCCAGCAGTTACCCTTAACTTGTAACACTTATGCTAATCAAGAACAGTTAACTGTCTTGTATGAGCCTTCTGTCAGTTCTAGGCACTTGGTAGTTTTATACACCGACTTTCAAGGACCTGAATTTTCTGTTGATGAAGAGAGAAAGAAAACACAGATAGATACGATGACATCTGCAGAGAGGGGGGAAAGGGAATCCTGTTTGACTGGGAGAGTTCAGGAAACTCTTTGGGGATAGCACCCAGAGGGCATGGTTTTAAAACTCCAGCTGGATAGGCTATATAGTAGGACCCTCTCTCAAAACAAACCCAAGACCCCCACTTTGAGGGTGACTACTTCATGACCTGATGAACAAGAGACAAAGGATTCTTTACAGCATTTAGACCAGTTTATTCCCAGGAACAGCTATTCCTAGGATCTATGACTACATTGTGCCCAAAACTAACTCAGAAGCTGGTGAAAAACATTTATCTATGATAAAGTTATAAAAGCTAAATGAAACATCAAACTTTTTCTTAGAAGTCTAGATATTGGACTTAGTGAATCGAATATCTTGTGAGAAAATAGTCCTGAAGGCTGGCCTCACTAAAGCTTGGAGCTTGAGAAGAAAAGCTAAGTGGAGGACTGAAAGCTAAATAATCATGGGGTGACTTATCATTTAAACAAAGGCTCTGAAATAAGAGAGTGTTCCGCTCAGGTCAAGAATTGAAACTTCAGCTTAAGTCAGAACATTCTAATGATGGTGTGGCTTATACAAGTGTGCCTTTGTTCCAAAGGGCAGCGCTATAGATAGAAAGCTAAGAATTAGGTAGAGGTTATTTTTAAAAAGGTGAGTGGGGGTGGGTGAGTGGGTGGGGATGAGGGCGTGTGTATCAGTGGGTGCCCACTGAGAACAAGAGAGCTTCAAATCCCCTGGAGCTACAGTTACAGGCAATTAAAAACCACCCGATGTGAGTGCTAAGAACCCAGCTCTGGTCCACTATGAGTAAAAACTTTCTTAGCTGCTGGTCATCTCTTCAGCACCAGGACAGAAATTCTTTATGGTTGACTGGAGGAAGCAAATAGTTAAGGGAGCCTCTGTCATGTGAGAAGAACAAGATAATTCAAGATGGTGCTTGTATAGCAATCAGGAAGGAGCTCTTCCTTCTGCCTAAGGAAGCAGAAGGGTGTGAGAGAGGTGAGAGGTGAGAGGTGAAAGGCAAGGGCAGGCCCAACCACATCTGGCTGCTTGTAGACCCAGGGGAATCCAGTGCCCTTGTCCCAGGAAGTCACCTCTTTCAGGGAGCCATGCTTATAGACATGGTACTCTTGGCCAGTCAGCTGAGGAGCCACAGAACTGCTCTGCTTTGGCTGCTGAGAAGATGGGGGTTGCAGAGGCATACAGAACCACAAAGGCATCCTGGTGGGGTGCTGTTCTTACCCAGCTCCCTTAACTGCACATCTGCTCCACCCAGCTTTTGATGGCCCCAGTTCTTGGAGCAGCATGCCGTTCCTCTGCATTCTTCACCCTGTCTGCTCTGACACCACACTGTGTGCTGCAGCACCATGTAATGGTTCTTGCCTCATCTATAAAAAAGAACCTCTGAGCCATTCTGACCCTCCCACCACAAATCTCCTTGTTCCTTGCCTTTCCCCAAGGGACCAGGGAGGATAGGTTGGAAATTTTGTGTCTTTCAAAACCGGCTTCCTACATAAGTCAGATGCTCAGCTAGTTTGAGAGCTGTACAGATGGTAGAAAAAGCATTCATTTCGCCATCAGAAAACTGGGTTAGGTTCTCAACCTCACCACATAGTAGCCTTGAGGTTCTTTGTTTTCATCTGTGAAATGGAATTGTTCCTGTTCTTGCCTACCTTCTATGGTAGGACCTATACGAGGATTAAATCACATAAAAGCAAATTAGACTCTATCTTGTGCTTTAGCAATGCAAGGTGTGAGCTACTTCTATGTTTGCCACACCCTTGCCTCCTCCCTAGCTTCACCAAGTCAAGTCGGGTCAACTCCCTCCTGGATTATTTCACTGGCCAGCTCCTGTGCCCAGATACCACATCTAACCAATGGCGACATGGGTTTTATCCCATGGCCTCTTGAGAGAACATTCTCTCCTGGCCAGCAGGCTTTCTCTCCTACTCAGCAAGAACCTGTCACTCCTTGGCCTCATCTTTCTTGTACCTTTTCTGAAAGCCCATCTTCTGCTTAGCTATCCTAAGTATCCACCTGCCCTGAAGAACACACAGTTAAATTTCACCGTGTCATTATCCTATAAACTTGCCTCATTATTTCAGCTACTTTGCTCCCTGAGGTCCAAGCCTATGTCAAATGATATCCTAAGGTATTGTTAGGCACAGAGCCTCCCACAGTGGCAGGCCCTGATCAGAAGCTCCATAGCCTCTGGGTATTGGGAGCCCCTTGAACTTGGACAGACAGAGACCCTTTCCTCCTCACACCCTGAGAGGTACATGGCCAATGAGAAAAGAGCTTACAGGGGCTACATGTCGTCTACCTTGTGGGAATGAAAGGGTAGCTAGGGTCTCTGCATCCTGGAAGGGATCCAAAGTATGTGGGAACCCAAGGAGAGGTGTGATCATTAGTAAAGTCCTCACAGGAAACACTAGGCCCAACAGGAAGCAGTAGGTATGATGGCAGGGAGCAGCCCCTCAAGGCAATGAGGAACAGAATTCAGGTGATCCAGCTGACCTATTTAGTATAAATCAAGGAGGCAGGAAGGATTGGAGTGACTCAGCCTCTGCCTGGCTAAAGCCATCCATGGGCTTTGTAGCCTATTTCCTGGGGAATTTTTCACCTAAATCAATGATTTCATCATTGTATCCCTCAGCACCCTCAGCAACTAGAGTGATTGTTCACATGACTGTCTGGATGAGGCCAGGAGGTCTGACCTCTGGCAGGAGAAGCTGGGACCGTGATGGCAAGTGTTAGGCCTGGTAGTAGTAGGAATTCGGTTCCTTTCCAGTCTCCCCAAGTTAGCCAGAGTGTAGGTGAGTGGAGCTTTGGTATTCAAGCAGCATTGCCTCACTTGTGAAGATAGAAACTCCATGGAGGCAGCCAGTTCCTGCCCCTGGTTGAATTCATTGTACAGGCCTGGGGTGGGGCTGATAACAAGTTGGCACTGGCAGTCCCACTGGACAAGCTGAAGGCCAGTGGTCAGGCCTGAGGGTTGGAAAGTAGCAGAGTAGCTGGGGGGTTGGGGGGGAGTGCCAAGGCTTAGGTGTATGTCTCTAGGATCCAGAGATAAACATTTAATGCATACAGACTTACTGGTACAGCTACATCTTTTTTTAAAAAAAGTCATAAATTTACAGTTCAGGATTTTTAAGAAAATAGAACTATCAAGAGATGTCTTTCCATAGTCAATATGTTCTCCTTATTAGGAGAAAAGTCATTAGCCTAAAACTTTAAAATTCTAGCTCTCATATGCTGGTAGGAATAGCTTTACTTACCTGGTTGGTTGGTTGGTTGGTTGGTTGGTTGGTTGGTTGGTTGATTGAGTAGCAGGATTTCTAGCCCAGGCTGGCCTCAAACTCACTAGGTAGCCTTGGATGACCTTGAACTTCTGATCCTACCACCACACCCAAGTTTATGCAGTGCTGGGCATGGAACCCTGGGTCTTGTAAATGCTAGGCAAGCCCTCTACCAACTGAAAATCATCCCAACCCCAGGGATAGCTTCCAGGGAATTCCTTTCCCACAGTCCTGAACATAGAGTACATGTTTTCTTTGAAATGTTCCCTGAAACCTTCTTCCCTTCTCCTTTCCTCAGTTTACCAAATTCTGCTCAGAAGCGTGGGGAAGGAGGAGAGACAAATGGGGGCTAATGTGACAACAAGAGTTGTACCTTCACCAGAAATATTACAGTGTAGCTTGGTAACGACTTGTGGAAGCTCGTTAGGTCACAGTGACTCACTTGCGTCCATGAGGTTATTTTTAGAGCTGTAATTTGTTTAGAAAAGAATAAAGAGATGGTAAAAAGCTAGATAGCTCATTACAGTTTACAGAGCTCATGAACCCAGCATCCATGCAAAAGATGACTAAGCAAGGGGTCGGGTGGTACTTTCTCTCAGGATTTCACAGACATGAGTCATCCACTTCAGTCTGCAGACACAGCATCAGGTACCTGTGACTCAGCTCTCATTTAGACAGAATGCTAGAATTCAATTCTGATACGCTTTTGTAGTTAAGTAGTGAGGAAATTACATAGCACAGCAAAATAGGCCTTTGTACCAGGCAGCCATCCGATGTTTAAGCAAGGACTGATTGATCTTCATCTCTGGTCTTTCAAAGAATCTATTTATGATTCTTGCTGGGTGATGTCTTTTCATTCTGCTGCTTCACACTGCGGTGCCCCTTCTCTCACTGGTGCCTCTGACCCAAGTCAGTCAACTTTAGCAGCAATACAGTCTCACAACTTTTCCACTCACATGTCCAACATGAAGACCCATGTCCTTTAATCAGGTGTGTGTGTGTTTGTGTGTGTGTGTGCGTGTGTGTGTGCGTGTATGTGTGTGTGTGTGTAAATCTTTAGCCTACAATATTAGCATACTAGTTCTCATAAGCTGTAAGAAAAAAAACTTCCAAAGACTTCTCCATTCCACGTTTAACTATGGTCAGGGTTATAAGAATAAGAAAATATTTCCTTCAAGTATTTTCCTTTCTTTTTTTTTTTTTAAAAAAAAATAGGTTCCATGTGCCCCAGGCTGGCTTTAAACTTGCTGTATAGCCAAACTTGAGTCCTGATCCTTTTGCCTTTCCCTCTAAGTTCTGGTCTGATCAGCACATGCCACTACCCCTGGCTTTAAAGTGTTTTCTCATGCTTAAAAACCACGCACGACTACTCGTGCAGTAAGATCCCCTGCAGATGAGCAGCCTGTCAGTGCAGGTGTACATTCATCCAACAGGGCTTCTGCTCTCCTCTTGGATACTGAGCTCTGTTGGCCCAATTATTGTCAAGTCATAGCCTCACACACTTAGCTCCTGTTATCACTGGCACATAAATTACACAGTTTATTTAGAGTTAAGTCCTTTGAGTGTAACCTGTCTGTTTATATGTACAGAAAGTGGTCCCTTTCACTTTGCAGACATATCATTGGATTGTTTATAGCCAATGATGAATTTTACTGTACTTATCAAAGAAACATCAACAATGATTTCAAAAGCAAGGGCTTCAGAAAGGTACAGAATGAAATACACGAGTATTTCTCCCCTTTGCCTGCCCATCCCAAGCCACTTGCAGCCATTTCTGACACTTGGCAGTTGCCTCTTTTACCATCTGTCATCTTCTCTGCAAACCTGCTGTGTCAGTAGTACTGTTACCAGGAACAGCAGAACATGCACAGGCTAAAGTCCTATTGTCACAGAAAGACCTCTGTACATTCAAGTCAACTCAGCAAACATTGAAATATATACTGTGAACCCAGCCCTGGACTAGGCCTGGAGCTACAGAAGTTGTGATGTGCACACATTTGTCCTTGGGTGGGAGAGTCAGACATGCAAATATACAGATGCACATGTGGACTGCCAAACCTCTGAAGATCTTAGAGGAAGACTCTGCCTGAGCTTGCCCTTAAGTGTAGATGAGTTTTGTAGGTGAGGGGGCAAGGGTGTTCCAAAGAGAACAGCACAGCATGCTCAGGGACTAGTACAAAATAGTCTGACGGTGGAAATAATTCATAAAATCGAATTTTCTGGATACATGAGTGAAGACTGTCACAGGCAGATGAGAAGAGAAATTTGACTCATTAGGAAAAACCATGTACGTCAGTTGTTCAAAATATGTCATCTTACTGATGGAAAGGCCTAGAGGGATGTTAACATGGATGTGGCATTCTCTCAGACTCCCAAGTACAGCAGAGGGAGGAGAATGCACGTGGGAAGAGGCCGGGGGTAGGAAAACCACTTTGGTAACTAGTTCAGGCAAGAGAGTGTGAGGTTCTAAAACTGTGGGAGTCGGGAGAGGAAAGGGCAGAGTCTAGAAATACATCAGAAGCAAATTGGGACTTGGTGAGCACTCAGATTTGGGGGAGAGGAAGAGGGGGGACTTGTAGAGTGCTATGTAATTCTGAGCCTGGCCAGCTAAGGAAAGACTGGGAACTGAAGAAGAGGACCAGGAGTCAGAAGAGCAAGGATGAGTTTTGAAGTATTGAGTCTGGGGTATTTGTGTGCAGATGTTCAGTAAGTAGCACAAAATAGATGTAGTCAAAGCTTTGTGACCACACAGTGATGGCAGTTGAAGCCCTGGCACTAGTGGTATAGCCGACAGCTGGTGAAGGGCAAGAGAAGATCGCTGCTGGACATAAGCAACCACTTATTTGGCCAAGGGGGGGGGGTAAGGTGAGCTAGGAGAGGGCATCTGGAGGGAGGGGACAGGAAGGGGAAGGACAAGGAAAAGCATCATGGCGGTGATGGTTGTGGGGGCTTATGGGTAGGATAAGGACCACCAATACATTCAGATAGAAGTCAAGCGCGAGCAGGTTCTTGAATTTGTTGCCAGTCCTCTTTTGTGAGTTTAGAGAAGTGAAGGAAGAGGGTATAGGTGGTATCTGGTAGAGCAGATACCAGGAGGGCGACGTGGAGAACGAGATGGTCTCCAACACAGGCATGGCTCAGCATAGTGTAGCCCCTCCTGAGAAGACCATGGAGGAGTGACTCATGGCTACTGCCACCACCAGCCCTGCCCTCGGGAACCACTAGGGAGTGTGTGCTTTTCCCACTCTGCCACCGCCCATGGGGAGGGCCACTTGAGAGGCATAGGATAGAGTTGCCCTTGGACCTGAGATTTCGTCAGACCAGCCAGACAGGTCATGAGCCCAGCATCTGCAGCTAATCTTCTAAGTAAAGGGAACACATTAGAAGACATGGGAACTATAGCTGGTCCCCAGGGTAGCAGCCTGCACTAGCAGTCCTCTGGCTGTGTTGTGATTGCTTGCCCCTGACTCCTCAATGGCCAGCCCGGGCAATTTACTCTTTACTTTCCCTTGAATTCTCCTGCCTGTAGTCTGGAGTTTGATAGCCATGCAAACTGGGCTTTTTTAATAAACCATAAACTCACCTTTTCATTTCTAAATATGCTTTTAATAATGTACCGGGTCCTATTCTCACACGAACAACAACTCTGTGTGTTTTTTGTTTTGTTTTGTATTCATGGTTGGTTGGTTGCTTGCTTGCTTTTTTTTTGAGACAGTTTCATGAGGCATAGGCTGGCCTGGAACTGCCTGAGTAACCCAGGCTGGCCTTAAACTTCTGGTCCTTTGGCCTACACCTCCCAAGTGCTGGAATTACAGGCCCACACCAGCACTACCACTCTTGGCTAAAAGTAAGTTTTAAATAGTTGAAATCCCAAAGGTCATTTTGTGCTAGTTAAAAAGCCTATGGTCAAGAATGTTCTTGGTCACATTCTTAGAGTTTGATGCCAACAGCTCTCTCATTTCGTACAAGTCTTAAACTACCCTTTCACCAAATTCACATAGACATTTGGGTGCTGAGGGTGGGGTGTGCACTTACTGACAGCATCCTATAGACCAGTGGTTCTCAACCTGTGGGTTGTGACCCCTTTGGGGATCAAATATCCCTTTCACATGGGTCTCCTAAGACTGTCAGAAAACACAGATATTCACGTTAACATTCATAACAGTAGCAAAATTGTAGTTACGAAGTAGCAACAAAAATAATTTTATAGTTGGGGTCACCATGCCATGGGGTCCTGTATTAAAAGGTTGCAGCAGAAGGATCGTAAGGACCACTGGCCTAGACCCAGGGTTCAGACACTCATGCCAGTCCCTGCTTCTGTACTACTTTGCAGATTTCTGTTTGATTTTTCTGCAAACTGAGCTTGAGGAACGACTTAGCAAGCCAAACAAAGAACTAAACCTGTTTTAGCATGAGCCAATTAATAATAAATCTAAAATGAGACATTTGGCCTCTGACAACAGAGATCTTCCTCACAGCATGTGTTAGTGAGGGGTCGGGGGCAAAGCAGGCAAGGGTGCTGCATTGCTGTACGAGCATTAGCAGGCACACTGAGAAGGCCTTAGCTGTTGAGTCTGTCATGGAGGCTGTTGGAGATGTGACCAGGTTTACTTCAAAGTCCTTTGAAACTTGAGTTTCTTTTCTATTTCTAATCTGACTTTCTTCATTAATCCTTAAATATTCTTTTTTTTTTTTTTTTTTTTTTTTTTTTTTTTGGTTTTTCGAAACAGGGTTTCTCTGTAGCCCTGGCTGTCCTGGAACTCACGCTGTAGACCAGGCTGGCCTCAAATTCAGAATCCGCCTGCCTCTGCCTCCCAAGTGCTGGGATTAAAGGCGTGCGCCACCACTGCCCGGCTTTAAATACACTTGAACTTTGGTTTCTGAACTCTTTAGTGTTCCAAGCAAAAGTTTAACCCAAAGCTTGATGGGATATAGGCTAGCAGGAGACGCATCAGGCCTCTCATCGTTGTCCTTAGCAGCATACAAGAATATCACAGAGACTGTAGCTAGGACCATGGTCTAGAACAAGGAGTAGAGTGGTCATTAAGCTGACATCTGTATATAGGTCAGATAGAAAGCCATCTCCTAGGACCTGAGGAAGCTTATTGATTTATTCCATATGACCATTGATTAGTATGTTGTTTGCAACTGACTTAAATGGTAGGTGTGGGTAGCCTTGCCAGTTGCCCTGGCAAAAACCTGTAGGTATGTCCAAAAGTATATCCAGCTGTCTAATGTAGACTGATACTGGTTTTTGAATATATATCCTCATTTCTCTCAATCCAAGGTAGAAGTCGGTATGAAGGACAGTGTCCTTGTAGGCAATCCTCACTAGGATGGCAGCCTCACCAGGGTGGAAATGGCAGAATGATGGGAGTTTAAGATGACCAGGCTTGTGCTTGGCAGAGTTGTAAACTGATTCTAATGTTTAGTGAACTTAAGAGCAGGCAGGAAAAGCTCTTCCCCCATGGATGCCAGAACATTCTCATGGCATTAGAACTATTAGATTTCAAATCTGAAGGCTGAGTCCAAGGCTAGTTCTTCCTGATTGAAATAAGGTACTATCTGTTCCTGAGTTAGTATTCTCTGAGTGGGATTGTGTGCCAGGCCAGAAAGCTATCTTTAAGCATAGAGCTTGTATTCGGGCCTCCGGAAATGAGCAGGCTGGAGTGTGAGAAGTCAGAGAAGACAAGAACTTTTTGAAGTTAGCAGATGGGTCTTCATCGATGGATGGGCTTCCTGAAGAACTGCTAGGCCTCACAGGGTTAGCAAGTCCCTCAACTAAGCTTTGAGATTGAGACTGGTGAGTAGATGCGGGGGTTAGGGCAGTTAAATGTGGGGAAGAAGTAGCAGGTCAACTTGTGCTGTGGAGACCATGAAGAACAGAATGAGCCGCAGTGCCGAGTGCGTTAAGGCAGGCTCCATGGATAGGGCCGTGAAGTATTTCCCAATCAAAAGGAGAACACAAGGACATTGAAACATCAAAAAGAAAAACTCAAGTCTAAGAGCATTGTACACTTGAGGTTAGCCTGTCTGACAGACAAACACATCCCCTCCCTCTTCTCTGTCCATTCTGACAAAATGTCAGTCTCAGACTCTTACACTTTCTCCATGCAGGGCCAGCAAATGCTTGTCTGGTGCTTTTGATGGTAACCCAGTAAAAACGTCAGAAGCAAGCAGTCATTCAGACTTGTAAGCTTGTGGTAGAAAGTATGTGGGCCCCAAACCCATCCGGCTAATGTCTACTCCTGCTGTCTTGTCTTCACTCCCAGTTGGTTCTCTGGCTTGCCCCAGAGGTAGGCTGATGCTTGAAAGAAAAGAGGGAAAGAGGGGTCCTAGGGCAGAAAGCAGACAACACACTGCCCACATTCACTCAGTGTTGATGCCCTGCATTTTTTTTAGTGCTTTAAAAAGCATTTATTAGCATAAAAACACAGAAAAAGCCCACCCTGCCTAATGGATGTCCTTTCCAAGGGCTTTCCAGATTTGGGTTCCTGAAGCATCCAGTCATGCTGTGAAAACAGCCATTGTGTGGTGGGTGCTTCATTTCTGTCGGAAACTTACTGAATGGTCAGTGGCATGCTACAGTGGCTCTCAGGAAATGACCCTGGGGTCTTCTCGGTGGCTGCTAAGGCAGTTGGATCAGGCCACCATCTACGGCACAAGCTTCTCACCTGTCAGTTGGGTGGTAGCTGCCAAGCCCTGGATGACCTGACATTGAGTATGTTCTCTGATGTGACCAGACATGGAAACCTCTGAGGAAAACTGGGTGAAGAGGGACAAAGGGATGTCCCCATGTCTGTGTGATTTACTCTAAGGGATCCAGGCCTCATACTTTTTATCAGCCTTGGTGGGATACTTCCCAAGTCCTTAGCAGTACAGTTGCTCCACGACAGTGAATTCTAAGACAATAACCTAATAGTCCAGAGCCGCGAACCAAGAACAGCATGCTCAGGCACTAGATTAACACACCTTACTGGCCATGCCATGACTGTATGGCCTACTATCAGAATTTGATTTATAATTGCATATTTGAATCATCCAGAGTTAAAAGAGAAGTAAATATGAAGTCTATTTACATTTTTATCAGGGACAAAAAAAAAAAAAAAAAGACTAAAAAGCTGTGAATCTTATAAAAACAAACCATCAGTTATCAGGATGCTCTGCTGAGGTCGAACATGCCTTTTTGAGGGTGACACCGAGCCTCTGATGGAGAGGACTTCCCTTCAGATCTGACCTGCAAGTAGAGCCACTTATGGAAGCTTGCCTCAACAGGGTCACCTTACGTTGACACACTCTCTGCCATTAAAGGTATGAGAGCAATGAGACAGCTCAAGAATCTCATTCTAGGCAACAACCGTATGTTATCACAAATGAAATTCTAATTGGAATTTCTCTCGAGAAGAACATTCATTGATTCCCATTCCCCATCTTTATCTCCCACCTGTTTAATGTAGAAGAAATAATGACCAAAGGAGCTAACCAAATAAGAAGTACCATTAAAACAAACTCCAGACCCGAATAATTCACAAGCCCAATAGCTAAGCCTTAACTGTGCAAAGATTGATTGCAAACTCTTGGTTTTTTTTTTTTGTTTGTTTTTTGAAGACCAGGACTACTCACTCACAAAGGGACCGCTTTTCCTCATAGGACACCTCTGAGAACACTGCACTACCAAAGTCTAGAGAGATCAGGCAGAGCTCTCTTAGGCCTTCGGCCCTGTTTGGATAGCCTCTGGTTTTAGATAGCTTCTGGTTTGGAAAGCTTTTACCACACTACACCATTTGGCCTAAGATTATCTGAAGCCGTTTGTTTGTTTGTTTGTTTGTTTAGAGAATATTATAGAATCAAAAAAAGAAAATCAAATTAAGATCTCTGAGGCTCCCAAATTATACTCAAATAAATACAAGCACAAAACTGAGTTGAAAGCTGAATTGGGGGGGAGGGGGTTACTTTTGATATGAGGGCTGTGTCTTCTGTCAAGTTAGAACAAAACATACCAGTTCAGGCTTGCTGTTCAAATTATTCCTAGAGAGAAGTAAGTGATACTAGGGTCCCTTACAAATGCTTGCTGTGTGCCGTGTACTCTTCATTAAACTGTGTAAACCACCCAAAGCCTACCAAGCCTACCAAGGTAGAGATTTTCCCATTTTAAAGGTGAGGAAACTCACACTCACAATTTGGTAATTGCCTGAGGTCACCCAGGTTGTAATTGGCAGAGGCAGGATCAAGCCCAGCTCTGTCACATTCCAGCATATAGTCCTGGTCTCACATTCCTGAGCCTTCTGTCTTTTTTTTTTTTTTTTTTTTTTTTTCATCCAGTACTTGCTGTATGCCAGTAAAAGCAGTAAAGGAACGCAGGACTTTATTTTCCCTCCTCAGGCTAGAGTTTCCTCTATGGAAACCTCGAATTCATACCTCGAATGGACCCCAAACCCCCCTCCCAGAACACGCATCTTCACTACACCGCCCTGCCTCATTCTGGGAAGCTCCTCTGGCAACAGCATGGGACCTCTTTTTGACTTGTTTGCTTTACTCTCCAATGTTCCCCATCCTGAAGGAATCATACCAAGCTGGCTACTGTGTGGCTTACAAGTGGCATGAGAGACTGTCTGGAAGTATCCAAAAGGGAAAAATGTCTGCCATCCTGTGTTCTGTGTTCAGAACACTCCAGATCTCGTCAGAGCCCCCTGCCCAGGGTTCTAAGGCCACACCTGTAAGACACCGCCCATGTGTGCCCAACCCCACTCTCTTCCTCCACGCTAAGCACTCCAGGTGCTTCCTCTGCCTGGCCTCCTGTTCCTACCCCTCCCTTCCCTCTAATCCTGCTAGAAACTGGAGTGTCCTCTAAGGCCCCACTCAAAGCCATCTTGTCTAGTAGGCTTCCTAGAAGCACCTCAGCAGCGTGCCTTTCCACTGTCACACCGGTAGGACCACCTCTGCTGTTCCCTTGCTCTGGCCTCCCAGCCCCCGGCAGTGGAGGTCCAGCATGAACTGGTACAGTGAGGGGGAACACCCGGCTTGATCAGCACGGCTTCCTTCAAGCTGTCTCATGGGAGGTACTTGAGGAATGGTCCTCACACTGGCTACATGTTGCCTTCTGTGCTCTGTAAAGATTGTAACTACAGCCTTTAAATTCAAAATAATAATAATAAAAGGCTATTTTAGCTTGAGGGATTTTATCCTCTTCATAAATCTTCATTCGTCATTAGTCGGCCTTCACGTTGGGGCTATCACAATGTCTGTAAATTTGTGTGTCACTAGTTCAATTTTTTAAGACTGTTATGTAAGCTGCACAGTGACATCCCCTCTTTTTAAACCAGGAAACACAGTGTTGGTCCTCGTCCTTCTCATCACCTACAGTCAGTACCTTGTCCATGAATTCCTTTAAATTAAAAGCTTTAAATTAAAATTACGATGTTTTGGGAGACTTGGCCCAGCTTTTAAGTGCCAAGGATTTTTGCATTTGAATATATTTTAATTTATTTAAGGATTCTTTTAATCAAACGCTTCCCTAATTTAGCCAGCTTTCTTTTTTAAAACTCCCAAGCCAGGAATTTGTTTATTGTGACTAAATTCTTTTTAAAATAGAACCTAAGACATTACTAAATCTATTTTTGGCACTCCCTCTTGCTAGATTTCTTTCTGCATCTCAAGAGAGTATGCTTCCTTCTTCCAGCTATCTGTGGGTACGAACCTGTGATATCCATGCTGTATCCACTCAGCTATCTGTTCTGTGGGT
>JADRCH010000280.1:574775-647606 GCA_019843965.1 Rhynchomys soricoides
CGGACCTGTGATATCCATGCTGTATCCACGCAGCTATCTGTGGGTACAGACCTGTGATATCCATGCTGTATCCACGCAGCTATCTGTGGGTACGAACCTGTGATATCCATGCTGTATCCACGCAGCTATCTATGTGGGTGGTTTGTTGACTTCTCCTTCTAATGAATATTTCCCAGACTCCAATTCTGATTCATCTTTTAACCTTCTCCAACCTACTCAAAGTCCATCTCCTCCTCAGAACTCTAACCTCAGGCGGAGTTCCCCACAGCTCCTTCCCCTCCTCAGCTCTCTTTGCAGACCTTGGGCATGCACATGGGCACCCTCATTCTTCTCTACATTCTACCAGCTTCAACTTTGTTTATTTCGTGAAACCTGGGGAGCTTCCCTAACCCTTTGGTTTTATAAAAGCCTACTTGCATACTCTAAGATTAGTAGATACTGGTAGGAATAGAGCTAACATCTTTGAAGCTGTTGCCTCTCCAGGGAACAGCTGCTAACCTGGACTTTATGTTAGGTGCTCCTGTAGTTACCATATCAGCTTTGTATCCATAAACAGTATCATAACCATATAAACACAATATGCAATATATCAATTGCTTTACAGATTTTGAACTTCATATAAATAGAATTATACCTGTTGTTTTCTGCTTCTGTAAATACTGTTCTCCAGGCCCATGGTGCACATCAGTGGCAGAGCACATGCTTATCATATATATAAGGCTCTGGGCTCAATCCCTAGCACCAGAGAAAAAATGAATATCTTGCTCCTTAAAGCTTTTAAAATTATCATCTAAAGCTTGTGCAAGTATATTATATGAAGAGTGTAGAAATGCTGGGCAGTGGTGGCGCACACCTTTAATCCCAGCACTTGGGAGGCAGAGGCAGGTGGATTTCTGAGTTTGAGGCCAGCCTGGTCTACAGAGTGAGTTTCAGGACAGCCAGGACTACACAGAGAAACCCTGTCTCGAAAAACAAAAAACAAAAAACAAAACAAAACAAAAAGAGTGTAGAAACATTATCCATGTAGCATCTTAGTTAAATCTTAATACACTGCTATAATTGCTTCTGATTTTTAAAAGAATTAACACTTAGTGCCCCATCATCCCACCCCTGTCTTGTTCTTAACTCCCCAAAGTAACCTTTGCCCTTAACCTAGTGCTTAGCTGTTTTGTGCATGTTTGCATGCATTATTGCAGAGACACAAGCAATATTCAATCATGTGTGCATGTTTTGAATTTCATAAGGACATATTAACATATTGACTTTTAGCTTGCTTTGCTCACTGAAGATTGTCTTTGAACTTTGTGCACATTTGCCCATGAAGCCCTAGCTGTCTCCCTAAACTGCTGTCTGGTACTCTGGAAAGATTACACCACTGTATATCTATCCAGTCTCCTATTGGTCTACATTTAAGATGGTTCCACCACCACCACCATTCATCTACCAGCTTCTAATGCTTGTGTAGCAGTTTTTTGGGTGGAATGCTGAGTTGTGGAGTGTGTGCATCTTCACTTTCGGTGTATCAGAGGCTCAGCAGTTTATATTCTAGCATCAGTGAATGGGAACGCTGCGTTTTGTGCCTTGGACAATCCCTGGGTATTATCTCGTTTTGTGTGAACCCAGTAGTTCCTTTCTTTCATCAAACATGTATTGAGTATCTCTCCTGTGTCACACACCTGTACTAAGTGCTAAGAACATAAAATAATGAATCGTCAACACATCCTAAAGGATCCTCCAAACATCTATAGAAATTTCTGCCTGTGGAGACACAATAACATCAGAGATATTGACAGTGTCAAGTTCCATAGTGGTGTCACTGTTGACCTACAGTTAGAAATTCCTGTTCTCATGGAAAGAAAAGTTCAGTGTTAATAGATCCACTCTGAATCTGCTTAAGTGGGCAGGTGAGAGGACCTTGGCTCTTCGTGGGTAGCTACAGCAGTTGAGCCCCTGTTTCTTCCATATCTGCCCAGTAATGGGAGATAGTCCCACCTTACTCTTCAAAAGTAAACATACGTACAGAGTAAAAGGATTACTGCTGAGACTGAGTTGGCTTTAGAAAGGGGTTGGCTGGAAATGGAGAGAGTGTAGTGAGCAGTGAATTTTGGGCCACACCCAATGGCCCGGAGAACCTCAATGTGCATCACCTTTACCAGCAGTGTCAGGATCAGGGGCCTAGGTACTTGTGAAATAGCGGACTAAGCCTTCCTTAACTCTTGAGGCATCCTGTATAGTATTTTTACCATGTTCCATGATATCACAACTAGGTTTTCTTCTATGTATTTATTGAAACATGAAAGTGTTTACAAAGTTGAGAAAGGTTGCCATCAAGATAATTAAGATGTAAGCATCTAAAGGCTTACCTACAATCAGGAGAAATTGGAGTTGTGTAGAATACTACCAAGCTAGATGGCACACAGGACGAGGTCAAGAAGGGGAAAGGAGTAAATATTTACTTAGTACCTGCCTGATTTGTGTTTAGTCCTGTCAACAAACACAAGGAGGTAATAATCATTACTCCCATTTTGTCTGTAACATCACTAATAAATGGTGGAATATTTTTATCTGATAGCAAGGGAGTATGATTCTGTCTCCTTTCAAAATGGGAGACAGGTGTGTAGCAGGTTTCAGAAAGCTTCATGCTTCAGTTTGGTAATATTCAAACCACAAAAGCAATCTGTTTACACCATCAGATCACACACACACACACACACACACACACACACACACACACATACAGTGAACATTCAGAACCGGTAAAAAGTACAACCAGTTTAACAAAACCTAGCTATGCTTTTCCTTGTCACTTAACAGCAGTGATGATCAGAGGAGACATCCTCAAGAGGGATACTTCTGAACTGGAAAACTTTACTATTGTGTCTCTCAGAAATGAGCAGCATGCTTAGATCACGTTTAGCTTCCTAGTGGTTAGAGTCCATGTGTCTCAAAGGTCTCGTAGTTGTTAGTAAAATGGGGGTGGAGTAACCACACAGCAGTCTTTCCACACAGGCTGGTAAAGAGCCTGAGAATGAGATGTGCACAGGCCACTGTTAAAAGTCAGCGCCAAGCAGGGTATGATCCATACTCGCTTATTCCTAGCACTTGGGGTGCAGGCTGCCACAAGTTCAAGGTCAGCCTGGGCTATATGGCCAGTTCTAGGCCAATCAGGACTGCACAATAAGACTCTGCCTCAAAACTTCAAATGTAGTCATCATTGGAGGGGTAACAAGAAAACTATCTCATAATACCACTTCAAGGAACTGAGAAGCCTGGCACTGGGAACATAACCCTAACCACCAGTGAGTGGGTCTGTGAGGATCTTCCCTACTAATCTGAGAACATGGGGGCAGGCAGGAATATATAGCTTGTGAGGCCTGAAGAAATGAAATAATGGCTTGTGAATAATGGTGAAAATATTTGACGATGTGACTCCCTGGGAAGCAATTATGGTTAACCCCTCATTTGTTTGGCATTTGCCAGGATTGAACTGTCCTACAAAACCAAATTTTCCAGACAGCTAAAACTTTCCTGTTTATGTCTCTTGAATGTTTTTTAACCATGCTTGATGGAAATGTTTTTGAAATAGATTGTTCAGTTTTCCTTCCTTCTTGAACAGAGAAACTAAAAGAAAGAGTTTCCTTGGATACCTTTGACTCTAAATATAAGAAAACTTGATTAAGCGAGGTAAAATAATAAAGACTTGTAATCACCTCAGAAAACAAGAAACCCCAGAGATGATAAAGCCAGCAGCTCAGTGACATCTCAACAGCCTCCTTAGGAACACTAGCTGAGGCCACAGCTCCAAGCATCAGGACTTCACATGATAAGATCAAAGGCTAGAATGAAGTGGGGGCTTCTGCCTCCACATGTCCCTAATCAGAGTGGAAAATATTTCTCAGAAAAGCCCTTGCCAACTTCCCCTCAGATCCCACTGGCAACAGTGAGTCAAACTTCCATGCTTTGGGGGAACATAGTTCACTTATAGAGTGCCTGTTTAACTTGTGAGAGTCCCAGGCTCCAATCCTCCAGTGCCACCAACAATTGCATGCCATGGCTTCTTGGAGTCTAAGAGAATCAAGAACTTACATACTAGATAAGAAAAGGAAGCTACACTCATGGCGGGGTGGAGGATAGAGAAAGGCCATTAGGTAGACCGCCAAGGGTGGCTGCCATCTTTACCAGGATTCAGGGTAAGGGATGACTTGGGTGCATAGTGTTCTTTGCTCCTACACTATGTGGCCTCAGACCAGGTCCCCCACACACTGCTTTATCATTTATTATCCTCTCCTTTTCCCCAAGCCAGACTGCTAATTACCAATACTTGCTGCTAAAGTGCTTTGTCGTTGTCTTGCTTTGACTATGATGTTTTGTTTTATTTCTGAGAATGAAAAATCCTATAACCAAAGTTATTCAGGCTATGCCTAAAATATTCTGAAAGTCAGTCAGGTTGCATATCCGGCGCGTGGTATGGGGAGTTTTTTGGCTTTCCTCCGGCCATTTCTCCATGGTCTGAAGACATGAGATACGGTTTGAAGACAGGAGACTTTCCCATAGAGCCCTGTATCTGAGACAGCCCTTTCCTGGACTCTTCTTATGGTAAAATGTTGTGGACAGGCAGAGCAGGCTCCTAGGTGAGCAAGCGGCAGCCACACACTGCATCTTACCATGCTGTAGAGAGAGGCAGCATGCTTTATCTGTGTTTAATTCCTCTCATCCCGCCACCTGGTTGTTACCTGGGAGCTACCATTAACTCCATGGCAGTGACCACCATGCGGCAGCTGTCTAGAATGCAGCCTCATCACACCTGTCTTCTCAGGTGGCCAAAGCCATGTGGACAAGACTCCAGAAGGGCCCAGTGTGTGTAGAATTAAAGTATTTGGTG
Source organism: Rhynchomys soricoides (assembly GCA_019843965.1). NCBI lineage: Eukaryota > Metazoa > Chordata > Mammalia > Rodentia > Muridae > Rhynchomys > Rhynchomys soricoides. The sequence continues at coordinate 579,658 of JADRCH010000280.1, forward strand.
TGGCTTAGTTAAGCCAGTTCTTAAAGAGCCATAAGAGCTGTTCAGATCTACTGAGCCAGTGAAGACCATCCCTTCTATTTATAGAAAGCTGACCAAAACTCACAAGAAGAAAAAAAATAGGAAACAGTTGTCAAAAAAAATAATGCTGATAATAAGCAGTCGATCAAGGGAAATGATTTTGTTCTAGGGATCAAGTGTGTTCCAGTCACTCGCAAGAAAGCAAATGGTTAAAGAATTGATGTCTATAGCCAAACTGTAAGACCAAATTTCTTAGTCTCCACAAAGTTCCTTCAGAACAAGTTAACTGCTTGAAGCCTACAGTAATTCCTTTTTGTCAGTTAACTTTAAGTAAAAGTTAAGTGACAGAGACATTTAGAGATAAGGGAAACAAGTTTTGTTTTTGCTGACTTCTGACTAATTTGTACTATTCAGATCTTATACAAAAACTACAAAGTAGTTCTGAGATTTTGTTGTTATTACATCATTTTATGCATTGAGTAGTTTTTAAAGAAACTACCATTTTATTGACTACTATTTGAGATAGAATATACTTACCTGAGCAAGGTATCTAATAGCTTTAACTGCTTATGTTCTCTACATGAATTACTATATAGACAATATCCCTGATAGCCTTTGACAATTCCTGTTCTTCCAGTAATCCAGTTGTGGTACAGGAAGTTTTCTGATTTGAACATTGGCTATAAGGACACGCTGTTCTCTATGGAGATAAAAAGAATCATGTAATGAATGCTTTGGGGATTATGGTATTCATCGGCATAAAGCTGGCTGACATTTAAATAAAAACAAAAGTCATATCTTACTTGAGTGGGTAAATAGATGATATTTATGGTTTTTAATATTTCTAATGCTAATTGGCATTTGAGTCAAAGAAGATAGTTCAAAACTAGGTGAAAAGTACTTCTCAACATACCAAATACTAATAGCAGCAATTCACTACTACAAAACAAAATAGTGGATAAATTAGAAGGCATTCCAGCCAGATGCAGGATTGCATACCTATGTCTCAGATACTCTGGAGTCGGAGACCCAAGGATCACATGAGCCCAGGAGTTTGGCACCAGCCAGAGCACTATACCAAGACCCAGAGCACTGTACCAAGACCTAGTTCTGTAAAAGTTTCTCTTTTTGGGGGACTGGGAGAATGGCTCAGTCTGTAAAGTACACTGAATTCTTTTTATAGGTAAACTAGCATATTAAATACTTTTCTATTATTAATGATTGCTTTGGAGATTAATCTGAGCGTTATTTTCTATTTGGAAACTTGAATGTAATATAGCAGTTGCGTTTGAAGTTGAGGAAAAGTGTACAGGAACAGGCATTTGTGCCTAAAAATTAATCAGAGGAAATTAAATGAGTATCAGAAAGGACATGAAAAGGTTAGAGAGCAGTGTTTGCTCGGAGTGGCTGAGGATGTTACAGACCAAGCTCTGTTCTATGAAAGAACCCTCAGGGATTTTCTGAGTTGAGATATTTGTCATTTGGATTTGTCTTTTCATACTTTTGTTGTTCTGTGTTATAAAATCTCTGCTTTTGTAAAAATAGACTTGTATGGAGACTATCGTATTGTGACACTAGGAAATGTGACTAAAAAGTGGACATTCTCAGTCTTGCCCCTTTTCTTTGGTAGTGGTGTGAGTCACCAGTAGAAACCCCCTGTGTGGCTGAGTCAGACATCATCAGAGTCCAGTACACTGTAAGAAGTCTGAGAGGCCCTACCAACAACACAGTTTTTTGTTGGTTGGTTGGTTGGTTTTATTTTGAGGGGGGCAGTGAGTTATTGTTGGGGGTTTCTTTAATAAACAAAAAACATGAAGCTAACTTTTCCTTTGAGCAGTCACATATAGGGAAAGCACTAGTCCAGGGTCAGCAATATTGGGGGAGGGGGGAGGAACACACACACACACACACACACACACATACACACACGCCATTCCACACCATTGTTACATGTTGCTTTAATATGTAACTGTTTGTGCAGCTAACATTTCCATCCTTGTTGATTCTTTACAATGGAGTTCTGGCTTACTGACTGAGTTGCAACGCAGTTATAAGAAAGCGAGAGTATTCTTCAGTGTGACACAGTAGGAGTCAAAGAGTTGAATCCTGGCTCTAGATTTTGTCTCCTGCTGCTGCCCAGTCTATGAGAGAGTTGATAAGGTTCATGCACTTTCTAGTTTACTCATCTGTTAAATGCACAGTTTCGAAATAAGGTTCCTTTCTTGAAGTTTCAATTAACAAAGTATCTAAAATGTACTCTGCAAAGCTAGAAAATTCTATACACGTTGTTACTGCGTTTGTTAATGTGCCAGTTCTCTGTCCTAGAAATGGATAACATTTACACAACATTGTCTACCTCAAAGAATGTTGAAACAGTTTCTGGGGATGCTTTGCCTTCACTAAAACTAACAAGAGAATTTATTTTTAAAAATTGACCTAACCCCAAAATGAAATGATAAAGCACATACTACACATTAGCAGGGGGGCTTGGACTCAGCTCTGATGTGCAGCAGCAGAGTCTCTGCTCAGATTTGTCCCTGTGGCAGCCTATTAAGGAGCTCCCTCTGATTTACAAGATATAAATATATGTGGTAACATATGTGGGAAAAAACGGAAAGTGCTGAGTATGGAGATTCATGGCTTGATTGGAAGCAGAATGATAATTTTATTTTTCTGGTAGTCTAGTTGGCGCATCCTATCAAGTAGATTATTGAAAGCCCTCTTTGTCCCTTTTCCAAGTTTGTTCTTGAAAATAATCTTCCATCCTGCCCTCCCCCATCAAATTATAGATGAGGAAGATACTGCCCCCCCCCTTGAAAAGCTTATGGCATAATGGAAACTTAACCCAGTTACATGGCTAGCTTTGCAATGGCCAATGGGCAAGGCCAGGGCGCAGGAGATCAGACAATGTGGGATGCCATCCTGGTTATACCTAAGAGTCTACATGTGTCATGGATTCTTTGGTCCCTCATGCCATCGCTTTGATCTACAAGCAGTACTTGTGGTTCCAACAGTCATGTACCCAACATTCTGAGTTAGCCAAAAACGTGTCTTAAGATGTGTTTATAGCTGGGTGATGGTGACAAATGTCTCCAGTCCCTGCACTTGGAAGGAAGCAGAGGCAGGTGGATCCCTATGAGTTTGAGGCCAGCCCGGTCTACATAGGAGTTCCAGGACACAGGGTGGCACAGAGGACCCCGTCTCAGGGAGGAATAAAAAGGGTGTGTTAATGAACTCTAACTTTCTTTTCCCTTTTTTGCCTTGCAGTTGACTTGCCCCTGTTTTTTCCTCGAGATCAACCAACGCTCACATTTCAGTCTGTGTATCACTTTACCAACAGTGGGCAGCTTTACTCCCAAGCACAAAAAAATTACCCATACAGCCCCAGATGGGATGGAAATGAAATGGCCAAGAGAGCAAAGTGAGTGATCCATTGTTATTTGACCGGACGCCGTGAGTGGCTTCTTTTTTTTTGGTAAATGAATTGTGGGAAATATGAGATAGCAAGTTGAGTTGTAGATAAATAATGCCAATAATAAAAATGTTGGCAACTACTTATATGTATTTAAAATGATAAATTTCAAGTGTTGGTAAACAGATGTCCTAATGAATAGTCAGTATATGAATTCAGTATGGACTTTTCCATGGGAAACTGCATCTCATGAATTATGTTAAGTTTCTCCTGTGTGTTGCATGTATCTTGGTTGTATACTCAAGTACACAGACTCCTTAGATCTGCAGACACTGTTGTGGAACTTGTGCCTCAATGGAGATTGAAGTTACTGTCCTTAATGGTTGAGTGTAGAAAGACTGTCACTACAGTCATAAGGATCAGGTTGATCCAGAATCATGATTGCTTTTTGCATGTAAAGACTTCAGTGTCTGGTCCAGCAGTGTATGGACCATTGCCTCCTAGACTGAAGCAGTGGTGGATTGAAATGGAATTTTACAAAAATAAATCGTAGTGTGGTATGTGGCTAATACTTTATCACTCTGCACAGCCATATGCACATACCTGTGATCCCAGCTGAAGGGTGGGCAGAGCCAAAGAATCCTAGAAAGAAAACTGTCTCATAAGCATCTTCCATCGCTTATCCAATGTTTATTAACCTCTACAGTGTTCCGGGCACAGAGTGCTGTGCTGAAGAAGTCATAATAAAGAAAGTAGAAACTATCCATGGCCCCATGGAACCTGTAGCCCAGCAGGGAGATAAATCATACCAAATTCCTGACAGTTTTAAAGTGCCTATAACAAAAGATGACCTTCCAGGCCTAGAAACTTCTCAATTATTAAGACTTCCTGTTCTTACCAACCATTTCGTGTTCAAGTTTTCTTCCCAGGGAAAACCCTCCCATGCTCTCCCATCGTCTCTCTAGTACTAACCCCTCACATGTGGTAGGCCCAAGGCTCTACAAGAGTGCTACCCAAAATCTCTGTGTGCAACCCAGAGCTGTTATCTGAAACTCGTGTGCCTTTCTCCCTGCATTTCCCTTTATATCCAATCTACTGAAGTCTGAAATTCTATTTAAGGAATAAACAAACATATGCAAATGTAAGTAGTAACAAGTCTTAAGACCTATGTTGAAATGCCGAGGAACAAAGGAAATGTAAAGCAAGGTTTCCGTTTGAAGTCTTGCAGTTGTTTGATTTTCCGGGCTTCCCTATGTATACATAGGATCTGCCCTTAGAAGATGGGCCATTATTTGTGGTATGTGCTCCAGAGTCTGAACCAGACATGTCTTTGTGGTTTCCATGGCAAAGCTATCTTGGTGTGCGTGTGCGTACTTCTTAAGCAGGCATTTTAGCATGTATGAATTGAGTCTTTACGGAGCTGTAGACCACAAGCCTGTGATTTCAGTATAGGAATATCGTAAGTGAAGCCTGTTTATCTTAACAGATTGGTTCAGGCTTTCAAGAGACATTTGCTTTATGTTAACACCAGTCTAAAGAAAACATCTGAAGTCGTGTTAAAAAAATCTGCCTGCTACTTTAATGAGGATAAATCCATTTTAGATGTAATAAAAGAGACAGCCAGCAGCTCATGCTAGCTAGAAATAATAGCTTTAAACCCTATTCTTTAATTGAACTGAGTAATTACATGGGGCTGTGTCAGAGGCCAGGTAATAGGCAAACATAAGCAAGAATTGTCCTGTGGTTCAGTCTGAAAACTAGCAGAAAGGCATGGAGGAAAATGTTGAACAAAGAGAAAGGTCAGTGAAGCATTCCTCGCATGCCCCATTTCTGTATCCTCTGAAAATTCTGTACACAGTGCGTAAAAGGCTATAATTCACTTGGGGAGCTCTGCCCACGACGTAAACACGCTCATGGCTTAGAAGAGCCCAGAGCCCTTTGAGTGAAATCAGCTGTTTACCCTGCCTGTTGAAGAGCATGATTCTAAACATGTGCATTAAAAAAAGGACACTTTCCGAAAAGCCAGGGCTTTTCCTACCACAGTGCTTCTTGCTGATGCCACTCCAGCCAATCCTACCCTTACCAAATACAATACCCTAAAGTGAGTAGGCACAGGCTTTGGGGTCATTCGTGCCCCAGTCCCAACCAGACTTTAATCCTATGAGCTCCATAGCCTTGGGCAGAATGCACAATCTCTCTGAACTTCATCTTTTAAGACAGGGTTGTACTCCCTGCTTTTGAATGGACTCCCTAGGAATGCGCACTCGATGGGGTAACATTGAACAGCAGAGTCTTCCTTCGTCTCCATCCTTCAGCGCCTGTACTCAGGGCTCTGGTCCCTCATCCCCATGCCTTCTTCCATCCGGGTTTCCTCCTTGACTCTAAACTCCCAGGCGACCCTTCACTGCCCTCTTCTCAGTCCTGTACTCTGGTCACATGTTCCTTTAGAATCTTTTTTGTGTTATTTTACTTTTTATTTAATATCTTTACCTACATCTGTTTTCTTAACCAGATGGTGAGATCTTTAAAGGCAAATGCTTGCTGTAATTATCTTTTTATTTTAGTAGAATCTGTGTATAATTTACAGTGCTGTGGACATATTTTTATATAAAGGCTGTCTCTGTCTTACAATGGCTCAGCTTAAAATTTTTGAACCATGTAGTGGTCTGAAAGCAACATACATTTGTTAGAAGCCACACTTTGATCTTGAATTGTGATATTTTTATAAGATAGTGTTATTTAATACAGTGCTATATGCTGTCCCAGAAAGCAGTAGAAAATCACAGGTCCCAAGGAAGAAAAACAATAGTCTAATACATTCTATTTCACCAAACTCTGCTGCCCTATAGCTAGACACATAAATGGAGTTCTTACTAAGGATATTTAATTCTTTTTAGATTGATTGATTGATTGATTGATTGATTGGGGGAATTGGTTCTCTTCTTCTACCAGGTCATTTCTAGGGATTGGACTCAAGTTGTCAGGTTTGGCAGCAAGTAACTGTACCTGCTAAGCCATTCACTGGCCCACAGGAGACTTTTACCCTCTTGTGGGTTTACTGGGCTATAACCTCTTCAAAAACTGAAGAACATCTGTAGCTTAAAGTACATGCATACTCAGAATTCTCACGTCCTTTTAGCATACGGTCCTTCTGCACTGTGGGATGTCTGTGTCTGGTAAGGCTTTTTGACTTGACGTCGTCTTTAATGCTAAGAGAGCTAGTCCAGCTTTCCTTCCACCTACTTTTGTATGCTGTCTTTCTCTATCTCTATTTTACTTAGTTTCTCTCTATCTGTATATCCTGAAACCTTTTGTAGATTTTGATGTTTTTAATCTAGTCTGATGGTCTGTATCCTTTAATCTTTAGTTTGTTTATATTTAATATAACAAATGAGTTTATTATGTTTAAGTCCTACATCTTCCTTTTTCAATTTTTTTTGTTTTAATTTCCTTTGTTTTTAGTTCCTTTATTTTCTCTTCCAGTGTTCTTTTTGGTTTATTGAAGTATTTTGCATATATCTTGATGTCTCTTTTACCTCTAATTGGCTTATTAACTCTACCCCTTTATATATTTTGGTTACATATGCAATAAATATAACCTTTACTTGGCATAAATTTACATAAATAATACCTATCATAATTAATATCACAATGTTTCATACCTAATCTAAAAGCTTAAATATATAAAAGATGAGTCTCTTTATGCCCCTAGTTAGACTTTGTGCTATGATATCCATATGTTTTGATTTTGCATGTGAATTCCACAATAAATTGTCTTTTAACAGTCAGATACCTTAAAAAATTTTTTTTCTAACCAAAGGAAAACTATAATCTACTTCCTTCTAGAGTTTTTAGGTAACGGTAGCAGGGGAATCATTTTTTTAGAGGATCTTATGTGCAGCCCTGGCTGTCCTGGAACTCACTCTGGAACTCAGAGATCTGCCTGCCTCTGCCTCCCTATTGCTGGGATTAAAGGGGTGAGTCTTATCACCCAACAGAAATGTATTTTTAAAATCTCTTTTTCAGAACAAGCCATTAGAGAGATGACATTCAATGTTTAGGCCCAGAACACTGAGACTTACAGCCATTACCAAAAGAAAATTCCTCCTGCTTTCCCTGTAGACTTCACCACTGACAGTACATCCTCACTGCTATGGATCACCACTGCAGAAATTCTTATTCCCCTTCACGTAGATAAAGTATTCCCAAAGGTCCATAGCTAGCTTCTTGTAGAGCAGGCACTTGGCCACTTGAGCTCCAACTTCACTGTACATTCAGAGACAGATAGCTAGACATAGTCCCTAACCTTTTTGCCACTTGCCTAAAACCCCTTCCACGGGGACCTGGCATCCAAGTAGCATGCTGTAGAGAGGAAATGTGTGCTGCAGTTCAAGGGCACTGACCTTGAAGTCCTGGCCGCTGGTTTAAACCTGTCTGTCTTTCATTGGCTTGCAACTTTGGGGATATACATAATCCTCCCAAGTCTTTGTCTCCTTGTCTATAAACTGGTAAAGACTTGTTTAGAGGGTTACTATGTGTCACATAGGGTTCTCTGTGTTGACATCTAACAAATTACCTCAAACTCCCTCCCCACTTCGAAGCACCACAGGTTATCACTCCAGAGTTTTGATGGCTAGGAGGCCTACACACCATGCATGAATCCAGACAACTGCAATTAAGATATAGGCTAGGGCTTTGCTAAGTTGATTTGGGATGTTGGCAGAGCTCTGTTCCCTGTGGTAGTTAGACGCAGGTCCCTGTGTTCTTCCTATTGGATGTCACCTGGAGATCGCTCTCAGTAACTAGAAGCTGGTTTCATTCCCTGCCATTCCTGTCTGCTCCTCAGTTTTTAAGCCAGCAGCTGTACATCAGCTCCTCCTCATAGTCTCTGACATGTGTGCCTGGCCTACACACCCAGATTTAAAGAGGCCATTCCACTGACAGTTTTCCTTTCTTAACATCATCTGGGCCATATTGCCAGAATGGAATCCACTGGTTTCAGTATCTTAGCTATTACAGGGAGCATGGACTTTTAGAATTCTGGCTTCTGGCTACTGTGTAAGGTGATGTAGGTAATATGTCTGGTAGAGTCTGGCATGTGGTGAGTTTGCAATAAGTAATAACTCTCGGTGTGCTTTCTTACAGAGCAGAAATTTTAAATTTAATAGGTAATAACATCAACACTAAGGCATACCCCAGTACAAGCTCCAAACCCCAGTGACGAGAGACTCTAAAATCTTAGGCTGCTGGCTCCTGTGGTTTTATTATATTGCTGCCAACACAGCTAGTTAAAAAAATGGAAAAATCTCACTCTTGAGTTGCATAATTTATATAAAACTAACCACCTTAAAAGACAAAACAAAAAGCAAAATAAGATACCTTGGTATTGTATTGTAAATAAGATACCTTGGTATTTTGTAGGTAACTTATACCTGTCTAGATTAGGGTGGGTGACCTTTTTTATAGTACTGTCTGGTCAGTGAGATCTATGCATAGATGGCGTGATTATTAGTGAATTTTATTGTATATCCCCTCAGGTTGGTCCTAGCAGAGGCCTAGTAGGATCTTAGAAAAGAGCTGAACTCAGTTGGTTTGTCACACATAAAGTCCATAACATAAAAGGAATCACTAAGATAGTTCAAAAATAGCTCCTTAGACAACACATGGGAGTAATTCATCATGAACCTTCCCAAACCATTTTCCATTTCCCTTCTTGCCTCAAGGTCAGAGAGAGATGTTTTTCTTACCCCCTCAAAAAAACAGTTCATAGCTTCACACGTGTTGTTTTCTCACTATGTACTCTCTTATCGTTTGACACCCAGTTGTCTATAAAGAATAATTTTCTTTTTAGCAAATACCTTTTAAATTGTGTATTATGGATTATTTGCATGACTTTTCATTGTTGCTACTTTAATATTTTCAAATGTACTATAGATTATTTGGATTTTTTCCTTCAAAGTACTTATTACCAAATGCTCTAATCCAGTCTCATGCATTAGTCCTTTAAATAAAACATCTAAATGTAGATTGAGTCCTTGATTTAAGAGCTGGAGATAAATGTGACATCAAATTTTGCATCCCCATCTCCAGTCCTCTCCATGGTCCCTGGAGACCCTCTAGGACTCTTGTATTACAATGTGGCAATCCTAGTTCCAATTGGGTCCCCAAAGCAGGGAGGCTGGGCATGGCCTGAGACCTCCTCAGAGGCCAGGGCATGACATCCAAGTGGTTACAGTATGAGTTCTTTTGTCTGTTTATTTCCCCAGGAGTTGACCACTCCTCTTGGTTCTCTGTTGTTAACTCCAATGGTGCCTTGCTGATGTCTTGTTTCTATTGAGCCTAAGCTATAGAAAGCCTTGGCCCCATCTGTCCCCATGCCCAGTGAGCTGGCATCTTGGGAACCCACTGGCTCTGTGCTTCTCATCCTCTTCATCCACACTCAGTTCTAGGGAAAACCCTGGTAGAGGCCAGATAGCTCTCTCTAGGCTATGGCTTCCTTTGTCCTATCCCTTCCCTTTGTGTCCATGTCCCTGGAACTCCAGCCTGACATCTAAGGATGCAAAGTCTATCAGGAAGGCAGGAGATCTGGCAAGCTTTGCCTGCGCACATCCTAAGACCCCTGGACAAAGGAGACAGAGGAGCTAAGACAGGAAGAGGAGTCATTGGCTGAAGGCAGAGCAGCCCATGCTAGACTCCAAGGAAGCTCTGTCCAAGGGCCCATGAGGTCAGACTTTGGGACAAACACTCAACTCAACAGTGATTCGTGAACTTCTTTATCTCTTGCTTTGCCCTATTTCCTAGGACCAGTTCCCTTTAAAAACTCCCAACCTCATCTCAATTGAACTCCCCTTGGGAGAGCAAAGGGAAATTCTCAGGCCCTGGGCTGTCTGAACACCCTGAGAGGACAGTGTCGGACCTGGTCCTCTTGAGCTGACAGGACTTCAGAAGGCTGTAGTCACCAATGCCTGCCATCCTGCCTGCTTGGGTTTCTCTGTGAACCAGTTCCTGCATCCCTCTGAGCTTCCCCTCCTGGGATCTAGAAATGTAGATGCTATGGGAAGAAAGGTGAAATCAACTGCACAGAACGATGGGCTCCCCAAAGGAGTCGGTTTGAAGAGTATCTTCAAGGGACATGGTTTGTTTTTACTGACAGGGATGGGAGGAATCCAGTTCTGCCTGACAACAGACATCCTCTCCAAATTGTGTAGGTCAGAGAGGGCGTGTTATTTATTAGAGCCCAACATCTGTTGCTGGGATATGATAAACTCCATTAGAAAGCCTGGCCATCAGTTACTGCTTACACTGCTTCATCCCAGAACTAACCGTTACCGGCCTGGGAGCCGCACAGCCCACAATGTACCAGGCACCAGCATTTGCAGCGCTGCCCTGCCTCCCCTCCCTGGGAAAGCCAATCAGAGCAAATCTCCTCAGCAGGACCCCCTGGCCCATCTTTTCTCAGGCTTCTTTCTGCTACTTGAGAGTTGCTTTTGAGCTCTCTGTCGTTTTAAGCTCTCTGTCCACCCCTCTTTCTCAGTGGAAAACAGGGTTGGTCCTAAGTTTTCACCTCAGTTGTATAAGCCAAAGAAGTTGGGCTTATCTGGGGAGAGTTAGAGGTGGGGGCATCTGGTCCATTGTCCAATTTTTGCTGGAAAAGTCACTGTGGGGACGACTAAGGACTCAAGCATGAATTCCAATCATGCCACCCCTGCCATGGGGAAAGTGCTCTCCATCACTTGTAAGGTTGTCTGATTGCTTGTGAGTCATAGTCAGTATTTTCTTTCTTAGAAAAATATACAAGAAGAGAGGACCGAGAAGTTCTGGTTTGGGGTTTTTATTAATAACATACCCAAGAGGAATGTCCACTTACTAATAGGATCAGAGTTCCTTTGAACCACTGGAAGAAGACACATGTAAAAAAACAAAAAACAAAAAACAAACAAACAAAAAAAGAAAATGCAAAGCTGTGAGCTAGGAGACCTGGATCTCATCTTGGCACCACTTTTCATGTGTGATCTTGGGAATGGCATGTCATTTTCTGGGCCTTACTACCCTCACCTGGAAGCATCAGACGTATATCTACCTGTTACCACTAAACTCTGATAGATTTGTGGAAATTTTAAGTGAAAAGTATGTTTAAGGTAGCTTGGCATAGTTTTTCATCTGTATTGAAAAACATCCGTCCCTGTTACCAGAGGTCAAATACAAATTGAAATCTTACTAAGTAGAATAAGGGCGCCGTGTACGTGATGCTGTTTGTACAGCCTGCATCTGATATTTATAGAACACTTCAGCTGTGCAATGTGCACACATATTCCCCGAACACACACCCTGTAAAATCACTCTAGATGCATACATTTTCAGATGTCAAGTTAAAACAGCTTCCTGGGAATTAGGCTTGACTGTTCAGATGTGTGTGTGCTGGCTTCTGACACATGCCGCCAGGGCTGCTCAGGGCTGTCACATGTGATGTGGAGTCTAGCCAAGGCAAGAGGGCCCAGGCTCTTGTTTCTATCACTTCTCATTAAGGCAGGGATTCTAGAAAGGAGGAGGAGGAGGCATCATCAAAGGATGGTCAGAATGTTGAGGACTGTTCATACTGTGCAGATTATAGTGACAAGCACAGCCTTGCTTCTTCGGGAACAAGATTCTCTCTTGCCTGTCATTGGATCATTCGGCACAAGAATCACTGGTGACAAGAACTAGATTCATGCCTGCTGAAGTAGAGTTGATAGAAATTAGCAAAATAGTGACTAGGCAAATAGGTCTCTTGTCTTTCCTCAATGATCCACAAAATCCATTGCCAACAGTAGAGCTAGGTTGGGTTGACCAAGCCAGAAAGTAAGCTTCACAGTGGGGCCAGGTTCAGGACATGGGACACAGGGGGGAAAAAACTTTAAAAACCAGTTAGTATAGACAGCTAGAAATGTGATACACATTGACAATCACGGTGGCAATGAAATGAAATTACTGGCATAGAGTTGACAATCGTGGCATCAATTTCATTTCTTAGAAGAATCTGGTTAAGATGTACAGTTCAAAGATCAGAACCCTGTGTCCCTGAAGACTGGTCCAAGATAATGTCTAAGCTGTGTGTGACCTCCTACTTTCCCCTTGCCTCCTGTGGCCCCAGGAACAGCACATTGGAGTCAGGGCCTGAGTGAGGAAGCTTGCATGTGGAGTGGCTCTGGGTGACCTTCTGCTTCACAGCTCACCCAGGAGGCCGAAGGCTTTTATGTCCTTAGGATGAGCCCAGGATATTCTTGAGGAGAAATAACTTTCTGGGGGGTCTAAAGACCCAGTCCCAAGGGCTTTTAAGAGAAGATAAATATCCGCATAGCTAAGCTTATTATTGGTTTATAAATGAGAGAAAAAAGTAAGGGTACAATGACGCCCAGGCCACAAGGCACGTGGCCTTCACAGTAACCTCCAGATCATCAGAAAGAAGTGGAGAGAAAATTCCAGTGACTCCTGTCTTCCAGACAGACACTTAGTCATGCCCAGTGGAAAATGGAAGGCAGGAAAGCAGATGCCTAGGTAAACCTTATCCAAAGTCACCTCTGTGGAGAAAATAATAATTCATTTCTTTGCGTCCCATGAAAATCAGTGCCAGGTGCCCAGCAGAGAGAAACAAGGCATAGCAGTTATGTTATGGGTTGGCAAATACATTCAGCAAATATACAGGAAACATTTGCAGGAAACTACATACAACACATGTGCAGAGCCCTGGTGACCCTAACATGTAACACACACACACATACACCCCACGTACAGAGTTGCTATTCTCAGAGTGCTGAAACTCAGTACCCATATTTCAAAGAACCCCAGCTACCAAGGCCAGTCACTAATGGAGATTCTTCTTGGACACTAAGGCCGTCCAGGGAATTAGCTGCACAGTATACTGTGTATAAGTCAGAATTGTTGAGTGTTAGTGGGGAAATTATTATAATGCCTATAGTCTTGTTTAATGGTGACTGCTGCTATCAACTGCCACACTGAGACACTTCATCTTTTTTCTGAATGCAATAGGGTTTTCCTGATAAGCTCATGTGTTGATACATAGGCCCACCTTAATGTGGACAGGTAAATCCTAGTAGAACCTTCATGGCCTTGGAAATGGTGATGAAGGTGGTGAGAGCATCATGCCTTCATGTCAAGCTCTTGATCAAGGCTCCAGTAAAGGAAGCATTGGCTTGGACCCATTAACCCTTTCATCGCCAGCCTGGAGCTTTCCAAACCTACTCTGGTTCTCTAGGGTTCAAATTGCCAGGTATAGAACTGAAGGTGGCCAGCTGGTGAAGGGCCTGCTTAACAAGTTGTATGAGTTGGATCCTCAGAACCCACATCTAAACAGCCAGGCAGAGTGGCACATACTTGTAGCACTGGAGAGGCAGAAATAGGTAGATCCCTGAGACTTGCTGGCCGGCCCACCTACCTCCTTTGTAAGTCCCAGGCCAGTGAGAAACCCCTTCTCAAGGTGGAGGAGGGGAGGGATGCAGCACGTGAGGAATGACACCCAAGGTTGTCCTCCAGTCTCCACACATACCCTACGCATACACAGGAACTCACTCGTATGTACACTCTCACATGGACGTACACACTCACACAAAATAGAGTTGGCAGATACAGTTCCATTTACTACAAAAACAAGTAACAAGTAAGTAACAAATAAGTTGATAAAAGTATCACCCTTGCAGGACATGTTGACACTAAAATGTCAAATGCTGTTTATCTAAAGCTTGAACCATAGTGGGGCTTCCTGGGCTGAAGGGCAGGCCAGGCCAGGCGGTAGTCCTCAGCCAGAGCAATATGCATATCTAAAAGCAGGATCTACTCTCCTTGTCTCCCAGGTAATAAAAGCTCCATCTAGAGGACCTTAGGCAGAGCAGGCAGTGTGAACAGTCCCCACTGTGTGGGAGTGGGAATGGGTGAGGCAGGAGGAATGTCATGTGCTGATCTGCACCTCCCTCCCCGCTCTCAGTGTCCCTAAACACAAATACAGCTCAGACCTGCCTGCCTCTAGCTTGAAATTCCTGTGGAGAATTTTTCTCTTCAGAACATTCTTGTAGACAGTTGGTAGAACAAACACAGCCTCCTCAGAGGACTAGTACCTTATCTCACTGAATAAGAGCCAGCCTCAGAATCAGTGAGTGCCTCCTCTACAGTGTTCTGCCAGGATTCTAGAGAGCAGCCCCCATCTCCCAAGTGTGATGCTAATGGACTTTCTGGTCACTGCACCAGGAATCTGAGACTGTTGAGAGGGTAGTTCAGAAGGGAGGTGCTCTGCCCCAGTGATTATTCAGGGGATCTGAGAATTCCAGGTACTCTTGTTTCTGAACGGTTTCTGTGGGTTGCAGGATAAGCCCTCTGTAGGCTCTGTCTGGTGCTCCCTCCTTTGAGACATTGCATTTAGCTATGTTTGGATCCTTCTCTTGAAGGCAGTTGTTAAGCCCTAACAGACCATGCTGCTGGGAATGATAGATTTCCTGAGACTAGGCTGATCCTAGCCTGCCCCGTGCATGCTTCCTTACTGCATTCTCTGCCCCACCCCTACCAAGTGCTCTGTGGTTGCGATGGAAAAATCCACCTTAGAGAAGATAGTTTTAAACCTTAGTTTCAAGGGAAGATTCTGTCTATTTAGCCTGACATGAGAATTTAAGCAAAGCAGGGTGCAGGTTTGAGCAGAATCGTACCTTTGTGCTTAAGAGTGACTTTGACCTCTTATTCCTCCCAGACTTAGAATGATTATCCAGCTGCCAGAGAGTTCTTAGAGGAATCACTTCATTAAATGGTGTCACTGGCAAGGTGGTATTAACCCTAAGACTAGTTTTATCTGGACGTTCAGAAAGCACACTTGACTGTGCAGGCAGAGCCAGCCCACGTGAACTCCGAGCTTGATCATGGGATCTTCCTTTCTTCATTTTCTTGTTCTTGCCTCAGCCTGTCAGGAGACCAAGAAAACTTGTTTTGAAAGTGCTTGACAGCCAAAACAACCTGTTCTCAGCCTGGACAAGAGGGCTTGTCCTCCCTGACCATTTCTGTGCAATTGGATGTTGGACAAACTGCTGACTGGAAAAAACGAATTTGCTGCCTTCTTCTCCTATTGTTCACAGACAAGTGCCAGCGGCTTTGCAGTTCCCTCTTTCCACAGCCTTTGTCCCGAGACACTTTCAGACTGTGTCTGAGTCTCCCTGATTAATGACCACGAGCAGCATACACTAGGAAAGCCATATGTCCATCAGTGCTAGCTGAGCTGGATATCCCATCTTAGGCAGTTTGGAGCCAAACAGAGGTGTTTAAACCTGTGACTTTCCATTCAATTGTTGGTCCCTTCTGGTGAAAGTCTTATTTAAAATCTCCATTTATCAAAGTGGCCATCTTTCCTTCAACTTTGTAGGCTCTTGGGCCTGCTCTGCAACCCTCCCCTCACCCCATGAAGCCTTGCAAATTCTGTCTTAGACAGCTGCATAATTCCCTGAGGAAGACTCTTTACCTCTATACAGAGAAGGTACAGACTAGATAAGGGATCAGTGAACAGTCAGAGACCTGGACTACCAGCACCTGTTTTTATAAATAAAGTTTTATGGTAACATAGCTACCCCTGTCCATTTACATCTTGTCTACAGCCATGATCAGTACAGAGCAGATACAAGTTATTGTGAGAGATTTGACCTACAAGCCGAAAATATTTAATGTCTGGCTCTTTACAAAGTATGTGTTGACCTTTAAACTGAAGGTGCTGAGTTCTAACAAGGACTCTGGTCCCTAAAGTAGCCAATAAGGAGCTGACTGGAAAATAGGTCTCTTTCCTTCTCCCCATGGTTGACAGTACAGAATATGCTCTGGCATTGTTGAAGTGCACAAAGGGTGGGGAGCTAACTCTCCTGTGTTTTTACACTTTATTTATGTCTACAGTGTATGTCTGTGTTTGTTCATTGGTCTGGTGGCTCTGACACCCATGGTGTCTACCATTTTTAGGTGGGTGGCGGGGGACTGACGCCTTCCTTGGCTTCATGGGACTGACTGTCTTCAGTGGCTTGGTTCAAGGTGGGACACCCATGTGTACCCACATGGAAGGGAATGCTGATTTGCATACTGACTCATCTGCTTGGTAAACATGGTGGGTAAGGAAACCACGTGCTGTCTTTAAGAACCCAGATGCCCAACCCTCCCCCACCCCTGCTCTGTCTGGATTTGCCTTGTCTCCCAGTCTGAGCAGTAGAATGGGGAAGACGGCCAAAAGTGCTGAAGAGATTGGTAAGCTCTGGTAAGAAAACCAGGAGGGGCTCCTAAGAAACCTCTAAAATGTGAACTAGGAAGAAAACCAGTTGAGGGTCCTAAGGGGCCTCTATCATGTGAACTAGGAAGCACCTAATCTTTTTTTTTTAACCTTTTACAACTCAAAGCCAATGCAGACAAGGGGTGTCATTTATAGAATTCACTTCCCGGTGAATTTACTCCCTGTGCTTCTGTTCTATGCCAGCTCTCTACTGACCAAAACTGCAAACTTGGTCTTCAAGAAAGCTTTGTGCAGTCTAAGAAAGGCTGCCTCTGCCCCCTTTAGGTTGGTAGTTTCACTAGTAGCTTGGAACAAAGCTGTCTCTTTTCTCTGCTCCTCTGGCTCTGAATGAACACACAGCTTAGCAAGATGAGCACAGGCTGTGCACCGTACTGCCCCTGCCGCAGCAGTTGCTGGACTCCCAGACACAATAGCAGTTGCTGACACTCGCCCAGTGTGTCCACAGAGTCCTGTAATGTGATCCTCGCTGCCTAATGTGTGGCCTTGCCTTTGATATCATAACAAGCAGGGATAGTCTCTGTAACATCCTTCCACACCTGCCCCTCCCCCCAAGCAATAAGAACATGGCTCCCTTGACTGGAAGTGGTGGCACGCACCTTTAATCCCAGCACTCGGGAGGCAGAGGCAGGCGGATTTCTGAGTTCGAGGCCAGCTTGGTCTACAGAGTGAGTTCCAGGACAGCCAGGGCTATACAGAGAAACCCTCTTTTGAAAACAAATCAAACACCACCCCCCCACCCCCCCAAAGAACATGGCTCCCAGGCTCAGGGATGGAGGTTGGGTGTGCGGTGGCTAAGAACAAAGACATGGTTCTCTTGTTTAGGCTTCATTAGTTCAGGTCCTGGTGTTAGCCCTTCCTTGCCAACTTCTGGCCAAAAACTAGCTCAGCTTGAAGAGCACACATGATTTCCCACTATGTGCTGTCTCAAAAGCAGCACACTAACAGCACCAAGAAGTGTGCTCAGAGGCCCAGAGTAGGTGGGCTCCTCATGGGAAAACTGACCTCATTCCCAAGGTCACATGCTTCAAAGTAGGTACAGGGATGGCATTCCACTGGGATACACCCACCCTCACATAGTGGACTGTTAGAACTGACCTCCCATGGGTTTTACATTGTGCTCAGATCTGATACCACTCCTCAGTTCATGCTGGAAATTATAGTTAGGCCAGGCCTGTGAACACAGTTTTTAAAGATTTCCATCTTCCGCGTCTCAGTCTGCATCTGACTTTGGCTCCCAGAGTTTTAGAGTCTATCGGAGAAGGAAGAAAGAGAGGCTGGGCGCCTGACTCCTTCATATCAATTTCCTGTCCTTGGTCTCAGTTTGAAGAGACTATGGGAGGAAAGGGAAGGTCATTTATCATTGTCTTGAGCCCCTAAAATGTGTAGAGCACCCTGCTAAGGAACAGTTGTGTCCTATGGATATATCACTTCCGTCTTGGTGACCTCAGAAGATAAAGTGGAAAGATGAAGGGCAGACATGCAGATCAGCACCATCCACCCCATAGGAGACAGGAAGGTCAGCAAATGAGATCAATATGGGACTGGCCATGTGTGGTAACATGTGACCATACTCAGGACCTGAAATCAGCAAATGGTCCTGGTTTTATAAGTGTACTGCTTCCAGTCACCAGGCTTCTGATGTTGTTGAAGTTTGCTGTGGTGTCTGGACACAGGATTGAAACAGCATTCCAAGGGTCCCATTGTGTAGAATGTGGTACACCTCAGACTGTGTTCTTCCTGTCTAAGCTTCAGTGGCCACAGAAGGCACCAAAATCCTGTACCATTGGTAGGACACTGGGTTGCATGCATGTTCCTGTCTGACACTGAGCCAGTTCCTGCCTCCCTGTAAGCCCGTTTGTTCATGGATAGTGTGGAGGAGAGTAACAAGATCCATTTATTGTGGAGTAACAGGATCTATTCTTTACATACTGCTATTTGGATTACAATGAAGTTATTTTTAAAAGCACATTATAAATTGCAAAATACCAAGTGCCAAGTTAGTTCATTCACTTAACCAACAAACACTGGAAAGGTATCCCGTGCCAGGCAGCACCAGTGAGCCCAGATCTCCCTGGAAGGTGTTCAAGGAGGGCAGTGACTCAGTTGGTAAAGTGCTTGCCACACAAGCATGAAGATCTGAGTATGAGGCTTGGCACACATGTAAAAAGCCAAGCATGGGGATGCATACTCATAGTCCCAGTACTGGAGAGGCAGAGACAGGATCCTTGGCATTCACTAGCCTGAGATTGGAGCCTGAGAACAAGCCTCAGGTACCAGTGAGAGACCCTGTCTCCAAAAACAAGGTGGACAGCTCCTGAGGAAGGTGACCTGTTGTCTTCAGATACATGTTCACATACATGTACATAAATACACACAGAGAGAGAAAGAGGGGGATAGATATTCTGGTAACAGTAGAGTGGGGTAGAAAGAAAACCAAGATGGCCTCAGTTCTTCCAGTGCTCGACATTGTGCTCTTAATCACCCCAAGCAGAAAAACAGATGGAGACCCAAGGACTTCCCCAGCAGCACAGGGATCAAGCCATGAATCTGTGTTTAAATGAAGTTCTGCTTCTTAAGCTCACAGTCCCTTCACAGCTGGGCAGCAGTTATAGCATGTGCTCCATGCCCTAGAATAACCAGGGAGCCCTCATCTCCAGTCCTTGGTCTTTTCCCAGTCTTCTCCCAACAATGACCCAGACTATAGGAACCCTGGAAAGCTGGAACGGAAGGAAGGTGGACATAGTGAGACCCTGTCTCAAAAATTTCAGGGAGGGCTGGAGAGATGATTCAGCAGTTAAGAGCACTGGCCACTCTTCCAGAGGACCAGGTTGGATTCCCAGAACCCACTTGGCATCTTTCAGCCATCTGTAACTCCAGCTCTAGGAGGTCCAGTGCCGTCTTCTGTTATATTCTGTATACCACCAGGCATGCATATAGGACACAGGCGTAAAAGCAAAACACCCAAACACATAAAATAGTGAAATAAAATTTAAAAGCCCAAAGAAGAATACACCCATGGGTGGACAAGGAATGTAACTCAGTGGGAGAGCTCTTGCTTAGTGCATATCAAGCCCTTGGGTCAGTCTCCAGCACTAAAGCACCCAGTACATCAGTAGTTAAATGGAACTTCAGGGTATTTCTTTGTCACTGAAATGATATACCACCCCCAACCCCAACCCAGCCCCAAGATAAGCCCAGAAAACAAACTAGAGTTGCTCTTAGAGAAGGGGTAAAGTAGTCTGAAGAACTTTATCTAAAGCTTGGCGGGCCACAATACCAAAGCCAGAAACACCCAGGAGACTCTCCCTGTAACACACAAGAAGGCAGGACCCAGCTCAGATAGGCAGCCTCCAGCCATTTAACCACTGTGTGCCACAAAAATGGAAAACCTCTATGCAAGCATCGAGCTCTCCATTCTGAAAAACACCCAAGAGTGTTACCCACCCTCACAGGTGCTATTAGAGCAAGCCCTGCCTCAGACAACCTGCTGAGGTCGCCCCCAACCCTCTGTTTCTCCAGACAACCTGCTGAGGTCGCCCCCCAACCCTCTGTTTCTCCAGCACCAAATTGGCGCTCAGCGGTTATCCAAATCAAATAGCTAGGGGATGTTTGACATGGGACTCCATTACAGGGCCTGATCCTAACCTAGGCCTCAAAAGTGAAGAGGTTGGATTTCCAAGAGGCAGAAAGTCCTCCCAACATGCTTCAGGGCACAGGAAGGTATTCTGTACCTGCAAAATAAAGGGGCTCTACCTAGCTGGCTCCCAGACTTGCAAATGAAATTAATTATTGTTTGTGATATACTTTAAGATCCCCCGATGAAAGGCCTTGTATAAATGCAAATTATTATTATTGTTATTATTATTATTAAATATGCTAGACATCTGGCCTGCTGAATAATGCCCAGGCATTGGTCTGAGCCAAAAAAGAAAGTTTTTTCACTGGCAGTAATGAGTGAGCCAAGGAGGGCTTGGCCTATAACTAGAAGCAAAGTACCCAGCTCCCTTCTAGGGCTAGCATGCAGCTTTCTGACCTGGTAGTCAAATGTTTATGTGTTCTCTAAGGGCCTGGATCCTGCTTACATGAATTTCTTTACCCCTGGAGGAACCAGCCATGCCTAAACCACAAGTTCTCTAAGTGTGTGAATGCCTCGTCTATTCACTTGAGGAAGGTAGCCAGGATGGAGACTACCATTCCTAAGTCCATCATTCCTTAGGATCCTAGGTCAGATCTGTAGATACACAGGAGCTGTAGAGAAGCCTCAGACATAGGCAGTACCTCTGATAATGGTTATTAAGACTTTGGAGAGAACCCCTCTAGCAAAGCACAGGGAGAAGTCATTATTAAATGACTGCTTCCCACTTGAGAAACTGCCTATGACTAACATGGTTGGGTTGACACTGAAGTGATAATCACAAACAATGACAGATAATAATATACTCGACCAACAGTTGCCTTAGAAACCATACCTTCATTTTACATATGAGGTTTCTGGGGCCCAGAGAGGTAAGGTGGCTTATCCAAGGTCACAGAGCCAGTAAGAAACAGAGCTGGAATCTCTGGAGCATCCCCAGCCACAATCCATCCATCAATTGTGTTTGGATCAAAGGCACCCCATTTTATAGCACTGGGCAACAGAACTTCTAGATGATATCAATGGTGAAAAAGGTTGTAGGTACCCTTGTTCTCCTGGGACTCTTTATTTAGGGAACATTTATGGTGCCTCCAGTGTCACATGGACAGACTGCATATGCCTTTCTTTAGAGTTCCTTTTCTCTCATCCTATCAGACAAGTGAAGTATCCCCAACTTCCATTAAAGTGCACTAAATGTCAGAGAACCAAATGGGCAAGCAAGAAGGTCAGGTTCATCTCTCTGTGCCTTGTTAGCACAGCCATGATTCTACTGAGAGTCTCTCCAGGGCAGGTCATAAAGGTACCAGTCGGTGTGTGTAGACACCCTGCAAGATGTTGGGCCATCTGAGCATATGCAGAACAAATGCAGGGGCAATGAGAATTGACCATGAGCAGCTCTTGAAATTCACTAGTAGGTAGCTGGCTAGTCTATTAAAAGTTGTCTGGATGAGGAAAAGAGCTTGCAGCTGTAATGCTATTCAGCAGGGGGAGAGCCACCAGGTCAAGCTATTCTGTCTCTTACTCCCTATGGATAAAGAAATGAAAGCTTTATTCCTTTTGGTAGAGCCACAGATGGAGCCTGTTTCCCACCTCAATTGCTAGTATTCACTCTACTGGAAACTATGTGGAAAGGAAAGAGCATATTCTCTGGAATAGCATAACTTCCTGTTAGCATGTGACCCTTCCTGTTAGCATGTGAGCCAGTGGGCATCTCTGGATCATTGATTTCTCATTGGTCAAAGCAAAGACACAGACCTGATAGTGGGGCCATTGGGAGTCAGTGGAAAACAACAGAGATGGATGCAAGCAGCGTGGTGCCTTGCATAGGACAGGCTCTTTCCTGCCCTCATACATATGGCTTCTAGGTATGCTTTACCATAACCCACAGCAAGATACTCATATCTTAATTCACTGTATATTATTAGTAGTTTCACAAAATGCTATTTCCCCTGGCCACATGTGACCCCCTCAGATTTTATTTAAGTTATTTTAACACTCGTCAGGATCTACTGAATGGATTTCACAGCCCAGTATTTGAGTAAGCCTACTTCACACCATGAATATCATCTGCCTACATTGTACATATGCCCTTTTTGCCTTTCCTCCCTTCATCATCTGTAACGATACCTAGGGCCACAGAGAGCTGAGAGCACATCCTGAGGTGGCCCTGCAGGACCGTGAGCTGCTGTGGAGTGGCGTGAGCACTGTGGACACAGCCAGTGCTTCTCCTCTGTTTGCTCTCTGGTTGTCTGGTCCACTTGCCATAAATAGAAAGAGTGTAAAAGGCCCTCAGTTTGCTACAAAAGCTATCCATAAATACCTTTTTTTTTTGGAAACAAAGACTCAGCGCACTGCCTACATGCTATGCCCAAAAGCCAACAGATATTTCCCCAGGCAGCTGGGGAAGCCATGAACCTCTAGAAATTTGAGGTCTAGCGTTCACTCCCTAAGCTATATTTGCTGCCTGGCAAACAGTACATCGCAGCCACCAAGAAACTTAACAGGGAGACTATTGTTTTAAACTTACAAAGAATTGATGTCCCAGTGGTGATCTTGGTCCTTTGGGACTATTTAGACCCTGAGTCTAGGCTAATGCCCAGTGGTGCTGTATGGAAACCCTGAGGCACCACCTCCTCCTGTTGGAACTAGACCCCACACTCCCTGTGGTCAGCCCTGCTGGTAGGCTGAGCACTTCCTCTCGGGGGTCATCCTTTGGTGTTTCCCCTTTTACTTACTAAGCAGTAGAAGGCCATCTGTGACCTTGAAGGTGACTCACTCACCACCATCAAATAGATGGTCACTTCCCCCTAGCAGGTGAGCTGATGAGTAGCCCTTCTTGTGGCCAGGGCTGTGGTCAGATCCCTCACCATCTGTGGGTCTTCACTCTGCCATCACATCCTGGCCTGAGCTAGGTTCCTGCTTGCCCTTAGCGAGTAACTGGGAATCTCCTGTGTGAGCAAAATAGGCAGAAACAGGTGATGGGATCAGATGAGCTCAGGGCTGGGCCCTGCTTGGGCCTTGAAGCTCCCAGCAGTACCTCATTCCTCATTCCCAACATCTACTACCGGCTGCAGCTTCGCCAGCTCATCCCAGATGACCAGGGAGGAAACAAAAGAGAAGACTTGCCTGCCAGCTCCTGGACTGCCAGGCCATCGTCAGAGCAGACGTCTTTCATTTATACACCAGGTTGGAATTCACCTGTAATGAAGCCTGAGAAAGACAGGCATCAGGATACCGAAGATAGGCCATTCTAATTTCAACCTTTGAGGGACTTACAGAAAAAGCCTATAGGGACAGACCAGGATTCTACATCATAGTAAGGGGCCATTGCAATTCAGCCTTCCCAATAACACTCTTCCCTAGAACACTGTGGTCGTTCCTTCTCTTATAAAATGATACTGTTCTAATGCACTTCTTCACATACCTATTTGAGGAATCCATGTAGAGCTGTGTGTGGAGTCCCCAGTGTGAAACTGGGGGTGCATATGAGCAGGGATCTTCCCTCCTAGGAGTATGGAAAACTGGCACATGATAGAAGCATTCACTCAGAGATGGAAGCCCAGCAGAGCAAGCCAGCCTTGGAGCTGAGGCCCATAGGATTTCCTCTCCGTCCCTCTCCATTTACCAGCCCTCAGCTCTCTTCCACCAGCATGTATGTGCACTGCATGGTGAGCATGAGGAGAGAGCTAAAGACACTTGCATCCTGGAGAGTAAATACTGGCCCCAACAATTGCAGTAACTTGTTACAAGCTGCCTTGGCCCCAAAGGAATTGGCCAGGCTCCAGAAGACATCTGTAGAGGGCTTCAGAAGCGACTGCTAGGTAATCCTGAGCACTTTAGAATTTTTAGATACCCTATGGTTCATCAGGAACCAGATTCTGTTCCAATAGTTGGATGTGTAGAAGTGGTCTCTGAAGCCTTTCCACACAGCTTTTGATTGAGCTTAGCAATACTGAGACCACAACCTTAACCTTTCTCATAGGTGAGGCAGTGCACCGTGTAACACACAGTCTAGACACAAGTCTAAACATCCTCAACCAAGTCAGGCCATGCTGGCCTAAGACCAGTGAGCAGAGGTGAGCAGAGCGCCATGGAATTCAGCCTAGGGAAGACTGGGCCCAGATGAGGACAGGGGTCTGTGTCTGAAGCCACTAGCATGTGACATTGTGTTCTCAGCTTGCTATCAAGCATTTGTATCTTCAGTGTGCTAATTCCTATTTTATAAGCTTGGACACCATCCCCCACATCCCAGAAACAAACCAGAGCTGCTCAAGCACTGGCATGTGTAGCAAGACTCCCCATGAACCATTATAAAACTACTTTTATGTTCTTAAACCCCATACCAGAGAGCCAGGCTATCATCGTCCAGGGCATAATAGTCAAACAGACCCCCACTGGCAGTCATTAATCCACTATGGTGCCCAGAGTTAGGTGGGCAGTTGCTACCTGGGCTTTGGAGGGTTTGCAGGGGAGGGAATCAAAATGGAAGCAGGTCTTCTTGTCAAGATCTATTTTAAGCCTGGCCTTTTGACATGAGGCAAGAACCCAGAATGAATCCATATTTACATGGCGGTCCAGGACAGTGAGGACAAGGCAAGACCAAAGACCATGAGGCATGATTAGCAGGACTTGTCTTACACTGTTTACAGGACTGCTTTGGTTTTCATACCACAATCGGTTTTCATGTGACTGATGAAAACTATGTGCCAGTTGAAGTCACAGCTGCAGAATGAAGCTGGGAAAGGCAGGGAGAACTGTTAGGTGTTTGGAACTTGCCTCTATTTTCATAAATGACCTCTGGCTTGATTTATATGTTCTGGATTTCCTGACAGTGATGGTCATGTCTCTGAACCACTTCTCTCAGCTCACCCTACCCCACCCTACCACCACACTGGCCTGGCTCAAACATCACAGGTCTGTCTCATCTTACAATTGCCCAGAGAAAAGCACTTTTTAATTCAAGTCCTGTTTTGGAAGAAGGCAAATGTTTGGACTTTTGCAAAATAAAAAGATCTGTCTGAGGACCACACCAAATAACTTTGCCCTTGTCTCGGGCAGCTAGTCATGTGACTCTCAAACCCCTTCCTAGTCAACAGCTGTGACCTCCTTTCTGACCAAAAATTTGTACCTAAGGAGCAAACCCAGCAGGTTTGGGGGAAGATGAATGAGGGCCTTGGGGTACCTTTGCTGCAGAGCTCACCCTTAGATGCCACCAGGATACCACCAAGCAGGCCAGGACTGAATTTCAAAATTGTATGCTGTCCCCAGGACATCGGCAGCATGTCCAGTGTAAGAGTAGCCATCTTACTGTTCTAGCTGGCAGCTCTGTATGAGGTATGTGGGGAAAGAGGAATCAGTCAAGAAGCCACAGGAAGAGGATGAACTAAGGACACAGACCTGTCTCCCTGTACATGCTTATGGCTGTTTACAGAAATTCTGAACCTCTCTCCCCACTGCTTAGACCCAGCTTGGTCCCCATGGTAACAGTTGGCAGAACTGATCATCTATTAAGCCGGTTACTATATCAAGGGCTTACTTGGACCATCTCATTTAAGAACCTTTTAAGGTAGCCACAGTTGTTCCCATATTATAGATGAAGAAACCAAACTAATGTCACTTGCCCGAGGGATCCAGCTAGTAAAAGCACATGAACAGGCCTGAAGATCTCAGTACTTCAGAACCTACTCTACCTGACCTGTCACCCACAGTCAGCAGTGGGCCAGGCTATCCACTGTGTAGGAGGGAGAACTACAGTCCAGGGAGAAGACTATCAGCCCTGGGTCCAGGGCCAAGAGAAGGGGAGCCGCTAAGCCCCTTGCCCTGTTCCTCACAGAACTGACCTCATCACAGCCTGTGATCCCTTCTCTACATTTTGTTTTCTGGAGATTCTTGGATTGTCCTGGGTTTTCTGAAACCCCGAGCAATAAGACGTCCATCAGACCTATCAAAAGTATGAGAGTATCGAGGCCTTATTCCACCCTGAAACATAATAGACTCTGAGCTGCTCTGAAATTAAAACTTCTAGCTTGAGTGGAGCGAGAGACTTGGCTGACTCCAGGCATCTGTCTCCTGCCGCCACACCACCTGGCCGGCTAATGCTAAGGCAAGGAGCCTTTCCCACCACATCACACACTTGGGAAGCTTCCTGGACACTCGGCCTTCAGTAACAGATGTAGATACCTAGTGCCATTAGCATGCTGTGCCCTGGGCAGCTCCTCATTTTCTCTGATAAAAAGTAAATAATTGAAAACAGTGCTCTAAAACCATCTATAAATGGGTGGGCGCCAGTTGTCATTTTCCCCTTCCTGTGCCTGCTTCCCTTCCCTTAACTGACTTAATGAGGAGCCAAGCTGAGAAGAGATCTCTGCAAACAGCTGGTAGCATCATGCCTTTAAATAGCCCTAGCCACACTTCCCCCTCGGGGGCACAGCTTGCCCTGGCAGGGAAAGCCCGGGAAACACAGGAAACTTTCTGCAAATTTTCTGCAAAGGAAGAGCTTGCCTATTATTCATGCTCCCTGTTGCCAGGACGTCTTGTAAGGACTTTGCAGCCTCTTGCCCACGAGTGTTCCCAGGAAACACTGAACTGGGGGTCTAGCAGCTCCAAACCCCACTCAAACTATGGCTGCCAGGCTCAGGCTAATGCCTGGAGCCAATCCTTGCAGCCAGCACCATCCACTCAACCAGGCATGCTGGGACCCTGCTGTATGTAACCTAGATACAGCCAGAGTGACCCTGTCCACAGTAACCTTGAAGTAAGGGCTTCAGGCACTGGCAGCAGCCTACCCACTCTGATCCTCAGATTAAGGGAATCAGCTCTCCCCAGCTTCACATCTAGACTGATGGGAAAATCGACGCCACTGGAACATGTAGCTTGCAGCCACGGTTGCCACACTCTGTCCTGTGTGAGCCTCACAGCAGGGCTTCTCTTGGTTCATCCAGCTGTGTTTCAGGTCAGAACACAGTCTCGTCAGCTCTTCTGTATGCATGAAGAGGGTTCGGTCTGGTGCAGCTGTGCGCAAGCGCTTAAAGTCAAGGAGACAGTGATTTAGGCATTGTGGGGCTGAATTGGTCAGGAATGGATGGAAGATGCTGCTCTATCTGTCTTCCTCTCTTTTCATTGGCACAGATTGAAATTTAAGAATGGACCAGTTTTCTCTGTCACTATCTAAACACTACATGTATTGGTAGAGTAAATTCTCTCACCCACATACTTTGACAGTTCATAATGTATGTGCTTAAACAAGCCCTTGCCAACCAGTGGCTACTGTAAGCTACGTTCATTAAAGCCACCATGGACTGCATGCTGAACCAGGGCTAAGCCAGTAAGCTCCATTTTACAGGGATCATCAATGTGGCCCGTCAGGAAGGATTGTGAATATTCCAATGCCCTGGAAGCACAGGTTCTGTCTCTGATGGCCAGGTGACAAGACCAATGGAAGTAAAGGTGAAAATGGCACTGTGAGAAAGAGGACATAGTCATGTGCTGGAGGGCAGGCAGGCACATAGCCTGGGGCTCACACACCAACTGTGGGTGGGCTTAGGGGAGTCTGTGGCATCCTTAGTTGCAAAAGATATGTGTAATAGGAATGGAAGGGTCTGCTTGCACTTTTCCTGACAGTGTCCTTTGTTTACTTTTCAAGGGAATGCATACCTCTAAAATATTGAAGAATATATTTGCTTAAAACACAAAAAAACCAAAATGAGTGGAAGACAGAGAGTGAGAACCATTCTGGGAGTCGGGATGAGAGTTTGGGGAACACTAAGATCCTGGTCAGGTCTTGGTGACAGAGACAATCAACAGAAAGGCATGGCTGTCTTGTGTCCTCAGGGAAGCAGGCTTCTGCAAGGATCCTGTTGAAAGGTAGCAAAATTAGAACAGGAGTGTCACCAAGACAAAGAAGAGGGGGATCCTGACGGCGGATTCCCAGCAAGGATCAGGGAGCCCTGCAAGCTGAAGGCTCTATTAGAGAAGTGCACATTGGCCAGAGCATCTTCTAGGTCAGAATGTCCTGCAGGTGGTTGGGACTGTGGGACTGGGAAATTGGGAGGGGGAAGAGGGTGGGGCCCAGACTGGAGATTACAGAAAGTGATGCAAGCCTTCAGACAACCATGAGCTTGACCTTGCTCTACATGAGGAGAGTAGAGAGCAGGGAGAAACAAGCTCCAAGAGAAGTTGTGTCTGGGAGAGAGGGGGGCAGTAGAGCTAAGATGCTTAAAGTCACAGAATTATGATGGGAGGAGGTGGACGAAGGAGAGAGAGACCTTCCAGTGAGGGACACTAGCTTCTAACTGCTACAGAGATGCTATGGGGTACCAGGACTGAGAAACCCAGACATTTAGAGCAACCTAATTAGAAGGGATTTCAGTGGACTTGGTGGAGGAGGGATGCTGTGCATCATTAGTAACGGTACTCACTCTGGTCTAGAGATGACCACCTAGGACCTGTTGGGTAGAGGGCAGCTCGTGCCATATCGCAGGACCTGTGGTAGAGCTAACTCCTGTGCAGCTCTGTGCTCTCTCAGGTGGGCTCTGCTGTTCTTCATCTCAGTACTCAGGCAGATGCGCTTCCTGCCTCTCAGCTCCTTCTCTCTAACTGGGCACTTCTCGCCTCCTAAGAGCTGGAGCCTGGCAGCCAGGCTTATTAGAACCCAGATCTTTAATAAGATAGTTTGTGTGGATGGTGGCAGTTCTCAGGGACTCCTAGTTCTTGTCACTGTTCTGGGAAAGTGAGATTACTGGGTGAGCTACCTCTAAATGCCCAAGAATGACGGAGATTATGTGGTAGTCAGTCAAGGGCAAGAGGCAAGCTTGGGAAGGAAAGGTCCATTTCCCTACACATACACAACTGCCCCTTTCCAACAGGCTTCTGCTCCTGCCGTGTCTTCTGTCAGTTCAACCCACCCCGGCCTTTCAATGACTGCCTAATAGGGTCCACAGTGCCACCGAGATGTACCTACCACACACCTCAGTGTTGATTTTATGTCTGCCTCCTCATCTAAACTGAGGTCTCTCCTATATGACCAGTACCACATCTGGGTCATCCCAGCAGTATCTGGCACAAAATAGGCTCAGCACATTCCATCTCCCGATGTGGAATGTGGCTTTGTCTCTGCAGAGTAGAAAGCCGGGTGTCTGGGTCAATGTGGTGCCTCATATCTATAATCCCAGCACTTGGTAAACTGAGACAGGAGGATTCCTGGGAGTTAAGAGGCCAGCTAGGGTACCTAGTGAATTCTAGGCTTGCTTCAGCTATAGAGAAGGGCTAGTTTGGCTAAAGAGTAACACTTGTCAAAACAGAAGGAAAAAAATCAAGCATCCAGAAGGCTTTACGTCCTGTCCCAGATTCCACCTGTCTTTAGAAGTGCTCCCAAAGCCCAGCCAGGAAGCTAGACCACACATGTGTGGAGATAAATACAGAGCACAACTCATTTAGGAATCCCTATTAGATCTTTATGTTTATGAAGTCATAGATCTAATTTAGGAGGGTATAACCCTGATGCTATCTTCAGTCAAGGAAGTGACTGGGTATCAATCGGGTCATTCTCTGTCCTATAGCTTGGCTCAAGGCCTTTCTTCTAGGAATGGACAGTTGATTCTGAGGGCGAGTGTCTAATAACTGTGGCAGGCAGGAAGGTCAGCACAGGCTCTTTAGACATCTGTGAGAGGTAGTGCAGTAGTGAACCGCTTGTAGCTCCTGCAGCACAATCCAGAGGGTTTGCCTCTGAGGAGGAGAGCCCAACCCAGCTTGCATGAACAATAAATAACAACTGTTCCGAGTTAGGTGGAAAGCTCTGAGTTGCATTTTTTGTTCAAGCTGTTTAAACTAACCACAGTTCTTTCTCCCCTCTTTCCCACCAGGGCTTATTTCAAAACCTTTGTCCCTCAGTTCCAGGAGGCCGCGTTTGCCAATGGAAAGCTCTAGGAAACACCAGTGTTGAGAGGCAGCCAACCAGACTGCTCCGTCCACATGCGTGTCAGCGCTCGGCTGCTTCCTGGAAGCTGCTCAGAATGTCTTCATGGCGGCCTTTTGCTCACGCAGCAGCTCTGCCTGCCCCACACAGCCCTGCTCTGCTGGAGCCCAAGCCCAAGCTGGCTGGTAGCACCCTGAATCCTAGCACCTCACTGCTGGTTGCTCCTCCTCCTTCCCTAGATTTCTTAGCTGAAAGAAATAAACTGCTTTACGATGGGGAACTTTTCCAAGGAAAATAAAATGTCATGAGTGCGCACACCTTCTTTCATGTCTCTGTCCTAAAGCCTTCCTTAAAGTTCATTGAAGGCCCTTGGCTTCTCCCTACCCCACTGAAACTAGTGGTGTGTGTGTGTGTGTGTGTGTGTGTGTAATTTATACCCCAACATTTATATTTCCAGTTGGTGAAGTCTTCCACTGGAGAAGAGGTGACCCAAAGATTCTGAACCTACACAGTTCCGTTGCCCACTCCACAGCCCCAGAGCCAGCCCTCAGAAATTCTTGCTTCCCAGCACCATGTTCCTGTGTGGATTCCCTATTTCCTTCTCTCCTGGGCTCATGGGAACTCCTTAGGCTATTTTGGCTCTGTGGATTATTCATGGGAGACAAAGACTAGGGATCAAGGGCTGTCACTGGTATGTGTCTGACATCTCACCTCAGGCCTGGCAACTCTGCAGCCCGGCAGGATCAAAGCTGGGGAGCCAGGTATGTGGTACATCCTAGCACTCCTGAGATGGAGTGGGAGGATCACAAGTCTGCAGCTAGTCTGGGTTACATAGCAAGACCATTTAGAAGTCATTGAGTTTCTCCCTTAGCCATCCTTTACTACTCCCATCAGTGTACAGAGGGAAGAATATGGCCAGGAGGCTCTAGTGACCCAGGAGCGGTGTGAGAAGGGTCAGGCCCTCCATAGCAGCGTGCAACTTCCCAGCCTCACACCAACAGGCTGCAGTCAGCTTGACCACTAGACAAGACACACACACACACACACACACACACACACACACACAATTCCGCGTAGCATGCTCCTCTCCTGGGGAACTTAGAGTGCACGAAACGACCTTAAAGGCAAGAGAACTGAGAGTTGAGTGCTTAGCCTGGGCTCCTGCTTCTGTTTCGTGAAACTGAGGTTCCTCCTACAGGGTACACATAGTCCTGCTGGACTTCTCACTTCTTTGTTCGGGGGGGGGGGGGGACTCTTAGAGCCAAGTGCTACCACAGGAGCCCAGAAAGGAAGGAGTTCTAGACTCTGTTGCACCAGTGAGAGGTACCTTTCTTGTCTGCATCCCCCACCCCCAGCACCAAGGATGCTCTCAAGAGACTAGGGAGAACCTGGAACAGATCTGCTAACTGGGTGTCAACTGGAGAGCTATTACCCATCTTGACATGGGTTCTTAGCTCACTGCCCTTGGGAATTCCCAGGACAGAGTCCTGTGTCCATGTCCCACTCTGCCATTAACTAGTTGCATGACTCAAGTCAGTCCCTGCCTTTATGTAATTCTAGAAATGGGGTTACACCAGACCATGCCTCAGCTCACCAGAATCTCCCAGGGGGCTTTTCAGGAACTCCTGCATTTGTCTCCACTGTAGGACTGTTAGCAGACTCTTGGGAACCAGAGTGTGGGCATCTAGAGTTTAGTGGGAGTCCCCAGGGAATCTGCTGGGTGTTTCATGCTGGAGTCTCTTTTGGCTGTGCCCTCTCTTCAAGGCAGATGTGTGCTGAGCTCCAAGACCTCCCCCTAAAGCCATGGTTCTCAACCTTCATAGTGCTGTGACCCTATAATGCAGTTCCTCATGTGGTGACCCTCCCCAACCATAACATTTTTTCATTGCTACTTAACTATAAGTTTGTTACTGTTATGAATCATATGTATTTTCCCATAGTCTTAGGTGACCCCTGTGAAAGGGCTGTTCGACTCTCAAAAGGGTCACAACCCACAGCGTTCGAGAACCACTACCCTGAGGCTCCTTGCCATGGTAGCTTAGGATTATTCTGGCTACCCTGTACCCAAGGAGGGGCATGCATCGGGCTTTACTGCCAACTGAGTCAAGAGCTGATGGAGCTAAGATTCCTTGGTGCCTGCTCTGGAATAGGGTGGCTTATATGTAGACTGGACCCCTGCACTTCAGATAGCAGAGCCTACAGCCTGCAGTGGCAATACGCTCTCCAGCCATTCCCATCTTGCCCTTGTCAACCTCTATGGTTGGCATGCCCAGGCTAGCAGATGATTAATCTGAGCAAGGCAGACACCCTCTGTCTAAGAAGCACTGTCGCAGACAGAGCTCAGTATCTTCACAGCAGGGATGTAGGCGAGTAGTTGGGGTCAAGGCCTGCCCCACAGATGAGGAAACAAGATCAGAGAGGTTGAACGAATTGCCTATCATCGCTGACCAGACAGGCTGAGCCCAGATCTGAATCCTTCTTGTGGTTTTTCCCACCTCCTGTTTCTACTCCGTTTTTGGGTTTGAGACTTTCCGGCCAATTCTGTCTCTGTCTCCCATCTCACCTACCATAAGAGCGCCATGATTACAGATGTGGACCATGACATTGAGCTTTTCATATGGGTTCTGAGGACCGAATTTAGGCCATCAGGCTTGCGTGGCAAGGGGTTACAGGCAAGAGCATGGGTGACCTTAAAGCAGCACCACCCAGCATGCATGACTCTTCCATGGCTGTGTAGGAGAATCCCCTCCCCCAATCCTTCCCTTCCTGTAGCCTGTAGCCCAGCGGTTCTCAACCTTCCTAATGCTGCAGTCCTTTAATTCAGTTCCTCATGTTGTAGTGACCCCCAACCAAAAAATTATTTTCGTTGCTACTGTAATTTTGCCGCTATCATGAATTGGAATGTAAATATCTGTGTTTTCTGATACTCTTGGGCAACCCCCCAAAAGGTCTCGGCCCTCAGGTTGGAAGACCACTGCTCTAGGCCTTCTCAGAGCCCCCAGGGCCATGAGCAATTAGGGCAGAATTTCATACAACTGGTTTGGAGGCGTGGCCTCTGGATACCCAGGTGATGGTCCTGTGGTACTCCCAGCTCCAGCCTCCCATCAGCAGCCAGCAAGCCCACCTGTGATGACTTCAGGGAGCAGGCCAGCTGAAGACTGCAGCAGACATCCATGGGTCTAGGGAACACATTGAAGCTCCTTTATATCTTTCCTGGAAAAGAGTAATATACTATGTGTAGGTTTGTTGGGATGGAGATTGTGTTCACAAAGACGGTCAGCTCTCATCGGGAAATGAAAAACAGAAAATGGGGTGAGAGAGAACACTCGCCACACAAGCCTGGTGGCCTAAGTTCGGTCCTCAGAACCCATATGAAAATAGCTCAGTGTCATGGTCTGAATCTGTAATCACAGTGCTCCCGTGGTGAGAAAGAATTGGTGAGACAGAGACAGAATCAGCCAGAAGGTCTCAACCTAACAAAGAAGCAGGAAGAAGAGAAACCTTGCCTCCAAACAAGGTGGAAGGAGAAAACCAGGCCCTAGAAAGTCTGATCTCTATACATGCTCTGGAAATAAGAGCTCAATTGCTCGCTCGCTCGCTCTCTTTCTTCTTCTTCCTCCTCCTCCTCTTCCTCCTCCTCCTCTTCCTCCTCCTCCTCTTCCTTCTTCTTCTTCTTCTTCTTCTTCTTCTTCTTCTTCTTCTTCTTCTTCTTCTTCTTCTCTCTCTCTCTCTCTCTCTCTTTCTCTCTCTCTCTCTGATACACATTTGTAAAAACATTGGTGTGTATGGAGTACCAGAAACTGAAAGTCACTTTGTCATGTGGACTCAAGCACCAGGTTGTGTGTCTTTCATCCTAGTGCAGTGAGGGTCCTTGCATGTCTTTACAGTTTGTCTGTGGCTTTGCCCATCAGGAGGCATTGTACCTG
Organism: Rhynchomys soricoides; assembly: GCA_019843965.1. Classification (NCBI taxonomy): domain Eukaryota; kingdom Metazoa; phylum Chordata; class Mammalia; order Rodentia; family Muridae; genus Rhynchomys; species Rhynchomys soricoides. The sequence goes on from JADRCH010000280.1 coordinate 613,858, forward strand.
CACAGAGAGTGCAGCTGAGGACTAATTAGTAAATGGCTGTAAAATGCTTTCAAGAAGCTAAGTACCATAGAGGAGAGCGAGTTATTACTACCTTGTAAATCCCACCTCCAGCTTACTCAGCCCTTTGTAATTTAAAGCAAGCCAAACTACCACCATCTTTGCTGGGCCTGCTCCCTCCCAGAAGATCATCACAGCTAGGCTTGTGAACTGTGCTCTTTCTTTTTTGGAAGGAGGGGGCTGGGAAGGTCATGGGATTGTCACCTGAGTATCCAGAGGCCACTCCTGCCCTAATCGCACATGGCCCTGGGGACACGGAGAAGGGCTAGCACAGTGGTTCTCAACCTTCCCAATGCTTCAACCCTTTAATGCAGTTCCTCACGCTGTGGTGACCCCAACCAGAAAAGTATTTTCATGGCTATTCCATAACTGTAATTTTGCTAGTTATGAATCATAACGTAAATTACTGAGTTTTCCACTGGTCCTAGATAACCCCAATAGGGTCTCGCCCCACAGGTTGCAAACCACTGGGCTAGAGGGAGTATAGGAAGGAAAGGGAACTCTCATGCACACAGCCATGGATGACTCATTGTGCATGCTGGGTGCAGACCTTCCAGTGTGGCTGCTTTAAGGCCACACATGCCTCTGCCTATAACCCCTTACTCATCGCTAAGTAAATAAGCCTGATAAACCCACTGGTTCCTCAGAGTGAACTTTGGCAGACTCGCACTCTAGCTTGACCTTAGGAGAGGAACATAGACAGTAGATGTTCACATCTCCCCAAGGAAAGGAATCACAGCAAGAAGTGTGTTTACTAATGTGTGGATGTGATCAGGCACCCTCTGGTCACCCGGGAAGAAGGAATAATAAACTCTAGTTAGCCTTTGTTCCACTGCTGGGAGACTGGCTTCCAAGGCCCCACGGCCCACAGCCCAAGACATAAACTGTAAACAGTGTAAGTTTCTGCATGAGAGACTTACATTCAAATCCGGGTCTGCCTACTTAGCAGCTGATAAATATCTAACAACCAACTCACTTGTGATTTAAAGAAAAAGAAATGCATACAAGAGCCCTGAGTAGTATGGTCCTGCTTGCCAATTTCCAAGTGTAAATAACCCCACTGAACCAGCCGCTCATGTGAAGTCACTAAATGCAGAATCGGGAAGCTCTGTCATTCATTTATCCCCCACTCCATCCATCTCTCTCTCTCTCTCTCTCTCTCTCTCTCTCTCTCTCTCTCTCTGCATGAGTGTGCATGTGTGTGTGTCTGTCTTTCTCATACACACACACACATAGAGTGAGAGATCTTGCTTTAACTCAGCAGGCCTCCTAGGCTGCACTGGAGAACCACGACCCACTGACCTGCTTCTTCCCTGGCCCCTGCTTTCCCACAGCAAAGCAATCAGAGCAAAGCAATTCACTCTCCCTCTGACTCAGTTTCGGTTCCTGCTGGCTGCAGACTCTTGTTTCAGAGTCTCAGTTTTGCCAGCAAATTGGCAGCACTGGGGTTGCCTCTTGCATGGGATTAGAAATAGAAGCAGCCCAAGAACCTGCTTGGGTCCCGAGGACAGGCTCATCCTGCAGCTTGATACAGGAAAGTTAGGTTGTCTAATTGTCTAATGGTGAGATACCACATAGCTCTTTATAGCATGAATATCGATTCATTGATACTTTTACAAACGAGAACAAGAATTATCACCAATGCCAACTGAAAAAAGTAAAGAGTGAGGTGCCATCTAGAAATGGGGGCCAGGTGCTAGTAGGTCCATGCAGTTTAAATCTCAGAACAGCTAAGTACTGTAGGTGTGACCCTAGCCTCACCTTTTGGATGGAAACACGAGGGGTGGAGATGTAGCCCAGTGTTGAAGGGCTTTCACAGCACAGCACTGGTCTCCTTTCCATCCATCCCCATCGTTGTGAGAATCAGATGAAAATGAAGTCTTATTTAACTTACCCAAAGGCACAAAGCCACCCACTCCCTTGACTTTCTCACCCCTCCTGCCTCTCCTTCCTGCCCTTTCTTCTCTCCCTCTCCCGGAATCAATACAGCTCCCCGCTGCTGTGCTCTTCTGCAGTCAACAGGACTCTTTGATCCACTTGTGTTACAACAGGCCCGGCGTGTAGCATTCATACACCATCACGATTGGCTTTGGTCAGTGACCAAACCGTGGTTCCGTAGTATAATATCACCAGTGGTGTAGCCATCTTTGTTTTCATAATCCTCTGCTGTGATGTCCACACTGCCACAAACCGCCCAACACTGTATTTCTCAGAGCATGTCAGCGCCATTAAGTGACTCATGGTGGCAGTTGTTTTGGACATTCCTCCCATGACAGGGGCTTGCTATGGTGGGTCCTGGGCTGGAAACCACATGAAACTAGATTCAGAACCACGTTTGCTGGCTCCGAGGTCACACTGACCACAGTGGGTTCTACAAGAAAGGACTTTGAAGGGGCCATGGTAACATGTCTATAATTCTAGCACTTGGGAGGTGGAAGCAGAAAGGTCAGGAGTTAAAGGTCATCCTTAGCTACATGGTGAGTTTGACAGCCTGGGCTACATGAAACCCTGTCTCCGAGAACCAAAACAAAAACGCACTTGAAAGTGATCTTTGGGCCAGGCAGTGGTGGCGCACGCCTTTAATCCCAGCACTTGGAAGGCAGAGTCAGGCAGATTTCTGAGTTCAAAGCCAGCCTGGTCTACAGAGTGAGTTCCAGGACAGCCAGGGCTACACAGAGAAACCCTGTCTCGAAAAACCAAAAAAAATTAAAAAATAAAATAAGAAAGTGATCTGTGCATATGAGTGGGGTATCTGTGGGACTAGGTAAGTGTATATCATCCCAACTTATTTCCAGGTGGATGTACTAGCTTGGCTTGGGACAAAATAGAACTTTAAAGTTAAACCCAGATTTGCAGGTCCAACTGCAAACACTTTCCTATTTGGAAAAAAAACGGATGAAAATTGTCCAGAACTACCAGTGAAGTTTGCCAGGTATTTACGAAGGCCTGTGGGTCTGTGGATGGTTCCGGGTTAGCTATGCAGGGACCCCAGCAACTGTGGTGGGCATTTTCCTTTTCTGAGGCTCTAAACTCTGTGCCACTCTCTCAACCCTTTAGAAGAATCGCACTTTACAAGTGTGGGAAGTCCTGCTTAGGGTCATGACAAACCATGATAATCATGGCAATAAAAGTAGCCCGGAAGCAACCAAGGCCCATCCAGCGTGACCCTTCCTCCTCCGGGAAGCTGCCTGTCCAGGACTTAGGGATGAGCAAGATGACATCTGGAGGCCCTGTAGACGGATGCTCCTGTTTCTTCAACATCACGCCTCCCCTTTCCTGTGAGTCTCCATGGACTAGCCCTGGCATACAAGTCTCATTCCAAAGACCCTTTGGAATATGTCCTTCCAGTCACCTTAGGAACCACCTAGAAAACCAGTCCCTTTCAATCCTGTGACCACTTCTGTCCCCACATAGAACACCAGCACCTGAGTACCCTTTGGCAAATGGTAGAGGAAGTTACCACCTAAAAATGAGAAGCTAGTGTGGGTGGGTGCTGATGGTGACAGCTACTGTCCCCCTTCTCAAACACAGTTCATCAAAGCCCAGCTCCTGTCCCATATGGTCCATATCTGCCACCTTCTTGGTCCTTTAACCTTTCTGAGACCCTTGACAGGACAGTTCTGTCAAAGCCAACAGCCGTTTGAGTATGGCAGTGTCTGCAGAATGCTAGTTACCCAGGGTTGACTTGGGAGGGACAATGAGAGAACGTAAGTTCAAACAGGCTTGTGGGGAAGGTTTGGCTGGAGACGGATACTATGTTTGGTCCTGCTCACCTTTTTTACCACTTCACCACTGAAGGGAGCCTTCAACGTGAGGTGCCCTTGGGAGCTCAATCCTGTCTTTGCCTACACGTGTATATATGGATAGCCAGGACTTCGAGGACTCTGTACACCCCCAGCCCCATGCAGCCCCAGTGTGCCTCCCAAGCCTAAGGCATATTCCAGGTGGGAAGAGGTATCTTGCCCCTTTGCTGGTGGATCTCACAGCGTGGGCTGTAAATTACACAACCTGGATGGCTGCCTGCCTGTCTCTCCTGCCTCTCGCCCATCATCAGCACCCAGACTGCCCTAGGGCACCTGCCTCACTTGCTCTTGCCCCAGCCACCCAGACCCAGCAGTCCCCCAGTCTCAGCCACTGCCAGAGCCATGCAGAGAGAACTCTAGACTGGAGCCCAGCACAGCCATGTTAATGCCCCAGGCTAACTAGCTTGTCAGAGTGGAGGCCTGTGGGCCGTGGAGCCAGCCAGCCTGAGTCAAATCTTGGCTCCACCACTTAAGAAACACATGAACTAGAGCAAGCCACTTGCCCTTTGTTTCCTCCTCTGCAGAATGGGGTTCCACAACCTGATAGGGTCAGCAGAAGAGTTCAATGAGTCAGGTCATGTCCAGTGCCTGACATATGGTACACCCATCCCTTCTTGCTCTCCGTGGAGGCTAATTCCACTTGCCTCACCCCCAAATCTACAGGTGCTTAAGTCGCCTGTATGAAACACAGCAGTATTTGTATATGACTCGTGACCACCTTTTAAACCACCCTTATTTATCTATTATGGTCCCCAGTATATTATAAATACAAATAAACCATTGTTACACTGGATGGTTTAGGGAATAATGACAAAAGTCTATGAATGTTCAGTAGAGATGCAAAGTCTTTCTGAATATTTTCAACCTGCGGGTTGAATCCAGGGACATAGAACCTTGGCCACAGAGGGCGAGCAGTACTACAAAAAGCCGGTCTTCACTGTAATCACCAAGCGGGAACTTCCCCAGGTACCCCTGCCTCTCATATCACAGCTCTTCAGCATCAGCTAGTGCATTCAACCCAAGCCCCACCTCTTCTACACAACCTGAAGGTCACTCTCCTGGGTGTCTCCAGCAGCCCTGCCAGACATCCAGGGAGTCTGTGATGAGCAGCTTGACCTGCGACCCTTGTTAGCAAAGTTTTTTTTAAGGCTACACTTACTAGTCAATTACACACACACACACACACAGAGAGAGAGAGAGAGAGAGAGAAACTAATACTTTTCATCCTGGCCTGTTCAGATTTCCACTGCACACTGGAGACCCCCATGGCCCCCTGAAGCTGACATGTTTCCCATCCAGCTATGAGGAACTTCCCTCTGGAAAATACAGTGACTAGGACTCTTCTGTGGTGAAGATGTCACTGCCAGGCCTAGAGCTTCTGCTCCTGTCCCTAGAGCTTCTGTGTTCAGAGCCAGGCCCTGCCCAGCCAAGACTGAGCGGAGTTGTCTGGAGAGGCTGAGGGAACACTCAGGGCCACCATTTGTGGGAGGGAATCCCTGGGAGGAAAGTCTATTCTTTCTTTCCCATCAGTCACCTAATGTGGAGGGCCCCGAGTCAGGAGCCCAGGATGGGATACCTGGATCAGGAGCTCAGTATGGCGAGCCTAGGGCCAGGAGCCCAGCATGGGGAGCATCAGAATTAGGAATTAACATGGGTAGCTCAGAGTCAGAAGTCTAGTAGGGGGAGCATCAGGGTCAGAAGCCCAGCATGGGGAGCACCAGAACCAGGAGTCTAGCATGGAGAACTCAGGGTCAGAAGCCCAATATGGGAAGTTCAGGGGCAGGAGTAGGTTTCCAAGATTGGTCCAGGTATGGCTGATGCTGAGAGTCCTTCACTGATGAGTGGTGACCAGACTTGGAGATGCCCTAGAAAAGGATGCATCAGGACATCCTGAAACTGAAAGAATGTGATATAGATGGGCCTGTATGAGTACTGTGGGAGCTGATAGGCCTAGGCCTTAGATAAGCAAACTCTTACCAACCCAACAGCAGTCCGTGCATCCCTGAGCGCTCATTAGGCACTTTCAGTATGCTGGAGGTGGGAGCTGCTTCAGGGGGGAAAGCAAGAATTGGAGCCTAGGTTGAGCACCCACGCTGGGCTGGCACTGGGACTATATGAATGGTAAGAGCATCCCTGTCATCAGAGGATCAGGCAGGTAAAGCAGGGGGCATACCTGTGCCACTGACTGTGCCCTTAGGCAAGATCATAACCTCCTAAGAGAATAGCATATCAGCATTGTCTGTTTATAAAGTTGTGGCCAATGACTGGGGCCTTCCTGGAGGAGGGGGCCAGCTGGACAATTCAGTTCCAAGTCCTTTGGCTTCAAAGATATATCATCCCTTTGCTTCATCGTGGTGATCAGGGTTCCTGCTGAGGAGCATAGGGCGTTCTCATTTATTTAACTATTGAGCGCCCACAAGGTGCCAAATACTGTTCTAGACTCAGGAGACACCACTTCTCCTCTTCCCCAAACCTGTTCCATCGCAGGCCCAATGTGAGTCTGCCAACAGCCTTCTTCCATAGACACACTAGGCAGAGTTTGTCCTTGCCTCCAGGGGTGGCAGGCAAGGGGCGGGGTGTTGGAAAGATGGGTTCAGGCTGGCCAGCTGTTCCCTGGGTTGGGGTGGGAACTCCCTTACCTGTAAGCACAGGGTGGCAATGAGAATAAGCAGGCATGGTCTGGGGAATGCTGGCTGTCATCACTGTATGAAAATGAAAGCAGTTTGTGCTGGTTCCCATCCAATGCAGACTCCTTACTTTTGCCAGGCCAGAGCCCCAACCTGATGGCTGTGCCCAAAGGAGGTGGTAAAAATACCACAGCACACAAAGAAAACAAGATGACACCCATCCTGCCTGCTCTCTCCAGCCTCAGCCTGCCCTGCCCGGCCCTGCCCAGGGGACAGGGAACAACAGGTCAGCAGAGGCAGGCTGCTCCCTATCTACTCAGCTCCTGAAGAGCCCACCATGCATCCCACCTGGAAGCTCTGCCCCCAGGCCCTGGAAAGGGGACCTGGACAGGTGTCACACCAGCAACATACTTCCGGTATCAGTCCATCAAAACTTAGTACTGAGGTTCTTTTTTCCCTTATAAAAGGAGCAGAGCACAGAAATCACCCATAATCCCACCCTCCTGACTCCCAGGCTTATGATGTAGTCTTGCAATAGTGTTCAAGAAATACTTTGTATCTCTTCTATGACTGGGCTTAACATCCCAGCAGAGACCTGAGGGATGTGAGCGCTTCTTTCCAGTCACTTTTCTTGTTTATATTGAAAACAGCACAAACCAATTTTAGATCCTGTTTTATTTATCATTTAATGTTATTGAATACATTTTGACCATCCTGTTACCATCCACACACACAGGCACACACACACAGGCACACACACATGCACACACATACCTACACACCTTTGAATTATCTGCCTAATGGTTTACATTGTTTCCTTTCTTTTAGGACGTTTGAATTATTTCTTGATTTTCTGTATGAGGAATATGTTCCATAAAGATTGGGCCAGGCTGAAATTAGGCAATTACATAACAAATCTTAGGGAACCATGAGTGGAATCCCCTTGCCAACCCAGGTCTTAGAGATTAAGGGACAGGGAAACATATTAGATTGTACTAGAATATTCTGTCAGAGAGCAGCGGTAGGAACTCGTTGAGGAGGTGTGTTTAGTAAGACAAGGAGGTGGGTACTGGGTTCAAGGAGTAAACATGGATAGCTTTCTCAGACCAGTTAAGAGCCAGGGCCCATGGGAGCCCTGTGATGAGCAGGGGAGGTCAGGACAGAGTGGTATTAAGGATGGTGGGCAGTGTGCTGGTGGAGGGTAGCTAGCAAGAGGTGGAGGCTCTTGATAAAATTACCACACTGTAGGGAACAGAGGGTGAGTCTTGGAGCAGAAACTGTAAACAAGAAGAGATGAAAAGGAGAAACTTCTAGCACTGAGAATAGTGAGCATGGCTCACAGTAGGGAAGCCAAGGGGCTGGTGGCCAGACTACACCTTTGAAGGGCACAGCAAGATGAAGGGGTAGGAGGCTAAGGCCTCCTGCATGTCACCACCTGCTTCCAGATCCCTGGGACTAGGAGGTAACTAGGAGACTTGGCATGGGCCACCAGGCTGGGGCCCCCAGTAGAATCCAAAAACTTGGGTCAGCACAGCCTCAGAAGGTAGGATGCCCTTCCCTGGCAGCCAGAGTATCTGGGAGAGCAAAAGCCTGGCTGGAAAAAACCCAGGCCCACTGGCTAGGAGAAAGGACATGACTGGTCAAGGGGACAAAGACTGAAGTCCAGTGCTACAGAGATGGCATCCTCGGCTGCTTCTGCCTCCCTGCCTGTCACCTGCCTTGATGTCATTTGTCTACCTGTCAATACCAGCCCAGCAAGTGGGAATACTGACTAGGAGATAAGGGCTCCGCCAGGCCTGGCAGGCATCTAATGATAGCCCAGAGGACTGTTACACTGTATATTAGGCAATTATGTAACAAATCCCAGGGAACCATGTTACTAAAAAGCCCTTGGCCTGCCCCAACTCTAGCCCAGCCACAACAGAGGTATATAGGGAAAGCTCATGGTCTCAGCCACTGGCCAGGCTGCCTCAGCACCACCGTCAAAGGGACCAATACACCCTGAGGTCGTCTTGCGTATGCTGTAAAGGCTCCAGTCACGAATCCGAGCAGGCTTTTAAGTTGTACAGGGTCAAGGGAATGGGAGCTTCTGTGTTCCCCTCTAGAACACATGCTGAGCACTGAGGAAATGCTCTATGTCTTAGCGTGTCCGAGGCCTCAGGCCTCACCTACCGTACAAAACAGCAGCTATGCTCCATGGGAGTTGTGGAAAGGGGAACCCTGTGGCAGAGACAGAGAAAGATCCCAGGCAGAACTCTGTTGAGGGAACCCTTCCTGCACTTCAGAGTATGCCATGTCTCTCCAGAAACAATAGCCCAGGGTTCTGCTCCCCAGGGCTCTCAGCCCAACCTGAAGTCATGGTGAGACTAGTGACCTTCTGACATGCTGTGTGTACATTCCATGCTAAGACCCAGAGCCTAGAGAGGCCTCTCATACTCTCAAACATAGGTGAGGCTAGAGGACTGACCTTCTCTCTGCCTGGTGGGCTTCATGGACTAGGGCAGGAGCCTCTTCTTAAGCCCTCATGCTGGTGCCCAGACCTCTGTCTTCACTGGTGCCATAAACTGGCCATGGCAGAGGTGGGGATCTTCTCTGCCCTTGTCCAGGACTGACCAAGGGAAGGCCTACGAGTTACCTGGGCTGGGACAAGTATCCCAGCTCCCTGGGCTGGACAACCCCAAAGCACCAGACATTCATGGTTGATCCCAGCATTCTTTTGAGGCCTAAGCCATCTCCAGTACAAACTCAGAGAGTCTCTTGAATGCCCTACAGGCCAATCGGGGGCTGAGCCTGGAGCCCTGTGTTTGGCCTCTCCCTTCCTCCAGGGGCTCAAAGCACTTTTATAAGCATCTATAGCCTTCATCCACCCCAGCTGTTGTCTTGTTTGCTCTTTATATTCTGTTATTAGCTGAGGTGTTGTGTTTAATCCTCAGGCACCCAGCAAGGGGGAATTCCCCCACGCCAGACGTGGAGGAGGCAAGAATGCAATCCCTGCCGGGGGCTGGGACTCCAGGCAAGGCAAGGTCCCACACCACACTTCTGCTCAGCCCCACTGTTCCCACAGCTGCCCTTGGCAGGAACAGGAGTCAGAGAAAGTATCCCCAGGAAGCCTCCACAGACTAAGTAAACTAGGGAGAGAAAAGTAGGGGGAAGTGTGTCAAACATGGAGGCAGAAGCCTGGGCAAGTCCCTTCACTTCCAAGTGTGATTAAAACACATGTCCAAGGAGTGAGCTGCCCAGAGCCAGCAAACATGCTTTATAAATGCTAGTACACTAGTTAGACCTAGAGATTCTTCTCTACAGCATCATGGGGCGGATGAGGTTCCCCATGAGACATCCAGTCCAGCTTCTGATTCTGTGATGAAAAAACGCTGGTGTCTGCCTCTCAGCCCTGAGCCCGAGCCCGTGGCCTAGAAGAGCAGAGCAGAGAGCAGGGAGGGAGATGGGTCACAAACCTTGGCCCAGCATCTTTGAGCGGCCTAAGTAGAAAGAGGTTTTTTGGAGCCACGAGGGGAAGCCCTCAGGCCCTTTTCCAAAGCTCTGGCAGTGCCCACCAGCCTGCAGGACCACACTGCAAAGATCCTGCTTCACAAACACAGTGCCAGTGGCCCAGGGAATGAGGATTTGTTGGCACCCAAAGCTGCTACTTGCTTTCTCTGCCTGTGAGGAAAACCACCCCTCTCCACAGGGGCCAAGCCTGCCCCTCCAGTAGGAGAGACCCCCTTGTTCCTCAGCATGTAATGTTAATGGAAGCACAGAGACCCTGGTCTACAATTCCAAACACCTCCAGGCCCCCAAAATCCAAACTTTTCTCCACAACATATTTATCAAAGCCTGACCTAAGCAGACAGGCAACTACCTGTGGACTTTTATTCAGCTGCATTGTCATATGCTTTAGAGAGGACACATTGCTGTATGTGATCATGCCATGGTCCCAACCTTGCTGAATTATATATGATATTAGAATATGTACCATAGTAATTTTCTAGAAATCCAGAAACAGGACTTCTGTAACACATGGTCAGGTTTTGGCTGAGAACTGGCAAGTCTGCCTTCATCAACCCTGAGCATTGACCTAACCATATACGGGACACTAAACTGATCCCTCAACTGGCTTTGGTTCCTTTATCCCCACCAGCACGGTTTATGTCCATGTTGTTGATGAAGAAGCTGACACGGAGGGGAACTGAGGAACCTTGCTGAAGTCATGTTACTTAACTATGAAGATCTTACCAGGTTTGAACCAGTAGCTGGGGACTTCCAGAGTTCATTGTGTCTGGTCCTGCCTACTGGGGGAAACTGCCCAGCAGCAGCCCAGAAGTGCCAGCCTGCTCAGGTTGACTTGGCCCAGCCCACTCGGGAGGCCCTTAGCACAGAAGTTCCCATGGAAAGTTTTGAGATTTCATGGATTGAAACCAGATGACCCCTCCTAAGCAGAGCCCACCAGCAGCAGTGAATCTGGGTGTGTGTGCTCCTCCACCCTCCCGTTCCCAGCCTGTTCCAGGGAGGGAAACCGCCCCAGCATGCAGACAGACCAATGGGACAGGAGCTCATGAGCCTTGGACACCAGACAGGCATGGCTGGGTTGTTGGAAGGAACAAAAGACAGTTCTGTGCTGGGACAGGGATGGCCCCACGGCTCTCCCGGGTTCTCATCTGTTTTCAAGTTTCGGGATGAGCAGAGAGAGTTTGAGAGCATGTTCCTTTACTGCACATTTTCCAGTTCCTTCTCTGCTCCCTCATTCATTTCTTCCTTCCACAAATCACGATATTCAGTCATGAAGCAATCAGATAGTACATCGTGAGCTGAACTGACCCTCTGTGATGATCTCCCCCTACCTAGAAATTAAATCCATGGCTGTTCCCAGACAGAAGCCTGAGCCTGGACTTACTTCTACATGATATTGAGAGGCTGGGAGCACAGCTCAGTGATCAAGTGTTTTCTGCATAAGCATGAGAAATTGAGTCTAAATTCCCAGCACGCATGCAAAGGCTGGGTGCCGTGGCACACCTTTCTGACCCCAGCGCTGGGACATGGGGACCTGTAGATCCCAGGGACTCATTAGCTAGTCAATCTAGCCAAAAGCCCTACCTCCAAAAAGTAAGGCGGGAGGTATTACATCATCTGTTGGTGAAGATACTTGAGGTCAACCTCTAGCCTCCATGTGTACATGCATAGGTGAGCACACTTGCATATATGCACCACATGCATGCACACACAAAAGAAATCATTGTTGAATTAATAGCAATGGCCAAGACCTTAACTTTGTAGTTATATGGATTTTTTCAGTCATCTGGTTGGAGATAAAAGTTAGGGTAAACACGCATAAAATAATATCGCGTATGGAGCTGTCTTAAAATAACAGAACAGCAAGATGGAAGTGAGGAGGGTACAGATGTGCTGATGAGCAAGGTGATTGGTGGGCCCGACAAAGGTCCTGGCAAAGTGATTGGTGGGCCCAACAAGGGTCCTGACACTGCCTTTTCCTTCTTATGTGTTTTAGCCTGTTCCAATATCAGTTGCAAGATAGCATGGAACAGGTGTTTCCTAAGGACCCACGTGACAGTCCTCACTCCCTCCTTAGAAGTACCTGGGCCCAGGACTACCCTAGATATAAAGAAGACCGCATTGGCCCAGGGGCCTCGGGCCTCAGGCCAAGGCAATTCACACGGAACAACAATGGCACCCCTGCCTGTGGATACAAGTGAACACTCCCTCTAACCATCCACTCACTGGTCCCACTTCCCCTCCCTCCAAGCCCTCTCTCAGATTCACCTACTTTAGCCTGGTCTCCTCTCACTTTTTTTCCTAAGTTACCATCCTCTCTCCACACCTGGTGGCCACCCAGGATACCCCTGGGTCTGTCTCACACTGCCTGTCCTTCCCAAGTCGACACCAGATCCTCAGTCAGAAGGTGAGAACGCTACGGATATCAAATGGGTACTTGATGCTCAGAGCTGCTAAGCTAAGCACACAAGTCTCTGCCTGAGGCCTTCTAGGTGGGAACACTGAAGCCAAATGCAGGGATGGCTCCATCAGACATTGTCCTTACAGACAATACAGGGATGTGCCGTCTGGATATTGGTGGCTGGCCCTAACCATCCTGGTGATCTACAAAGGTTGCTGTGGCTGTAGATACTGCCTTAAACAAGGATGTCTCAGTGGTTGTGAAGGCCATGTCTCTATCACCCAAGCCCAGTCCTTTGTAGAGATGACAGTGGTGACCTGGGGGGTGGGTGGAAGGAGCTTGGTTCCTCTCAAATTCCGGAGCTAGGGACTGCAGTGGGATGCCTGGGCAGTTGGACAACAAAGGATGTCAGCCCATTCCCTCCAGAGAAATCTCCAGAACTGATCAGTTACCATGGGAGGGGACAAAGCAGGCATTCTCTGAAAGACCCAAGAGGCAAGCCTGCTTCTCCTGAGCCCCCCTCCCTTAGCCCCCCAGTCCCAGCCCAAGCCTAGGTAAGTGGGAAAGTATTCCAGTTTAATACTGCAATCTCCACCCACTGCTTAATGAAGAAAAGGGTTTCTCGTGCCCCCCCCCAGCCCCCAGCCCCTTAGCTGCCACACACAGCTTGAGCAGTCCCCACGGGGCCTCAAAAACCCAGCAATTTGATTTTCCCAGGCCCCTCCTACCCCCAAGCAGGGCCGAAGGCAGCTTCTCAGTCACGAATCAGCCTGTGCGGCCAGCTCCAAGCCTGGGCCTCTTGCCAGGGGCGTTAGGAGGGAGAGCTGTGCCTCCAGCTTAGGCATCACTGCCCTTGCCGGTGTCTCTCCTTCACCTCCAAGTCACCCCTGGGTCTGGCTCAAGGTCCTGCCTGTCTTCTCTGTGAAGCCTCAGAGAGGCGATTAAATGAATTGCTGTTGATGGTAGTACCAAAGACTGACTGGTGAGAGGAGACACTGGCTAGAGACAGGGCAGAGAGCTGTCAAGGATGTGTGGGCAGCAGGGGCCACTTCTGAATGGCTCCTGACATCCAACAATGACTTGAGACAGCGCCCTGGGAGTCTGGCTCTATAGCCAGTCAACAGTGTGGATGTGCCTGCTCCAGATGAGTTCTAGAATCCTCGCCAAGGATGGAGCCGCCCTGCCTGGTTTCTTCCCAGGCTGTCCTGGAGACCACCCACATGGACTCTATCTGCTTGGTTTAAGCTAAATCCACTGTCTCCAAGCTGTACAGGTCTTCCTCTCTGGACGGCTAAGCCTCAACAGCTGACCATGGCACGCATCAGGACCACAGAGAGAGAGGTATGAGAATGGATTGGAGCAGAAGATACTGACACAGCTTCTGCTTGGACTGGCTCCTGAGAATGCTGGCCTCTGAAAGAAGGCCTGCCAGAACTGAGGGCCTAGCACTGCTTTGACCTGCTCTGACCTCTGTGTCTTCCTGGACCTTCTGTCCCATTGCTAGCATACGGCTCTTGTCAGCATCAAGAGTTCCACTGCTAGCTAGTGGCTCAATCTGTGCCCATGCCTCCCTGTTCCCGCTGCTCTGCAGTCTACACCCACCTACCATCCTATCCAGGTCCTATCCAGAGCCCTGGCTCTCCTGCATTCCATCTTTCACACAGGCACAGATCTTTCTGGAATATGCATCCTTTTGCATATTCTGAGTCCCTGGTACCTTCTGGTCAGAACCACAGGTCCAGATTCCAATCCTAGTTGGATAGCCTCTGGCAACTGAAGCCTTATTACAGAGGAGAAATAAAGGCCAATTACTGAATTGTTTGAGAATGAGACGTGAGTGACTTGGTGAGTCTGAGGCTGGTCACACTGGGATATTCAGTAAGTAGAGTGATCATGTACTGATGTGCTATTGTCGTTATCTCTGAACAGAGGCAGCTCTCTGGGGACTGGATAGATCTCTCTGTGTGTCTATCCAGCCCTAGACTCTCCTGGAACCCTGTATGAATGGCACAGGAAGAGGTCCACTGGTTCATGTGGAAGGAGATAGGTACCATTGGAAGGTCAAAAGGGCCCTCTCTCTCCCCAGCGGTGGACAGATCCAACACGAGATGATCCTGTGTTGCTTTGGTTATTTGACAGACAAGAGCTGCCCCTACCCCTGCCCCCATCCCAGCCCCTGGCCCCACCCTGCCCCACCCTGCCCCGCCCTGCCCTGCCCTGCCTGCTATAAGATCCACCCTTTTCTGCTTAGAAAAGGTGACTTGGGAAAGGGAGGCTGAGCATTCCACCTTTCATACTTATGTATCTTCCTGTCTCATTCTGTAGGAGGTGACCAAGGGCCCAGGACTGTGCCCCCAGAACCCTAAGGTGGCCAAGGGTAACACTCCAAGACTTCAGGTTAGGACTCTGGGTGCTGACACTTCCAGGTTTCTCACAGGCATACCAAACCCCCATGTTTAGAGCATCCTATGCTAACTTTCTACAAACTAGGGGCCAGGCAGCCTTCCCTTCAGGCATTCCAGATCCCGGACATTGAGATTGAGCTTGAGAATCTTTTTCCGTATCTCACAGCCCCAGATGTCTTCCCTGAACCTTCCATCCTGAGTCAGAGAAGGCATCGTTTCCCTGAGGCCAGCTGAAAGTTTGAGCTCTTGGCCTCTTCTGGTTCATCTAGAGGAAGGGAAATGACGTCATGAGGTAAACCGCAAGGCTGGGTGCCCCGGTGAGCTTTGCTTTTCAGCAAAAGTCATTTTGATGAAATACAGAAGGGACCGAGAGTCTGGGTCACTCTGGTTAGAGACAGGCAGGGATGACAACAGGATTTTTAACATGAAACTCTGAGAAGGGAGGCATTCCCAGACATGCTAGCCATAGCAGCCAGGCAGGGTGGACAAATGGCCAATGAGGAAGCCTCGATTTTCTGTGTGGCAAGTCACCTGCCAAGCAGGGCTAACAGTCAGTGCTTACAAGGTCTCCAGTGGACCTCTGTAGAATTCAAGATCATGTTTATCATGGCGTAAGAAGAACGACAAAAATAGCAAACTGGACAACATACACTGTTAATGTCTGTCACCTTCTCTCCATGACCTCCTGAAATGGGACCCCATGTACCAGTGAGCAGCAGGAGGCTGGTGGCTCCCTGGTCTGGGCTTCCAACTCTCCATATAAAGCTTATTTGGCACCAGGCTGCCCGTGACAGCTTGAGTCCTGTGTGACTGGCTCCTACTTTGAGCTCCAGCTCCCATCTGCTACCTGTCCCCCTAGAAAAGTCTGCTGCCCTTGGCAAACCTGGCCCTTTTCAACCTTCAAATGCTCTGCCGCATGGGTGTTATTTCTTCTTGTTAATTCTTTCCCTTTATAAGACAAACAGTGGGAAAATCCTCTGATATTAGAGCATAACAGACTATCTAGACCCCATACCCAAGCCCTGCCCCTTACTGGTGGCTGGAGCCACAGAAGGAAAAGGATGCAGCCAGGACCACATAGTTAGCAAGAGAGTGAGAAGACATGGCTCTTCCCTTGCTGTGGGTCCTTCCTCCCCATCCCTGTGGCTAGCTTCTTGTCCATCTCCTTACTCCATCTTCTTACTCCATCTCCCTAGTCTGTGTCCTTACTCCATGTCCTTACTCCATGTCCTTACTCCATGTCCTTACTCCATGTCCTTACTCCATGTCCTTACTCCATCTCCTTACTCCATCTCCTTACTCCATCTCCTTACTCCATCTCCTTACTCCATCTCCCTAGTCTGTGTCCTTACTCCATGTCCTTACTCCATCTCCTTACTCCATGTCCTTACTCCATCTCCTTACTCCATCTCCTTACTCCATGTCCTTACTTCATCTCCTTACTCCATCTCCTTACTCCATCTCCCTAGTCTGTGTCCTTACTCCATCTCCTTCACAATAGCATAGACTGGGTATGTTAGAATTCTGGCTCATGTTTCTGGTCTAAGACCACAGAGCCACATCTAAGGATGGCTTTGTTGCTGGAAGAATCTTGAAGTAGCACAGGACATCACATGGTGAGAGACCTAGGAAAAATGGCTGATATAAGCATACTGGAGCAGTGGTTCTCAACCTGTGGATTGTGACCCCTTTGGAGGTCAAAATACCCTTTCACAGGGGTTACCTAAGACTATTGGGAAACACAAACATTTACATCACAATTCATAACAGTAGCAAAATTACAGTTATGAAGTAGCAACAAAAATAATTTTATGGTTGGGGGGTCACCACCACATGAGGGACTGCATTAAAGCATTAGGAAGGTTGAAAACCACTGATCAAAAGATAACCCATTGATCACATGGATGGCTCATGAGAATAGAACCCTAGTTCCCCCTTAAAGGTCCCACCTGACCACATCTTTTTACTGTCTTATAAAGCAGTTTAAATTTCAACATGAGTTTGAGAAGAACAAACCACATCCAAATGGCAGCATGATCCTACCATGACATTTCCATCAGTTGTCTCTAAGATACAACCAGCTCTGTGCAGAGGACAAGTGTGGGGCTGGGGAGCATTGTGAGGGGTTAGATGGAGCTGGGACATGATCCTCAGAACCAGAGGTCACAGTCAGAAAGACACATGTTGTCCTTTTCCAAGACCAGCTTGATACGGTAGACAGGAGAATTAGTTATAATTAACTGTGACTACAAACCATGGTTTACTGAGTTAGTGCCCCAGTGATGGTTTGCTGATTGTGGTCCAATGTCCCGAGGGAAAAGCCAAAGAGCCTGCTGGACCAGCTAGATACTCTACAACTTCTCTTCTGAAACTTGGAATCAGGACACACCCTTTTGCCTGGTTCCTGGGACTTTAGAAATGAGCCAGGGGTCGTAGGAAGGGCTGACAGAGAGGCAGAGTTGTTATAGGGCCTGGGATTTTTTCCTGTTCCCTGGCTTCTGCATCCTTAGTTGTAAAATGAAAAGTCAGCTGGTCTCTGGCATGTTCCCAGCTCTGAGAACCAGGTTGTGCCCCAGCTAATTTTTGGGGAAGGTCAAGGTGATTTAAGGCATGCATAGGGGTGAGGTCTGTACCCACTCCTTACTCTAAGACCCTCTAGACTAAGCTTGGAGCCTGCTTCCTCTGACTTCTCATCTATCCAGAACTTCCTGAGACAAGACTGCCAGACACTCAGAGTCTGCTTTCTTTGCTTCATCTGCAAGGAAAGGAGAGTCATGGGGTGTCTAAGCCGAAAGGCCTCCCAAATCTGATTTCAGTAACCGTTCCTTATATGCAGTGAGTGAGGCCAAGAGAGGAGAGAAGGTTTATCCAAGGCCACGGGCGAAGCCAGAGCCCAGGACTTTTCCCACTACATCAGCTGCTTCATGTTTGTGCCTGAACAAAACACTCTCAGGGGAGAGCTGGAAGCAGCAGGGCTGGGGATGATGTTTTCCTTACCATCTCTATCAAGGCTAGCGCCATCGTCACCATCATCAGCCCTGCCCCTTCAGCACGAGCACAGTACCCTGGGTGCATCACTGTCTCATCATTCGTTCGTTCATTCATTCATTCATTCATTCATCCTCAGAGACTGCTGAGACTGCCAACGAGAAGCAGGCTGCTTGGTTCTCTTGCTAACTGGTTGTATGACCTTGAATGAGCTCCTCTTCCATCTGCTTCAGCTCCTTGGCAGTGGAAAGGACACCAGCATATTCCCCAGGGTTCTGTTAGGAAGCTTAAGTCAGTCACCCCTGGGGAAATGCTCAGAGCAGGGCCTACTTCCTACCTAGGCAATACTACCATTCATTCACCTACTGGTTCTGCCTGCTTTAAAGAAGATGTGAGATATTTCATGCTGGCAGCCTGTAAAAGAGTAAGGAGTCTAGGACCAAAGCAGGGGATGTTGGGCTGAGCACAGCCAGGTCTTAGGCCTGAAGGTGAAGGCTGTTGGTACTAAGAGCTCCTTTTTTCTCATTACAGGAGGTACAGCAGCCTCTAAGGAGAAAGATGTTTCTGGTTCAGATTTTACAAATGGCCTCAGTGCAATGGCAGGACCTCTGGTTCGAATCATCCCACAGCCTTTTACAACTGATCTCTGAAAAGCCCAAGGTCTCCTCCCTGCCTCCAGCCTGGGGATCCCAAGTATCACTGGTCACCATGCCATACTTCAGCTGTCCAGGAGGATGCTTGGAGAAGCCAGAGTTGACAGTTTGGGGCACCAGGAGAAACACTAGAGAAGAGTTGGATGACCTGCAATACTGGGCCTTCGCTCTAATGCGGAGGGAACCCCGTATCCCAGCAACTCCCCAGAAACCAGAGCAGGGAGCACCCAGGAGTGGGTGATGAGAATTCCCTGAACTGCCCACATTCTTTCTCATGTTGGCTCCCCTTTCTCTCAAACACAACAAATGCTGAGAGGGAAGGCAAATGGGGTACTCCATACTGGATCCCTGAAAGGTGATGGAACCCAGTTTGGAGGGTCTTGTTTCATCTTCCCCAGGACCCTTGGGGAGTGGCAGACCTCTGAGTGTGGCTTGAAAGCATCTCCATGGACAGTTGTCACCCAAGAATTGAGCCCCACATATAGACATAGTAGGTGTACATTCACACAAGCACACACCTTCGCTAATGTGTGTCCCAGTGCTCCAGGCCTAGCCAAAAGCGCAAACCCATCCTGTATAATTCTGTCTCTATTGCAGAAAAATGTGTTTAGCCCCCAGTTCTCCGGCACCTCCTAGCTCAGGGATTCCATCCTGGGCTCTGATGAAGGTTACCTTCCCACCCCACAGCTCTCTCCTAGACCCTAGTTATTATTCTGGGAATCTCTTCCCTGGAAGTCTATAGCTCTCTGCCATGAGTACTCAAGGAGTTAGGCAGTATCTTCCTGCTTACATTCATCAGTGTAGACAGTAGACAAAGGAATGAGGCCCTCCCCTGAAGTCACCTCCCATTGGGGCTCCAAGAATAGCTATGCCTCTCTGCTCTGCCTTCCTTATTCCCTGAGTATGCCACTTGGGAAAATCAGACCAGCCAGGATGTGATGACTTGCCACACCAAAGTTTGCACATACATGAGTCATGAGAACAATTTGCCAAAATGTTTGGTTGGTTTGGTTCTTCTGAGACAGGATTTCTCTGTGTATTCCTGGCTGTTTTGGAACTCTGTAGACAAGGCTGGCCTCAAACTCAGAGATCCACCTTCCTCTGCCTCCCAAGTGCTGGGATTAAAGGTGTACACTACCAGTGTCTGGTGCCAGAAGGTATTTTTGAGGGACAGTGAAAGCATTGATTCTCAACCTTCCTAATGCTATGACCCTTTAAGACGGTTCCTCACGTTGTAGTGATTCCCAACCATAAAATTATTTTGTTGCTACTTCATAACTGTAATCTTGCTACTGTTACTTCAAACCAAAGGGCTTAGAACTCTTAGGTTCCAGGCCCAGTACTTGCTAGGAAAACAGCTGAGTTTGGGAACCATATGGGCAAGTTATATAAAGCTAAAATGGACAAGGTTCTAAATGAATGCTTGAAGTCTTTTATAAGAGAGAATTTTAGAAGACAAGGGAGGCAGTGAAGATAGAGCAGGGATAGGTTGATACACGTACCAGTCAGGCACTTAAAATTGCTGACCCAAGCCTGAAGGTAGTAGAGAAGCAGCATGTGGTGTCTTTAGAACCTCCAGAAGGAAGAAGCCTACCAAGGCCTGTGGGAGACCTGGGTTCCCAATGCAGTCACACTGGATTCCCTGGCAGCCAAAGCAAGGGCTCTGCTCACCTCTTCAGTTACCTAGAAGAGTCAAGTCTACTTTTTATTAAGCTGTTTCCACCTTCAACTGGGAGAGGCTAGCTCTGTGATGATGGATATAAAGTGTATCAGTCAGACCCTGGTGGGTAAGAAGCATCTCTGAATGGCAGCTGTCATTATTGATGCTGGTTTATTCCAACTCCAGAGCAGCAGCCCCATCATAGCTTGGGTTCCTCAGGGAGAAGACACTCGGAGAGAAAGGCTGAGGATAAGCCTCTGTTGGCACAGACAAGGGCAAAGACACAGCATGTGACAAAGGGATGCTGATCTGGGATTGTGCCCAGCAGGAATTGTGCAGCTAGAATTGCTCTATCTGGTCCTGCTGTTTGTGCACCTAGGTTGCTGGACCTTTCTGTGCTCACAGCCATCAGCCCTTGAGCCTGGACTCCCTGAGAAGAGGTGGCATCCTAGGACAAGCTTCTCCTTGCACCTAAGGTCATTCCTGAAGGGCCAGACAGCCGAACAGACACACCCCCAGCCACTGTGGCAACTCTTCCTTCAAAGGATGACCCAAGAGGAGCTTGGCAGCCCAGAGTTGATGATGGCAAAGTCTGGTGGTCTTCGTCAAGGGAGATTTTCAGACGCAATGCCCTGGTGGTGGATGGGGATGGAGTCAGAGCAGACAGACACACCCAGTGCGGCTGGACAGGAGGTAGCCATGTGAGGTGTGATCAGGTGTGGTGGCTTGGCCTTGCTCAAGACCTGCATTGAGGAGGCTCCTCATCGGCTGAATGAGCTAGCAGGCAAGCAGAGCACTGCCCTTAGCCATTTTAGTTGCCTCTACCTCTTCATAAAGGCTCTGCCATTTGTCTTCCTCTGTTACACAGCTCTTTGTGTACATAGGGTGGAGTCTTCAGTTAGCTAACCCTTCAGTTTCCCTGTTTTGAGAGCTTTGAGACCAAGAGCTATTCTTCCTCTAGGACTGGTAGCCACACATCTCAAGCTCCAACAAAGACCTCTTGTGCACACACCACATGCTTCGGACTTACATGTGTGTTTCACTAACCCTGGCCGGGACAGCTGCTGACCTGGCCATTTCTCAAAGCCGGGCCTGTCTGCCTTATCAGGTGAGAACCACGGCTCAGAGAGAGGAAGTTGGTTGTTCAAACAACAGTACGTGGTTGAGCCAGGAAGTGGGACATTCTCCTCACCCCTACCCCCACAACACTGGCCTTCTCTAGGCACAATGCAAACCCCCCAAATGAAGCCAGACACCTCTCTCACAGAGGCATCTGGCTTCACATACAGGGTTTCCCCCAGTAGAGAGTTCCAGAGACAAAGGCTGCCAGAGACACGGGACTAGGAGGGTGACCGGGAAGGGATGAAGTAGGCTTGTCTCTGAGGCCACGTGGTCTTCTCTTGCCCTCCTTCTCCAATTATAAGCAATGAAAACCTGAGTCCCCAAGATGAGGCAGTTACAAAGGTAATTTTCTGTGTGGGTCAAGCGCAGGTCATCTGTCCTATTTTTCTATTAATTGTTTTCCCTAAAATTGCCTTGTTCTCTGAGTTCATGTGGAGTCCCCTCAGGAGCCATTTTATTGTATCTGGCTTCTAAATGGTCTTCCAGCACTGGCTTTCATACCTCAAGCATATCATACACTTCCTAAGGGCAGGTTGCCAGGATGGATTCTGGGACGAGGAGTCGCTTCACTGGTGCCCTTTGGTTTCCTATCTGCTGGTTAAGCAAGTGGCTTCCGTGGAGGCCTTTCCACTTTGGAAGTATCTGGAAGGGATGGATCTCCACTTAGGGAGGAGCCATGTGTGGAAGACAGAGGCCTGTCTGATGACAGGAAAAGGATAGGAAGGAGGCTTAGCAGCGAGGCAGGGCAAAGCTTGGGGCTCTCCTACTGTGAGAAGGGGAGAGCGGGCATAGCAAACACAGGCACCTTAACCTACATGCACTCTGTGCCATGGCACCCTCCCAATCCACGCTACTGTGAGGGCCTCTACTCAGTCTTCCCTCCAGGAATGGGACAAAGGAGAGACAGCTGCCACACTTAGGTTATGAGCTGGCGCAGAAGGAAAAAGCAGGTGTAGCACCTGGAGGCTGAAGGATGCTTAGAATTTAACACCTCCTTCTCCCAGATCCAGGACTCTGCAGTTTCCCCGGGGGAGGATCCTGCTCACCTCTGCCTGGTTTGGTGCTCCACATTGGGTTCGCCTAGGTCTTGGGGGACTTGGAGAGCTAGGAAGCATCTGGTCACACCTCATATCTCCATTTCCTGATTGATTCATTTTCTTACCAGTGTTCCTATATTCTACCAGGGACTCCAAGCCCCTAAAGGGTACTGCATGAGGCTCCCAATAGTTAGTGATCAAGTGCTCCTGAGTCTGGCCTGCATCTCCCACATGCAATTCTTCTTACATTTATATCTGACTCTTCCTGGCCTCACCCCAACATGTGGTGGGTGCAGGGTTCACCCAAAGACCCTCACTGGCTCTTTGTGAATTGTACGGGAGGAGTGTTGAGCAAAAAACACTGGGCTCCAGAGACCTGGGTTCCAATCCTGCTCTGACACTCACAGCCACCCTTATGGGTAAAGGAAGGCTAAAGACTCAGAACTTCCGTTTCCTTGGCTGTAATGGGAGTGTCGAGCTTGACACAGAGAGAATGGCAATATCTCTGTCAGTATTACTTGTCTTCCAGAGTCCTAGAAGGGCAGCTCTGCCTGGCAAACCCCTGTGCTGTGGGCAGCCCCACCCCTTCCTGCTCCCCCCCCCTTCCTCCTCAGCTCAGTGATAGGGTGTTTTTAAGACAAGCATCCAAACTCAGCCTGGCTTTTCCTACAAGCACTGTCCCTTGAGGAATGATGGTCCTACTCCCAAATGGGGGAGCCCCTGCAGAGACCCTGGAAAAAGCCAGTGACCAGGGGCCTTTGCAAGTAGGACCACGGCCGGAAGTGGGTTGGATGGAGGCCTGTGGCAGTGGCTGGTTGTTTGGTTCCCAGTTTAAATGAGGAACTGCCTAGACTACCCACTTAACCACAGACAAGGGCCTCAGCCTTTCTGCTTACCTCTGTCTCTGAACTCCAGTGTCTGGGCTGTTTTCCTGGACCTGCTAGGATGGATGGGAAACCCTGTTCCCAACACCTCTCCTGTATGGGCCATGAGGATCCAGTTCCCAGCTGTGTCAGCTCTCTGCCCCTTTCTGCCCCTCGGATCTGTTCAGCCTGTGAGCAGTTGCCATTCCTGTGGCACTCAGTGGTCCTAGACTCCAGGCACTGGTGGGGTTTGCCATGATTGCATTATTACTGACCCACTGCAAAGACAAAGAGGCCCAGGTTTGCCCAAGGCCAGGCAGCTGGTTGGTGAGCCACTGAGATATCAGACAGGATCTGGCTGCCCCCAAGGCTGATTCAAACGACCTGGAAAGGAGAAAGGGGGAGGGAAGAAAGGAGAAAAGATACTAGGTTCTGCCCATGTGCAGAACGCAGCAATTACTGCCTAGAACTGCCTTTTAGCTCTGTTGGAGGAACATTAAATTGCTTCCTACAAATAATAATAAAACACAGTGCAATGCTGGGCTTGTTCTATGCCAGGGACTAAATACTTCACAATGTGAGCTGGTCCCAGGGTTGGAGTCAGCAACACTGTCCTCTCTCAGAAGTCCCAGCCATCCTGAGCACTGGCCCCTGTCATCCCACACTGGCCTCCAATCATGACCTTCTTTCTTTGGCATTAACTCAGACATCTCTGCCTCCAGCTATGGAGACTTTTGACCCCAGTTGGCTACCCATCCAGCATCCTGACCTCCAGTTTTGTGGCCTCTACAATCTAGACTTAAATTATCTCTCCCTTCAGCAAGTGGCACCCCTGGCAGGAACTCTAACTTCATCTTGGAGACTTCCTTTCTTAAAATCTCCTCAGACTACAATATCTCTGCATCCACACAGCCCCAGTTCCTCATGGGAATTCCTTCCTCGGTTTTTATAAAGTTCAAACAAGTATGGCAACTCACAGCTGTAATTCCTACACTTGGGAGGCTAAGGCAGGGGAATTACTGTGATCTCTAGGCCAGCCTGGGCTAAGTAAGACCTTGTATCAAAATAATAATTATCACCCCAAAAGTCCAACATATATAAAAGTTATTACTTCACGTGCACACACACACACACACACACACACACACACACACACACACAGTGCTAGAGAGATGGCCTAGTGAGTAAGAGTACCTACTGGGCAAACATGAAGACCTAAGTTCCAAACCTAACACCCATGTAAAAAGGTGGACGTGGTTGCCCACATGCCTGTAACCCCAAGGCTGTGAGAGTCTAGATAGGAAGACTAGTGGGGCTTGCTGGCTGCCAGCCAAGCTCCACTTTCAGTGAGAAACCCTATCTAAAGGGACTAAGATGAAGCTGAGAGAACAGGACACCTGATGTCCTCCTCTGTCCATTATGTGCAGGACACACACACACACACACACACACACACACCACCTGCCACACACAGATGTAAGAAGATTAAAATTATAGGACGCTTTTTTGTTAGAATCAAAAAATATCTATGTCATGCCGATAGACAGCATCCCATGAGACGCTAACGGACTAAGACAGTGTCAGGCGCAAGACCATGCCAGGGTCTTCTACTGCTACTTGACATGACAGTGTTCTGGGATTGTTGGCTAGGGCAGGTGCCAAGAGACAATGACCCCCCTCCAAGCAAAAACAAGCCACCAGGTGTCCAGACCACAGTTTGTATGTGCCATTCTCCCCAAAAGATACTGGGGTTCCTTGGAGAAGTCAGATGCCAGGCTAGAACAGGGAAATTCTCAGAAGACATTGAACATCTGTTTGTGTCAGATTGGCAGGTCAAATCTATAATACCAGCACTCAGGACCTGAGGTAGGAGAATTGCCATGAGTTTAACGCTAGCTTTAATCACATAGTGCGTTCAGGCCAGCCTTTGAGAGAGAAAGGGGGAAAGGAAAAGAAGGAGGGAAGGAAGAAGGGAGGAAGGAGGAGGAGGAAGAGAGGGGGGAGGAAGGAGGGAAGGAGAGAGAGACAGAGGGAAGGAGGGAGGGAGAGAGAGAGAGAAGAAGGAAAGGAGGGAGGGAGGGAACTTTTGGTGCCAGACAATGAGGAAATGCTCAAAGAATTGATGTCAAAATGACACAGATCTGTCTGATGGGGTTCCACTGGCTATATCCAGGACAATTTGGGTATCAGCATAAATAGTTGTACTAATAAACCATAACATTTCCGTTAAAATAGGAATTTGTGAATCTATGCATTCCTTATAATAGGATGCCAGCATATGCATTACGTGTGTATGTGTTTGTATGTATGTATGTATGTATGTATGTATGTATGCATGTATGTGTGTGCACACGAGTCGTGCATGGGTGGATGGATGGATGGATGGAGAGATGATGGATGTGGATGGCCTTAATTTGGTACCTACCATGGTGGATGATGGAGGCTGAAGTCTTCAAAGCATGCTAAGGATAGTGGATGGAGATGTGGTGGGGACAGAATAATGGTGCTGTGCTGCAGGGTCTCCTCACCACACAGTTATCAAATGCAAAGCAAAATATGGTAAGTATATAGTAGAGAGACCTGGCTGGCACCAACTCCACCCACGGGCAGGATGAGCCTCGTTGTTGAGGAGAGCTCTGTCATCCTGTGAGGAGCATAGTGTCTTTGCCAAGAGTGAACAGCCTGAGAGCAGAAGTGAGGACACAGGCTAGGGAACATCCAGTAAAATGGTGCCCTGTGTTTTAATATTGTCACCAGGCATGTGACACTTCCCTGAAAGCCCAGCACTTGGGAGGCAGAGGCAGGAGGATCACAGAAAGAAGGAGGACATCCTGACTTGGAAAGATGAAAGGTAAAGATGTCTGTCAGGGTGACAGTGTTAGGTGGACTGAGATCTGCCTCAGATGGAAGGAAACTAAGGAGTGTGACAGCCAAACGCAGCTCACAGCCCTGACATGGATCCTGAACCAGAAAAGCAAATGGGTCATTGCTGAGAAAGCGGCAGGCATTAGCATGAGGTCCTCCAGTTGGATGACGATATTGAATTGAGTTTGATTTCCTGATTTGCAGTGTTGAGGTCATGAGGAGAGAACAGTGTTTGGGAGGGAATAGGAGCTGGAGCAGTTAGGCCAGCCGGTGGTTCTCAACCTCTGGGTCGAAACCCCTTTGGGGGCCAAATGACCTTTTCACAGGGGTCACATATCAGATAGCCTGCATATCGGATTTTTATGTTACAATTCACAACAGTAGCAAAATTACAGTTATGAAGTAGCAACAAAACTAATTTTATGGTTGGGGGTCACCATGACATGAGGAACTGAATTAAAGGGTCCCAGAATTAGGGAGGTTGAGAAAGTGATTTAGGGGTCATGGGGCATCATGTCTACCAAGTCATTCTAAATTCTCAAATGGTTTAGGAAAAAAATAAAGCTCTCTCTCCTCCTGCCTCACTATCTACACACACACACACACACACACACACACACACACACACACACACTCCTTGTATTCTTCAATCAGGGCACCCCTATCTTAAATCCATTTTCTTTTCTTTTTCCTCAATAATTTTTTTATTCACTTCACATCCCAGTCACAGCCCCGCTCCCCCCAGTACTGCTCTTACAAGCCTCTTCCTCCATTAACCCCTCCCCTTCTCCTCAGGGGAGCCCCCCTTGGGTACCACTCCACTCTGGGACATCTAGTCTCAGCAGGTCTAGGTAGCTCCTCTCCCACTGAGGCCCAACTAGGCAGTCCAGGTAGGAGAAAGGTATCCAATGGCAGGTGACAGAGTCAGAGACAGTCCCTGCTCCAGTTGTGAGGAGACCCACATGAAGACCAAGCCGCACATCTGCTACAAATGTGCAGGGGGCCTAGGTCCAGCCCATGAATGCTTTTTGGTTGGTGAGTCAGTCTATGTGAGACCCTCTGGTCCCAGGTTAGTTGACTCGGGTCTTCTTGTGGTGTCCTTGATCCCTCTGGCTTGTTCAATCCTTCCCCCACTCTTCCACGAGACTCCCCCGAGCTCCACCCAATGGTTGGCTGTGAAAATGGAAAGTGGGGTGTTGGGGTGCATCTCTGGGACTACCTGGAGGCCTGAGACAGGGAAGGCTAAGGGAAGTCTATGGGAATGACCCTAGCTAAGATTCCTGCCAGTGGGGGAAATGGAGCCAGCCTGCAGTGGTGACCTCCTATAGGTAGACAGAATTTCCAGAGGATGGAGGGGGGCATCAACACACCCACAAAATCTTCAACCCAAAATTGGGTTGCTTACAAGATGTGCAGGGATAAAGATGGAGCAGAGACTGAGAGAACAGTCAACCAATGACTGGCCCAAATTGAGACTTACCCCATTGGAGAGAGCCAAACCCTGACACTACTAATGATACTCTGCTGTGCTATGCTTGCAGATAGGAGCCTAACATAGCTGTCTCCTAAGAGACTTCATCCAGCAACCGATGGAAAAAGTGTAGACTCAAAGTCCATTTTCTTAAGAAGTTGCTTTCTTCTTCTCAAAGAAACTTTCCTGGGGAGAGATGGCTCAGCAGTTAAGAGCATTGGCTGCTCTTCCAGAGGGCCTGGCTTCAATCTTCAGCACCTACATGGCAGCTCACAACTGTCTGTAAGTCCAGTTCCAGAGGACCTTTTGACTTCCAAAGGCACTAGGCGTGTATGTGGTACTCAAACACACATCCAGGCAAAAAAAAAAAATACCCATACGTAAAATAAAATGTTAAAAAAGAAAAGAAAACAGAAATTTCCAAGAAAAGGAAATTACAAATCTGTATAAAATAGAAGGAGAAAACACAATCCAGCCTTTCTCCATTTATATGGGGAGACTGTTGGAAATGATGATTATGGTGCAGGGACCAAGTGACCTTCTGATGGGCTCCCTCTCTCCTCAGAGAAACAGGTCTCAGGAGGTAACAGTGTTCAGGAGCTACCTTAAAACATCATCGAGTTTCCAGTCTCTGGACTTTGATGAGCCAGCTGATAGAACATTAGTAGCTCAAAAGCAATCATGATCAAAGGATACCATGAAAAACTGCCAAACGCTAGACACCAGGAGACACGTGTGTGTGTGTGTGTGTGTGTGTGTGTGTGTGTGTGTTGCTGTTGTTGTTGTTCTTTTGAAATCTGGCTAAATAAGCCCACCAGCATCCCCTTGGCCATCAACACTCCCATCCAGTGCTCTGGCTCTCAGCCTTCCTAACCCTGCAACCCTTTAATCCAGTTCCTCACGCTGTGCTGACCCCAACCATAACATTATTTTCATTGCTACTTCATAACTGTAATTTTGCTACTGTTAGGAATCATAATGTGCAATGAATCTGATATGTGACCCCGAGGGGTCTCAACCCACAGGTGGAGAAACAGTGGTGTAGAGCATAGGCTGAGGATGGAGTGCAGGGAGAGGTCTCACAAGCCCTGGTAGGGACTTGTGCTCTGAGCCCGGATCTCCTCTTGAACACCCTTGCAGCTGACTACAGTGAGACGCTAAATTTACTTCATGTAGCTAGGATTGTATGCAAATCAGTACAACCCGTCTTCAAAATACTAGCTCCAAAAAGCAATCGCAGTATCCATGTAGCACAGTACCACAGAGCCAACCACAGGCATCAGGGGTCCCCAATAGCCTCCAAGACAGAAGAGGTTTCTCCAGAGCAGGTAGACCAGTACACCAGGGACTTGCTCAGGCACACAGCCTTCAGTACAGGCAACGCCTGGTACCTGCTCCTCTCTTCTCAATCCTGTGACCTCATGTTTCTTCCTTGACTCAGATACCCCTGTGGAGATTGCCTACAAGGATGGCTCTGTTCACCCAGGCTTGAATACAAACCCATAGAAAGGTGACTGCAGAGTCTGAAGATGGACGAAGAAATGGAGGGTCTGCTCCCACCCTGCTTCCCGGGCAAGGCTTAGAAATGGGCCACCCTGAGCTCTCTCTGGGGAAAGCTCAATGAGAGAAAAAGAGAGGACTGGGTGAAAGGCTCTCCCTCTGAGCCTCTCCACAGTCCTGCAGTTGTGGCTTGATAGTAGCCCGAGGAGTGGAAGGGAAAGGGCCAGGGCCACAGCCAATCCTAGGAACGCTAGAATGTCTCTTAGCCCTTCTGCCCTCTTCTGACTTAACTTCTCTCTGTGCCTTAGTTTTCCCATATGTGAAATGGAGCTAATCATCCTCAAAACACCCCTGCAAGGTACTAATTACTGTCTGTACAAGGCTTTGAGCTCCTTGGATAGAATGTAACAGTACTAATAGTGGATAATAACACTCTGTCCACCCCCAGCCCTTTCATCCATGGATCTCAAAGCCTTTTGCAAACCTTAATTAATTCTCACAACACCCAAATGCAGGAGGCTGATGGTCATTAGTCCCATTTTACTGGTGGGGAAACTGAGGGAAGCCAGGAGGCTGGCTTGAGGCCACACAATAAGCGGGCATCTGATGGGGTTAGAACTCACAGCCCCCGGCCCCTGGGAAAGACTCAGGCAACATGACCTCCACCTGCTCAGCATGGATACTCAGGGCAAGGGGTCCTGGGGTACTATGCTAAGGGGCATATGAGCCACACTGAGCCATGGGGAGACTCCTGCTCCAGGGACTAGGGGGTGGCTAGCCTGTTTGAGGAGAGAAGTAACATTTATAGGGTACCTAGTGTGTGCTGATCCCTAAGAGAGATGATTGATGGATCTGCCTGCCTGTCTGTCTGTCTGTCTGTCTATTTGGTCTAATTCCCACCTGTGAAGCTAAGCATATTGTTCATTTCACAGATGTGGGACCCAGCTAGTTGAGCATGTTATCACTTTGGCTTGCCTGCTAGGGATTGAGACTTTAGCTTGTGCCTTCAGGGCCATAGCCATTCAGGCAATGGGAGGGAGGGGGCATCATCAGCCATTATTCTAAATATAGAAAAGCTGATGCACACAGAAGAAACCCAGTTTGCTTGTTGGTTGGACTTGCAAACAAGCCACTGTTGGTCAATGACCTCTCCCTTCCCCAGCCCCTGCCCCCTCCCAACCCCACACAGGCAGGTGAGGCTGAGTGAGATCATGTCAGGAAGGTCTTTGAAGTGCCCAGAGGCAGCATGTCCTGGTCTTCCCTGGGGAAGATGAAGAGACTTGTCCTGGGTTTGTGTCATCTCATGGGGAAGTTCTCAGAATATTGGAAGCAACAGGGTCATCTAGAGACAGATACATTATGTATGGGCTTTGGGGGAATTTTCCTATGTCCTGCCTGTGGGCCTGTGCAGGAGAGAAGGTGTACCACCATCACCTTCGCCAGCCATCTGTCTTCCTGGCTGATTCCTCTTCAGTCCTGGGCCCAGTTTTCTAAGGAGGTTGACATGGGGGACTTTGGAAGTCCCTAGGAGCTCTGATGATCTCTGTTGCCTTAAGGTAGGGCCACATACTGCAGTAGGTCATTGTAACCATGACCCACCTGTAAACATGAAGGGTCTGTCAGAAAGCAGATTCATCCCAGTGACAGCGACACCTTGGAGACTGAGCAGGGCGTCAGAGACCTGGCTGTGGGCCCTGGTTATCTCTCTAGCAGGCTGTGTGGTCTGGACAGGTCCTTGCTGGGTTTTGCCTCTTTTTCCCTGGTAGTAAAAACTGCCGTGGGGGAAAGACCAGCATAATGACTCTCATGGGGGCTTTGAAACCAAGGAAAGGAGTGCAGAGGTGGTGAGATCAGCTTGTCCTGGCCAGGGTGAGAGACAGGCACCAGTATGGGATGGGGAATCTTTTGGAGGGAAAATGCTTAAAGATTCGTGAGCAGTTTTGTTTACAGCTTGTTCAACCTTGATCAAGGTTTTAATGTTTGTGCAGCCTTCCGGGAAAGTTAGCAAAATGTTTGCTTTCCAATACTATGTGTTTCAATCTCCTTTCACACTTGCAAGAGAGGTATATATAGTCCAACATCCAGATAAAGAAACTGAAGCTAGGCTGTAGGAACAATGGGTTCAAGGATCTAACCTAGTCTTCCAAACCAAGCACCCCCCTCATATGTTTTCTAGAGAGTTCTGGGTTTCAGAATCCATTCTCAGGTTGGATTGCAAGGCCTCCTTGCTGGGCTCTTCCACTTGAGGGCTCAAGGGAGGTGTCCAAAGTTCCGTGGAGTGGGAGCCTGTTCCTGTAGGACCCAGGACGGTGAGGTCAGGGTGTGGCCAGAGGTGGGTGGTGCTGAAGGCTCTTGTTGGCTGGCTGGGCAGGGAAGGACAGGGCGGGGCAGGGCACAGGAGAACAGGGTGACCTGGGCAGCCTGACCTGGAATAATTGAGCAGGGCAAGCAGGAATGGTGGAGGACTCAGAGGTGGGGAGGATTCTGGGTGCTTATGAGCCCTCAGCTGAGGAGTCCAAGGTGGCTCCCTTTGCATGGCCGTGCCCAGCAGCTTCCAGAAGGCATGTTCCTTCCCTCTCACAGCAGATCATCTCTGGAGAGCCTGCTCAGACCTGCCCTCCCCACAAAGCACGGTAGCAACTCCCTGGGGCGGAAAGTGTCTCTACTGAAAGCAAGACAGGAGTTTAATTAAGCCCTAAACACGCACAGTTGAGCCTGAAATTAGGGTGGTGCAGGGGGGTAGAAGGCAGCTGAGGACAGGGGGGCTTCAGCCCGATCCTGCCCAGCTGAGCAAAACAACCTTATAAGCAAGCATCCCTGAACACAAGCAAGCCTAGTTACAAAACATTTCTGACCTACCAAGTGGGGGGGTGGGGGGGATGTTACTGGGCTGCCTGCCTTTCTCAACTAGGTTACTAGGGGTCATGAGGACTTTGGAGAATGAGAAGAGAGAAGCCAGAAGCCATAAGGGGTCACCTCTGAAAGTGGTTTCCAAGGAAGCAGGGGTCTGTGACTGACACTGGGCAGCATCGGGGAGCCATCTCCACCCTGAGGGAGGGGAGGTGGGAGGACTCCAATGGCCATGGGCTCTGGATGAGCCAGTCAGACTGCACACACGGGTGTGCCCAGGTTGGGACTCCTGCTCAGAGCACCCATCTTTCAGGTGGATAAAGCTCATTCTGTGCCCCTAGGAGGAAGGGAACACCCAGCCAGGCACCTGGCTTTAGGGACAAAGATACAAGACCTGTTTTGCCTAGAGCTGTAGACATTTGGGTCATCCATAGCTTTGAGAAATCTGAGGGCTTCACCCCTCTCTCTCCTGTCCCCAGATCTCCCCAAGCTGCGGCTGAGACATTCAAACCGCAGCCTCCTCCTCTGCCTGGTAATTGATCCTCCTTTGCCCTGCAACTTGGGTTTGGTCTTAATTTGGCAAGGACTAAAGGCAAGAAGAGACGGGCAGGCAGACATGTCATTGCTTGTCTCTGGGCAGAGAGGCAGTTGCAACAGAACTCCTAGGTGTGTGTGTAAAAGTGCACGCGTGGGGACAGGCTAGTTGTACTGTGTGTGTGTGTGTGTGTGTGTGTGTGTGTGTGTTAGGGAAGTTATCACTGGGCTGATTTCTGTCACTAAGGCAAAGTCCCAGGACAAATTGCTGTTCCAGCCATGGTGTGGAATTCAGCAACTCCTTAGTGTCAGCTAAGATGAGGTCTGTCCTGGCCTAGCTGCTTACCCAGTGCTAAAGGCCACCTGCCTGGCAAGCCATTTAGTGGAGATAGTCCCATACCCTACAGGACCAGAAGTGGCCTGTAAGTCCTTTAAGGGACTAACTTTGAAAGCGGCCAGCTTGCCCTTCCCGTCCCGTGTCTAGCACTCAGTCATAGCTTCCCCTTCCAGGGACAGATAGGAAATCCTATAACTTCCTCATTACGATGACATCACCACATCACCGACATCCTCAGGGGTACTGGCAGCGGGGGGGGGGGGGGGGGGAAGGGGTGACCTCGAATGTCAGATGGTGCAGCCTCTCTTCTGCACATTATACATCTTCTCTCAATGGCACCACTCGTCCAAAACCACAGAAATGATTTCATGGCTCTGGGAACCACCTTTGTCCACCGGTCCTAGTTTTGATCTTCAGAATGCAGTGTCTTTTCCTTGCTTCTTAAGCTCCTGGGGTTGCTGCCGGCATCCTTTAGCTAGTGGCTGCATCTGTCTGTTCTCATTTCCGCACTGCTTAGGTCTCTGCATGTGTAACTACTCTCTGCCCTGGTCTTAAAGGGACACTCACCCTTGAATTTAGGGTCCA
Source organism: Rhynchomys soricoides (assembly GCA_019843965.1). Lineage (NCBI taxonomy): Eukaryota > Metazoa > Chordata > Mammalia > Rodentia > Muridae > Rhynchomys > Rhynchomys soricoides. Next base: position 647,123 of record JADRCH010000280.1, read on the forward strand.
CAAGAGCCTTTATGTCACTACATCTACAGATATTCATTTTGCTATAATATAGTCACCTGTTCTGGGGACTTCGATGAGGATTTCCCTTTGACCTGTCCCACCAGCCAGTGATCGGTCAACCACAGTTCTAAGGAAGGAAGCTCATTACCCTAACAACTGGCTACATCCACATTCAAACAGGTCTGAATGAAGTTCTTACTCGGGAGATATTGAACTGATTCTACTCAGTGGGAATTTCCTGGCCTCTAGAACATCTGTGTGTTAGTAAATCAACTCGGTTTCCACAACCTTTGCCCCAATCACAATGAATAAAACAAAATCAGAAAGATGATGAGGTAGCTTCATCTTTTTTTATGGTCTTGCATATAACTCAAGCTGGCCTCAGACTCTCAATGCTCCTAACCTATGTCGGTGCTGGGGTTACAGGCATGCATACCGTTCCCATCAGACTTAGGGGTGTGTGTGTGTGTGTGTGTGTGTGTGT
>JADRCH010000280.1:647616-725170 GCA_019843965.1 Rhynchomys soricoides
GCTCAGACAGACTTCAGCCTGTGGAAGCTGGCTCTCTCACACCCACTTGGGAGGAATTGAACACAGGTCATCAGGTTTGGTGGTAAGAACCTTTACTTGCTGAGCCATTTTGCCACTCTGGTCTAAGGACTTGATATTACTATCACCACACAGCCCAAGGCAGGAGAGTGAGTTGTGGAGAGGTTCAGGAACTGGCATGTCAGGCTTACTTTGCTGTAGGGTAGTACACCAGGATTCTAACCCACAAGATTCTAACTCCCATGTCTTTGATCTAAATCACTAGCCTTTTTTAGATTCTTAGGCAGATACAAAATCAGCACCCTTACACACACACACACACACACACACACACACACACCACTGGCACATATACACTACACACACATACAAATACATCACACACAGACACACACAATACACACACAGACACATACAGCACACACATACAACACACAAAAAAACCCACATCACTCACAGACACACACATACAACACCCCCACAAACATATCACTCACAGACACACACACACAACACACACACAAGCACATCACATATAGACACACACACCCCATACTTGTATATACACACAACACACACATACAAACACATCACACACAGACACACACACACACTAAGCGGGTTGGGTGTACAACAATGGAAGAACCATCAAGTTATCCAGCAGGCAACTGGCAGAGCAGAAAGCACACCCCAGGCTGAGCCCACTTGCCTGAGGCTGTCTCTAAAACATTCCAGCTATGCCAGAGGCAGAGCCAGTGGAGCCCCTTCCATCCCTCCTTCCACCTTTGCTTTGTTCTTTCCAGGGCTCTCCCCTCCTCTCTCAAGAGCTCATGTGCCCCCAACAGGAAATCACATGATGTGCTCATTGGTGGAGATAACACAGTCTTCTTCCCCAGGCTCCTGGTGGGCCCCATGAGGCAGTGACCCACAGCAGCTGGTTCACACCATATCAGGAGGGAGTCTGCTGATGCTCAAAGAGAATTAGCAGGGATTCAGGCAGAACCTGGTTCACTCCTTGGGTAGCACACTTGGGCTGTCTGGCTGAATCTAAGGAGGTCTGCACCTCGAATCAGAACCTGCCCAAGACATTGGAGAGGCCAGTGAACATGGACTCAGAAGCCACTTTCCTTTGATTTTGCTCTAGGTTCTTGCCCTTCTGTCTATCCTGTTATGAGGGTGAGCAGGATGCTTCAATGTTGAACTGTGGTCCATTATATGTGTCCCTTGATCCACAAAAGATAATTCTCAAAATTGTTTAGAAAATTCAAGTTTCCTGCAGATTCCTATTGTGTTTTCTCCATATTCTGGCCATGGAGGATTCTATTGCTTCAGCCCTGCCCCCACCTCAGTGTGCAATGGTAGTTTTGGAGTGCATTTACTGAAGCACAAACCATACCTAAGGTACACAAGTCCTGTGCACAGTGACATGTTACACAGCACACCTATACACACCTTACCCAGTCAAGAAGCAGATGGACCCCAGCCAGCACAGAGCCCTCAGGCTCCTCCATTTTCACCCAACCCTGAATCCACAAGGCCGACCACATTCTGCCTTCTGACATCTAGATCATAGAGCCACTTTGCCTTTAGAACAGAATTTATGGGACGGAGTGATATGTAGTATTTTGTGTCTGGAATCTTTTGCTCAGCGTTCTATTTGTTAATTAGCTACAGATCTATGTGTGGGATAAAATATGCATACATAATATGCATGCATATAGGAATGTATAGAAATATTTTCCTCCCCTTTTAGCTGAAATATTTTAAAGCAAACTTATAAAAAGCATGGACCAGGAATGTGGCTCGGTGCTTAACGTGCACAAAACTCTATTCAATCCCTTAGCATAGAAACCCTCCAAGTCTTAATGCCAGTCACCCCATGCTCTTCAGTATATCTCTCTAAATAATATTTACATAAGACAGTTAATGTTATCAACTTGCCTGATGAAACCGAGAGTAATTCTGGGCAGCATCTAATCTCCATTCTGATGACATTTTCTCAGTTGTGTACTTACGAAAGAGATTCAGGCCCACTGTTGAAGCTCAGCTTGGGTATCAACCCTGCTGCTCCTGCTTTCCGTCCCCTTCCCCCTCCCCAGCTCCCCCTCTTCTTCCCTTCCTCTCTCCTTCCCCCATCCTCCTTCTCCCTCCTCCCCCTCCCCCTGAGTTGGCTACTTCCTGAGGAGGCTGCTTTCCTTTTCAGTCCAAACTTTCCTGAGTATTCCATGGCAGTGTCCCATGGCTTGCAGGATGCTCATCAGCCTTCCGAGGGACAGCTGACTTAGACCCCCAGAGTCTACCCTGCACCTCAACCCCCTTTTAAACATTGCCCCCAAGCTTCCAACGGTTTTCAGGCCAGCACTCATTCTAGCCTAACCTTGCCAACGAAGTCATTCCAAACAAGCCTGGCTGTTCTAGGATCATTCTCTCCCGTCTCTGCTCACTCGAGACTATACATGTGAGACCATTTTTCTGGTGTCTGTCAATCCATCAGTTCGTTCTCACCCCTGGACCCAGGCTTCCCTGGACCTAGACCCTTCCGGATGCTGTCTGTGCTGTAACTTCCCAAACATTTACCTGTATCCTATCAGATTCCTGAGACCAAGTTCACAGCAACACCTTCGGATATGCTCCCTGTGGTGTTGATCCTTCTGGTTTCTTTTAAAAGCTGAGACTGCTTCTCATCCATGTGCCAAATTCTTCAAAGAGTGACACTATCTTACCTATCTGTTTTTCTAGAAATGTCTGGCAAGCAGCAGGTGCTCCCAATGCGTGCTCTTTGTATGTTCACAGCGAAGCATCCAGGGCCCTTTTTAGTTGCAAGTGATACTCCCCTCAAAATGATTTGAGCAGACAAGGGGGGGTCTTGTCATAGAGCTTACAAGTTCAGGAAGACTTGGCAGGTGATCAAATTCTGTTAGCAGCACACTCTACCCCTCAGCTCTGCCCCCCTCTGTGTAGGCTTTGTCCCGCGTAACCTCTCCCAGAGACGTAGAAAATAGAAGAGTGCTAATTTTAGAGAGGTTTTAGCCAAAGTCTCAGGCCTAACTGTCATACAGCCATCTTGGGTCATAAGTCACCCCTATAGCTCTCACTCAGTAACTGCAGCCTGAGACATTCTGTCAGCCAGGCCTGTGTCATGTGCCCATGAGTTCACTCTACAGCTCAAGGGTCAGCCATGGCATATGAGGTAGGGATCTGGAAGTTTCCTAAAAGGAAGATCAACGGAGTCACCACAGGAAGAGGAAGGATGGTGGACCAGACAAACAAAACAGGCTCAAGACAGCTGGAGGGAGTCCTGACATCGGCTATGGAAGCTCCTGTCCTTCCTCTGAGTGACTCTTGTCTTCCCACGGCTGACCTTGAATCTGTGGCTTGCTTTACCTGAACTTCAACTATATTTATTTATTTAGCATGTTTGTGCGTATGTGTGTGGGTGCCACAGTTCACATGTGTGGAGGTCAGAGGGCAACTTTCAGAAGTTAACCCTCTTCTACCACATGGGTCCCTGAGATCTAACTCAGGGTGTCAGGCTGGGTGGCAAGGAGGGACGTTCACCTGGTGAGTCACCTACATGCCCCCCGAACCTCAGTTTCCTTACCTAGAAAATGGGTTGTTGGTTAGTATTTGTCAACCTGACCCAAACAATAGTCACCTGTGAGAAAGAACAGAGGGATTACCTCCATCAGATTGGCCTGTGGGCTTGTCTGTGGGCATTTCCCTGACTAATGATTTGGCAGAGTTGGAAAGCTGAGAGCCAAGCACATCCTTTATCTATAATCCTGGAAAGGATCTGAGACTAGGAGAAGGGGCGGGGGAAGTTGGTCTTTTCCTTCTTGGGACCGGACAAACATTCTGCTCTGACTCAGTGATATTTCAGAATGATAGCACTGGATCTGTCACCATCTCTGGAATGTACCAAGCTTTAGCACACACACACACACACATGTGGCAGGGAGGGTCTCTTTCCTGAATGCCGAGCAGCATCCTACCCTCTAGGGTCTGTGGTAGGGATGGGGGTGAGGGCAGAAGGGCATTATTTGTACACAATTTCCAAAATTTTAATTTGTAGTCACATACTACCATACAGTGGCAACACTTTCTGGAAGATGTGTCACTAGGCACCTTTGTCAGTATTCTGACCCAAAGGCAGATGGTTGTGATGTCCCCAGGAAGCTGTTGACCAACGCATTGTTACTTGGTGTAGGACTACATATGTGGGTTGAGGCTCCCGACAGCTTAGTTTATTACTGTTTGATTTTATTGAGGGTAGCACAATTCAGCAGAGTGTATAAAGTTCTGCAGCCAGAAGGGTTGGTATGTGTACACACAGGTACCTCCACCAGATGAACAATTTATTATTTCATGAGGATGAGAGTTTTGCCTCATCTCTGTGTGTACACCACAAGCGTGCAATGCCCCGGAGGAGGAGGAGGGAGCAGGAGGAGGGAGCAGAAGGGGATGTTAGATTCTGTGGGACTGGAACTATAGATAACTCTGAGCTGCCCTCGGGCTGGAGAAGTGGCTCAATGGGTAAGAGCACTGGCTACTTTTCCAGAGGTCCCAGCTCGGTCCTCAGAACTCATATGGTAGGACATTTATTTCATTTTTTTTTTTTTCTTCAAGACAGGGTTTCTCTGTGTAGCCCCGGATGTCCTGAACTCACTCTGTAGACCAGGCTGGCCTCAAACTCACAGAGATCCACCTGCCTGTGCCTCCTGAGCGCTGGGATTAAAGGTGTGCTGTCACCACGCCTGGCTTTTGTTGTTGTTGTTGAGAGGGTCTCTTGTAGCCCAGGCTAGTCTTCAATTCACTACGTAGCTGAGGATGACCTTGAACTCCTGATCATCCCACCTTCACCTCTTAAGTACTTAGACTATAGGTGTGTGCCACGGTGCTTGCTTTTCCTCTTCATAGCTATGATCACTGTAGATGTCCAGTATGTGCTGGGGCAAGGGTAAATATTACATCTCAGAGTGCACATGCTGCAAGCACCCTTTGGGTCCTCAGGCAGACGCTGTAAGGCCACGGGGTGGGTGGGAGAGCTGTCTTGTTCACTCAAAACCCCACCTCTGCACCCTGTGGCCCCCTTAGGAGAAACAGCAGTTCCCAGCTTTTCTAGACCATCACACCTGACAGACACAAACACACCCCTCAGGATTAGTGGCTCTGAACAGCCCCCCCACAACTCTTGGAGGCAAGTCTCTAATGCATTCTTTTGATTTAAGATTGGTGTGGGTAGGTCCAGCTCGCTGGGGGCCACACCGTGGGGGTGCAGGATCCTGGATCATATAGGAAAACAGACTGAGTAAGTCATGGGGAGCAAGCCAGGAGCAGCACTCCTCTGTGGCCTCTGCTTCAGCTCCTGCTTCCAGGTTCCTGCCTTGAGTTCCTGCCCTCGCTTCTTGTGATGTGAAACCAGAAGCAAAAGAAACCCTTCGTCCCCAAGCTGCTTTTAGTCATGGTATTTTTTCACAGTAGAAGGAAGCCTAACCAAGACTCCGGCTTCAAATATAAATGCTTTCAGGAATCAGCACACATTATCGAATGTGTTGTTTACCATAAAGTGATGGTTGCAGCTTCCTCTGAGCAGTGTGGGAGGATAGGTTTATCACTAAGGAGTAGAACCTGTAGACTGTCAAGGTTGGCAGAACACTGGCTTTAAGGTCGTGGGAGATGGCTCTGCGTTCACCCGCAGACATCCACAGGCCGGACCGTACTGAGGAGGCTGCGTTACCATTTTATTCTTTGGCTTTGCTTCCGCAATCCTGAGTCTGGTCCGCAGCTGACCGTGCTCCTCCTGGAGATGCTGTAAGACAAGTGTAGCCACATGTATGCTCCGTGCTCTGATGGGTGGACCAGTGAGAGGGACAATCATTCTAAGATCCAAGACTTCTCTCAAGGGCAACCTGGGCTGGGTGGGGAAACAAGGAAACTGGCCGGGGTGGAACAGGAGGGTGCAGACACCCAGAGAGGCAGTGAAGAATCAGCCCAGACTACCTTCCCCCCACCCCCACCGCATCTCTCTTCCATTCCCTCACTCCACGTATTTACTCAGAAGAGAAAGAAGGGGCACTTTTAAGTGTCAGTTAAAGCCACGAACAAATGAAGTCCATGCTTAGAAAGCCAGAAAAGACATTCCAGTAGGAGGCAGGCAATGCGGAGGTGGTGGAGGCAGACTCAGCCAGAGGTGGCTGTACTCCCAACGCCTTATTAAACACTGGCCAGTTCCCTAGGACAAGTTACTTGGCATTACTTTCTTGAACTGACACCTGGGAATGAGAGCCACCTCAAATATTTGTTGTGGGGATTACAAACGACAGTATTTGTTTTCCTTAACATTTGAGACACTGGGGCTTAATCCCTGTTCTAAGCATCTTACTCCAGCCCCTTCTTAACTGCGTGCCCCCAGGGAGGTCTTCCCACGTAGGCGCCGCTGAACTGGGTTTAGATAGGTCAAACTTCAAGCATCCACTGAACCAAGGGAGGCTAGTGCGGGGCAGCTCTGCCTCTGGTGCCACAGGACTGAAAGGTGGCCTAGGCTGTGGAACGTAGGTCTTCTCTCCAGGCAAGCACGGGAAACCAGCTCACGTTCCGGAGCAGGGCCAGGCAGGGATCAAAGCGCTCTCAAGGCAGGCTGGGGCGCACCAAAGGGAGGCCGGCGACTTGCATCAGCTCAGATTCCGTGATGCTCTGCAGACGTCTGGGGGCTGCTGGGCTTTACGGGAAGCCACAAGAAAGGAAAGGACCGGGGAAGCGGGTCCGGGCGGGGGCGGGCGAGGGCGCGAGGTTGCGCTGGCCCGAAGGCGCGCTCCCGGCGGCGCCTGCTAGTGGCTGGGCGCGCCCGGGATGGCGGAGGCCTTGGAGGAAGCTCCTGTTCCCCTTCCCCCTCAACCCCCCCCCCCCCCGCGTTACTGGAAGGACTGTGTGGGAGAGACCCAGAAGCTCACGATTATTAAATGCGGGCTGGGGGAGGGCCGGACAGCCTGTGCGGCTCGAAGGAAAACCAAAAGTGCGTCTATTCCTGCTGCTGTGGACTCGCGGCTCCTCGGGGAGGCCCCTGCGCACCCCGGCCGCGCCCCCAGTTGCTCACCCCCAACCCTCCAAGATTTCTCTAGGGCGATCGAGGACTCGCACAGTACAGGGCGAGGCGAGTGGGAAAGTGTCACGATTTTTTTTTTTTTTTTTTTTGTCTGTGCCCTGCCCCCGTCCCCACCTCCAGTTTTTTGGGTTTTGCTGCTGCTGCTGGGGAAGGGCTGATCCATTTTGCGTCAAAGGGCTGCATTTACTCAGTCCTGCTGAGAGAGGCGCGTAAACACCCAGGCAGGCCAGGACGCAGGGATGAAGGGGGGGGGGGGGAAATGGGCCAGGCACCCACGGCTGGTGCGTGTGTGTACGCCTGCCCACACCCCGTTCGCGAGTCTGCAGAGCTGCACATTCTGCTGGGAAGGCAGCTGCAGAAAGGCGAGGAGTCTGATCACCTCGGCTCACCACGCGCACAAGTCCTTGGGGATGGAGCTCAGGACAGAATGTGTTTTATAACTGTAAACAATGACCCCGAGTATTGTTGGGATTACCGTATCTTGGGGCCCTTGGGGCTGCCAGATGCCGCCAGCCGTCCCGGAAACGCCAGCGCTTTATATAGAGCCCCGGGAAAGCTTCAGAGTTCCCGGTTCTTATTTTTCTTTCCTAGTAACGCCCCCATTTCACAGATAAGGAAACTGAGGACTTGAGATGTCATATGGGAGATGTATAGCGCTTCAACGTCCTCAGCGAATCCCAACAATCCATCTTCCTATTCACTCCTTAAGCTTTTAAGGATGGCTAAAAACAGCGTTGTTTGACGCTTGTAATCCTGGCACTCGGCACTCGGGAGGTGGAGGTTTATCTTTGACCTACAGCGAGTTTGAGGACAGCCTGTGCTACCTGAGACCCTGCCTCAAAAGAAAGAGTTCTTCAACTGTTGGTACAGCGTTTATCAGTACACATTGTACCTTTTCTGGGGATGATTGGCTCTCCGAAGCAGACGAACACTTTAGAAGGTCGTCCTGCTCCAAACCTTTCATTATATAGAGGAGGAAACTGAGACTCTAGACTCGCCCAAGATCTCACAGCTCGTAAATAGCATAGGCAGGCGTTCGTTCATACTCCAAGGCCTGCGCTCTTTACCCTGAGTGCCACCCCACCCAGCAAGGCGGGAAGAGCCAGGAGTCTGGCCACGCGCACCCTGAACTTTGCTCCAAAACAGCTCAAGGCAACTTGGGGCACACCTCTCGGCCCCCAGTTTTGTTTTTTTGTTTTTTGTTTGTTTTTTTTGTTTTTAAACAACCCAATTTGCTTTTAAGGCCTGGTTACTGCTATTAGACGAGTCCTAACTGTCTAGCACAGAGGGCTCCCGGAATGTCTTACTAGCTAATTTCCTCTTCAATACTACTTCTAGCAAATTAATTGTAAGGCCAAAACAAAATAAAATTTTTAAAAAAGAAAAATACCAAGCGCGCGCGCGCACACACACACACACACACACACACAGGGGAAGCAGTGGGCAGCCAGGCTCAGAGTGAAAAATGGGCAGGCCAGCCCCGCCTGGCGGCGCCGCGCCGCACCCCACCAAGACCCGGCCGCAGGGTGGCGAGGGTGCCCAGTGCGTCCAGGACGCCCGCTGCACCGGGCGGCGCCGCCGAGGGTGCGGACGACTGCGCACGGCCGCGCCCTCCCCGCGAGCGGCTCTGCGCGCCGGGCTCTCGGCCTCGCGGTGGCGCCGCACTGAGCCGCCCGTCTAGTCTTCAGGCTGCGAATTTTTTTTTTTTTTTTTCTAAAACCCTGAGCCCAGGCCCCCGCGGCCGCTTTCGGGGCCCCGCCCCGCGCCCCTTCCTTTTGGGGTGGGGATGGAGGGGAAGAGGGAGGGAGGCCAGGGCGCACTCGGGAGCAGGCGAGGGAATCCCTCTCCCTCCACGTCACCCGAATGCGAGGAAACCCGCACTCGCGTCCTCTAACGCAAATGACCATCTTTGGCAACGTGCGCCAATGGAACAGACCAAGGGCGCTGCGCCCCGGGGGGGTGGAGGAGATAGACAAGAACGCGGGCGGCCTCGGCGCCCCCACAGTGCGAGGGCCGCGCGCTCCCACCCTCCCCTCCGCCAGCCTTCCTCGCGCGGGGTGTGCGGCTGGCGTCAGCGCGACCGCGAGCAGGGCCGGGAGGGGAGCGCCGCGCCTCGCCCGCCTCCTTCCCTCCCCTCCCGCGCCTCTTCCTCCTCCTTGTCCCGGGCCTCCTCCCCCGCCGCCTCGAGCGCTCCTCCCAGCAAGGTGGAGTCTAGAGTTGACGTGAGTGGATCCACATGGTGCGGGGCTGGAGAATAAAGAGTGTGGAGTTGAACTCGTGCCATTGTAGTGACTCATCTCGGGCAGAGCGCAGGGGCTCGGAGCGAGACAGCGAGCGGCGCTCGGCAGGGACACAGAGAGAGCGCAAGAAAGAGGGGGAGAGAGAGGGGAGGGCGAAGCGAGGCGAGACGCGCGAGGCTGGCCCGTCCCGGAGCCGGCACGGGGTGCAGGTCACTGCGACGCGGAGCCACGTCCCTCTCAGAACCGCTAAGCCTGGAACCCCACGGGCGCTGTCCCACCGGCGCGATCGGGGCCGCTGGACCGGCGCTCACCGCCTTGTCCTAAGTCAAGTGTCCGAGTCGCCGGGAAACTCAGGCGGCGAGTTGGCCACAGGAAGTTTATTCTCTGGCTCCTTTTCTAAAAGGAGGAAACAGAAGTTTCTCCCAATCCGCAGCTTTTCTTTTTCGCCCTTTTGGCGCCCTAGGAGATTGGGGAAGGAGTCCCCCAGAGCTGCCAAGCGACACCCGCGGGGCTCCTAGTCTTTTCGCGTTGCCCGTTTTTCTCCAGCCCGTGGGTCCCGGCAGAGCTCCGGCTGCGCGCGGGGGCGGAAGGGCGCGCGCAGGGGAGGGACCGAGGGACGCGCCGACTTTTTAGAGGGAGGGACCCGGTGGACAACCGGTTCCGCGGAGCTTGCAGAGCAGAAACGAAGTGCGGTGCGCGGCGATCGGGGGGGTCATTTCCCCGAGTGTCGCTGCCTCCTGTCTGCCTGGCTTGGGGGACAGCCCGGGAGCGAAAAGCCCAGCCCGCGGCCGGGCCGTTGGACCAGCGAGCGCGCAGCAGACTGTGCGCGGCCGCGGCGAGGGCGGGGAAGAAAACCACCCTGTTTCCTCTCCGGCCCCCACCGCGGATCATGTACCAGGATTATCCCGGGAACTTTGACACCTCGTCCCGGGGCAGCAGCGGCTCTCCTGCGCACGCCGAGTCCTACTCCAGCGGTGGCGGCGGCCAGCAGGTAGGTGCGGGCCGGGGTGCACCTGGCGGCGCGGGCAGACTCCTACCCTCTTTTCTTCTCGCTCCCATTGCCTCCACCCCCAACCTTCGTCTTTTCCCTTTCCTGGCCAGGCTAAAAAAAAATACTTAGGGGTCACCGCTGTAAGTTGTGGGGGTTTGTTCTCTTCCGCCCCACCCATCCCTCCACTTTTTTTTTTTAAACAAGCGGAGAGTGGGCTTGAAGAGCCAACGACACCCTCTCCCCCTTTTCTTACTTAATTTTCCAGAAAAGCTCCTGAAATTACAGGTTCCCTCCGGGAAGCCTGTTGCCTCCTTAAGAGCTGCTCTCCCTCCCTTTTCACGTTCCTCTTCTAGGTAGTGGAAAGGCAAGAAAATCTTTGCACCCCCTAAGCCCCTCCCAACCATCAAGGACCCTACGGAGGGGGGAGGCTTTTTAAACCCTTCCTTCTTCTGTTATTCTTCGGTCTCAACTGTTTTCTGAAAAGGATTGGGGACTCAGAAACAAGGCTGGGCTCCTTCAAGTGATTGGGAGTGAGGAGGAGGGCTGCCTCTGGGAATTAGGTGCGAAGGTCAGGAAGGAAGAAGCCGGCTTTGATTGGCTCTTGACACCTCCTGTGACAACCCCCCCCCCCCTCCAGCTTCCGGAAAGGGTTGGGCAGGAGCCTGTACGGGAGCAGAACCTTGAGGGGCTTGGAGGTACCTGGGGCAAAGACGCTGTTAGAGAGAAGTGGGAGAGAGACACACATCACTTGGGCTCCTGAGTGGCTTGAGAAGTACAAAACCATCTCTTTCTAAAGCAGCCAGACTGGTTTGCACTGAGGGATTGTGCCTGTAATCTATGTCTCTGTAGGTACCAGGCAGGTATTGGTGGGGGTGGGGGTGGGGGTGGGGGTGGGATACCTGACTTGTGAGGGAATTGCATGAACTCACAAGGTCCCCTGCCACCTGAAGCCCACCTTGGCCAGCATCTGGGAGTTCCTAGCCAAGCTGGCTGTAGCAAGAGTTACCCCATAAGCCAATGGCTATGGCCTTGACTTTGACCTGCAGAAGTCAACCAGATAGGTCAGGGGTCTTCCGGGGAAGGGTGAGCTGAGCTGAGGAATAGAATAAAAATACTGCTTTCTTTGAAATCTGACCAGAGGGGCATCTCTCTCAAAGTAATGTCCCATGTCTGGCGAATCCTTCCAAATGGCTTTTCTGTATGCTCTCTCTAGCTCCTCCCAACCCCCATACCTACTAAGCACCCACTGGAGATAGCCTGGTCTGAGCATTGAAGGTGCAGTCAGTGGACCCTTACTACTGAACACCAAAATCATATCTGAAAAGTAGTTGGTTATGTATGCATCCCAGTACAGTTGGTGTTAAGGACGAACCCAAACATCGTCCACCAGCGGGTTTAAAGTCATTTATACCTGTGTCCCCTACTTTCCAATCCAATAACTCCACCCCATGTACCTCTCCTTCCCAGTCAACATGGGAGCTTTGCATTTCTTCTGTTTCTCCCACTAATGGGACTAAGAAAGTGAGCACTGACACAGTACAATCTCCCTGCCTGGTTTCACTCAGACTCTGGGGCCTGGATGGGAAGTCAGACCGGACATCAGTGCCCCAACTGAATAATCTGTGTCACTAGGGCTTTGAGCCCAGGATGTGAGTGGAGGCAATTCCCTGTTTTGGAAGCAAATCAGACAGGAAACCGATGCTCGGATGAAGGAAGAGAGCTCCGTCCAGCAGTGTGTAATGGGGCCTCATTACCCAAGCAAAAAGCAGCTGTTGGCTAATGCCTAGCGTGCTGTAACACATGAGGATTTTGCAATTAGCAACAACCAGTGCATGGGATTCTCAGGTCCGGCTGCCCATCTTGCTCAGTAGCATGAGCAAGAAGTCTTTCAAACCAGAGGGATTGGCAAGGTAATGCCACTTAAGCCAACTCTCAGCCGGGCCTCTTGGCTCCTTGCTGGTGTGGTGGGTGGAAGGTGAGGTACAGGAGGGAGGGCTCCCCCCCCCCAGGTTTCTACAAAACTGTTCTGTGGTCCCAATAATAGGCCTCCACTTTTGTTTCTTCCCAAGTCTGTGCTACGACCCACCCTGATCTGGGCTTAAGGTAACTTTATTACATGCCAGATAAAGTCTGTAATCAGCTCTGTTCCCAGCCTTCTTCATGGGGAAGCTTTCCTGGCAGTTAGTGACTGGGCCTTCCTTCTTTATGGCATCACGGTGGACCAATCACTGTGAGATGTTCCTGGTTTTTCCTTGAGCAAGTGGATACTATTTTTCCCCTGTTCTCCTTGTTTGTGGGGTCCTGTATCCCTCATAAATTTTCTGCCCAGCACTTCCCGCACTCTGTCTAGCTACATAAGGTCTTAGTGCTGAGCCCCACTGACCTGTGGGGTGGGAGGCAGACAGCTCTTTGTTAAGACCTCTGCTTGTGTATATGGCAGGAACTCGAAACACAAAAAATATTTCCTGTTGTAGCTATAATCTCAATCTCAAAGGTTAATTAACCACTGGCGATTTAATTTTCTTGGAGATAGTTGGATGTACCTCCCTCTCTTGGAGTTTGCTTTGTTGTTGTGATTTTCTTTTTCCTGAGACAACACCTCCAGATATATGCTGTGCCTTGCTCCTTGGCTGTTACGGTCTCAGGGCCCTGGCATTACGCAATCCAGCCAGTTACACAAACATAGGTCATTTCATAACTTGTTTTCTTCAGCCAGGCCCCCTTCAAATGAAAAACAAAACAAAACAAGACAGGGAACTTTTCCAAAGTGGCTATCTGTTCTGATGACTTGTGAGAGTAAGTCAAGGACATTTCCTTCTGGATCAGGGAAGATCAGACCAACTTTTTTCCTGCTACATTCTCCCAAAAGGCACACACACAGGCACGAGCGCGCGCGCGCGCACACACACACACACACACACACACACACACACACACACACACAAAATTCCCCAGAGTGAACTTTTGCCAACTGTACCAGGCTGGGACATTCCTCACATCAAACAACTTTTACCAGAAATGACTGTGATTTCCCAAGTCAGCCTCAACCGTACCCCTCTAGTGCCCCCTACAGGACATTTTTGAAAGAACTATCCTGAGAATGTATTTTTCCAGTCTCAAGAGTGTTAAACTTGGTTAGTTTTCCAAATTCTTAGAATTTTTCTTCTTAAAACAAATGCCATATATTGAAAAATAACTAACTACAAATGGCTTGAATTAAAAGTGAGTTTCTTTTTAAGGAAAAAATCTATTTTTTTTTTAAATAAAGCCTGGTTGGAATAAAAGGGTGCTTTTCTCTTGTTCACTAGGGTCCCCCCCACCCCCCACCCCACCCCCGTGTTTTCCAATACCCAAGGATTGTTTTCTCTGTGTGCTTGTGTGGGGAATGTTGGAAAGGGGAAGATGCAAATTGGGGGTCTGGTGCTTTCTCTCTTTTTGTTTTTCCTTGATCTTACAAATGTTGTAGATTAGGATCACACAGCATTCATTATCATCCCAGGAATGTATCTGCTCCATAGATTCTTGGTGGCGGAAGTGTCCTTCAGTATCTCACCACCACGGGGTGAAATAGCAGTCATAAACTGTCTGAGAGGCAGTTGCGGTTTCCTTTCCAAAAACCTGAGTGCATTTCCATTCTTGTATTTCTGCCTTATTATTCACACTGAATATAAAATTTGAGGGCTTGAGGTGGGGTTTTTTTGTTTGTTTCTTTGTTTTATCTTATTACAAACATACCAGAGCCTACACACCTAAATCACACATATCATCATCAGCATCAGGAGCATCATTGCCATCTCCTTCATTCTTGCTGGACTATATGCTTAGTTGAATGCCAAGGCTACCGGACTCAAATACTGGGTTTTTGTTTTGTTTTGTTTTTTATTGTTTTCAGTGCGTTTAGAAAATTCTCACTGCCAACAAATCTTTCCTTGAATAGCGAATTTAATATTAGAAAAATTACCAAAAGGTCTTTGGAATTAAGTCTGACACATGAAGTCTGAATGGGCAGACTTGGGGTCCAGGATAGAGTGAGACTCCAAGTCTTGTTGGTCTCAGTCTCCAGAGTCCATTTGGAAAGATGCCCTCCCATTCCAAGCCCACAAAACGGTCCCTTGCTGACAGCGTCTTTGCGTTCAGGCCTTGGACATTTTCCCCTTTGTTACACAGAAACAGATTCTGGTTTATGTGTTGCAAGGGAAAAAAATAGCCTCACTGCTGTGTGGACATGGCATCTCTATTGTATGTGGTGAGTTGTGGTCAGCATAGCAAAATAATACCAGCTGCTCTGATTGAGGTCAATGTATCTGTCCCAAATCCCCTCCGTAACTTGACCCTCCGAGCAAACTGAGCCAGTGACAAAGCTGAATCAGCCTTAAGTGGCCGATGTCACCAGGCTTCCCTTCCAGTGGTTGTTCTTCAAGAGGCAACAGACTACCCACCATCCTGTGGGAGCAGGCTGCCGGGTCCTCAGGTTCATGCCTTGTATGATTTGGGGCCTGGCAAGAGTCAAGAAAGACATGGAAAAGAGGGTGGGCAACCCTGGTCTGGTTGACTGCAGAGCTCGGAGGGTGGGTGAGAGGATGAAGATTCAGGAGCAGAGCTCGTGCCAGAAAGAGCAAGGGATCCGGGAGGCCTAGGGATACCATCGCGGAGGGGGGCTCTCTGCCCCTCATTTCTTCCTGTTTCTTGCTTTCCTTCATCCTGGCAGTGAAGTATCATCAGCTAGATTGGTCCTTTTAAATGAAGCTGGGACAGAGAAGAGACTGGTGGGGGACAGGTCCCCTATGATACATTTGTATAGTAAAAAGGCTCGGAAATTGTGAGTTATTAACGGCAATTTCCATTGTGACATAAATGGTACTTTCTTAGACGAGAAAGGTCAGAGGTCAAGGTGATGGCCACTGTCATGCTACACGAGAGGCCCTGGAAGGCACCCTGGTTCAGGGAACACACACTTGCCTGATGTTGGTGTTGAGCCTAAGTGTGAAGAGAACATGTCCTTCACCCTCTCTCTCCTCAGCCAGTCTGCTGGGATGTTGGATGTCCCCAGGTGAGGCTAGAGAAGGGAGATAGGCCAGTTCCTTCCTAGATGGCATGCCTGCCTGCCTGCTTGGTGAAGCAGGTTACAGGATCCACAGGTTCATGTCTGACCTAATTGAGGTCCAAGAAGAACCTGGCCAAGAGGACTGGCCAAGAACGCCAAGCTTGACTTCTATTTAAATTCTTCCTGCCTAGCTCAGGACTCTGGGAGAGCCTCCATCTAAGGGGGTAGTGGTCTAAACTCTTGTTCTGAGACTGTTCAGGAAGATTACTAGTATGACTCTTTCTGAACCCAAGGTCCCATTGTTGGGTCCCAAAAGGCTGTTTTCCAAGTCAGCAGCATCTGGGCTGTGAGACTTCTCTGGCCTGCTGAGTTGGTCTCTGATGGACAGCACATCACTGAGCGAGCACCCCATTGCATCCGAAGCACAGAATTCTATTGAATAATACTGAAGTCCCCAATGCCCAAAGACCCACAACAAAGCTTGTAAGGATTTGAACTTTTGCTCAGGGAGTGGAGATCCAAGTTGGTGAGTGACTTCCATCCCCTTGGCTTCCTGGGTGAGAAGGGTATCTCTCTTTTTGTCTGGTTGGTTTTCTTTCCTCTCTTTTGCTTCCCTCCAACCTGAGCCTAGGAGATCAAGCTATATTTGTAAGTGAAGTTTAATGAGGCCCAGGGATGCCCACATCTTCCTTATTGATGCTTCCTGCTGTAGTGGCGGACCAGGGCTGCACCACAGATGCTACGGCCCAGAAAGCTTAAAGCTATCTACCGTCTGGCTCCTTAGAGCGGAGCTCACCAGATTCAGCTCTGGGAGGTCTACAGGGGCCATTTGTCCTTTCATAGACATTTACCCAAAAGTTGACAGAGAGACACAATATTTCTAAGTACTTAGAAGCTCTTCCAGGCTGGAATGCCATATAGCTACCCGACATTTCAGTCCTGTCCCCAAAGGAAGAGCTTTCCAAGGGCTTATACCCCAAGTGAACTTGGTCCCTGGTTACCTCTTGCATCCCGCCCCCATCGCTGCCACACGGTACCTGGCACTGTCACAACATTACCCTGCGGCTGGAAAGCTGTCTTTTCTTTCTCTTCAGTGTGAACTCCTTCATGGGAATCATGACGCTGTGCCCCCTTTGTGGGACATTTGGGTCATTCTTGGTCTGTTATCGGAGGAGGGTGTCAGGCTCACTTCTGAGACCACAGATTCTTAGCCTTATCTCCTCTGTCTACCCCAATGTCACTCTCTGAATAACATGTTTGGAGTTGAGACAAGACCCATCTGCCAGTTCTAATTGAAACTTTTGTGCTGTCTCTCCAAGAGGCTCCTTTGGAGACAAAAGCCTTCTTTATCAGGACTCAGTCCCCTCTGGGGACAAGACATTGTTTTGCTTGCAGTTTGGAGCCTGCGAGTTATCCAGATGGCTTACCCTCTGTCTGAAACAAGGTGTACATGAGATTCAGAGGCAGTCATTACCTCCCGCCTTGTTTTTATTGCAGCCTTGTTTTGTCTAGACCAAGACGTTGCTGCAAGGAATCTGGCTGATGTCTACTGGGAAACTGTGTGTGCATTGAGGGCCTGAGAGGAGCTGGGAGGCACCTGCCCATCCCTGAGGAATCTTAGTCTCCCAGCTTGCTTCCCCAAGCCTAAAACTGGAACACTATTGTTTTTAGGGAGAAGCTTATTTCTTAGATGCTTTCCTAAAAGGAGAGCTGGTGGCTGTCCCCAGGGGGGAGATGGTCACAGGAGGCCATTGTCATGCATGCCCCTTCTATCTGAGGACCTGTCTTGGGGAAGAGCAATAGAATACAAAGTTAGGTGCTTCCAAAAGTAGGGATCTGGCAACTCTCCCAAGAGCTAGCCTGTGCAGTGTACACAGACCTACATTATGGGGTGACGTGATGTTGCAGATGGTGGCGGCGGTGGGGTTGATGGTGACGATCTGTAGTGCCTTCCGTCTGTTTGGGGCCATGTTTTCCTGCCCTGGTTGCATGTTATAATAGAATCTCCTTGGAGTCTGAAAAAGTACCTGTAGCAGAACTCCACCCCTGAACAATTATTTTAGACTCTAATGATGATGCTCCAACGTTGGTGCGTTTTACAAGTACATCCTTAGCCAGGTTGGGAGCCACTAATGTGCTTTGCAGCCCGTGATTACAGTAGCTGTGGCTTTAATCCCTGAAACAATGCAGGAAGTTTAGACTCAATATGCTCTCTTTTGTCCCAGAATTGAGTCCTCAGTGATTGGCTCAGGGCAGAGCACAGCCCTCATGCCTCCTCTAGTTGCCCCAGAGAAACAAAAGCTACTCCCTTCTTTCCCTCCCTCCCTCTCAGTGCTGAAGACTGAACCTAGGGCCTTGTGCATGCTAAGTGAATAATCTAGGCTTATATTTTGAGACAGGGACTCACAGAGTTGTCCAGGCTGGCCTTGAACTAATTTTGTAGCTCAGAAAGTCCTTGAATTTTTTTCTCATTATTCTGCTTCAGCCTCCTTGGATAGCTGGGATTTATAATCTTGACCCACCAAATCCAAGCCCAATATAGCTGTTTCTTTTCAGTCAACTCTTGGTTCTGAAACAAAACCAATCCTACTTTCCTTAGCCGTCAGTGGTATAGCTGAACTGGCTAGCCTGACCACAAGTCATTGTACTGGGCAACCTCTCTGATAAAATCCCAGAATCCATTGCACTGGGCAGCTTTCCTACACTGGGGCAATCTGGGAAGTGAGGCGGTCATGTTCTTCCACACAGACTGGAGTCGTCAAGTGGTAGCGGTATGGTATGTGAGAATGGGTCTGTCTGGTCTCTCAGATACAGTGTGTGTGTGTGTGTGTGTGTGTGTGTGTGTGTGTGTGTAGGCTTCACTTCATTTTCATTCCAGGACCTGTGATATTATCAGCAGGGATAAATATTGCAAAAGTGGCCACTTCCAATTCTAGTTTTGGTTGCTCTGACTAGACCAGGCAGAGGCTACTGTAGTCCCTGGACTAATGGTAGCAGGATTTCCTTTTGGGTGGAACCAGTCTATGGGACCTCCATGGTGAGAGGGAAGGCCTGAAGGAATCCTTAGCACAGGGTAGACTCCAGCACTTGGGGCTGGGGTTTGAGGAAGAAAGACTGCTAGAGAAATCTTTGTGGCACTGTGTGGGGAGGATCTTTGTCTAGGTCATGCTGAACTGTGTTTGAATTCTGGTCTCACTGCTTTGCAGCAGTAAGGCCTTGGGTAAGTGGCTTGACCTCTCTCCCATTGTTGCAGCCTTTAAGATGAAGGTAATGTGGTACTTACCTCTGAGGGAGAATTAATCAGGTAATCCAGGCAAGGCATTATCGTGGAGCCTGTCATTCTGGACGTGCCAGTTATTATGACTGTCATTTCACCATGAGATTAGGGGACAAAATGCAAGATGCTCTTGTCAACACAGATGGTCTGAGGATGGATTTTGGACTGGGACTATAGAGCGCCTTCTCCTGAACTGCTAGAAGAGGGGCTCCCCTTTTGCCTCTCTCACTTTCCAGAAGTTGTGCTGGAGAAGAGTCAAGGCCAGTTGTCAACGTCCTGGCAGGAGGGAAGAAATTCTAAAGGAAGACACTTGTACCCCTCCATCTGGGTGTCAGGCCACTGAAACGATGGTCCCCAAGAAACTGGATTTGTCCCAGGAATCTCATGCTAAGAGGAGGAAAGGGTCTTCACACAGTAGGGCAACTTGTCAGAGCACCTTGCAGCATAGGCTGGAGATAGTGGTCATGGGCAGGATCACATCCTGACTGGGGCTGCTTAGCTAAGCATCCCTTTGCTCTCTATTACACATCAACCTTATGTCCTGATCCTAAAGATGGAGAGAGGTCACTGGGCCTCTTTGTTCTTTTCCTTAATATGGTCATGCAGAATAAATCTCCCTTCTTTACTTTCTTCTATTACTGTTTAATTGGCATACTGGGGATGGGTGCAGAGCCTACCTGGTTAGGGCTACCGGGGCCTGGGCTCTGACCTAACAGCTCCAGTAACAGAGTAGCTGAGGGGCCTGATCCACTGTGCTTTGATGCTCTGTCTTGTTGGATTTTAAGTAAAAGGCACGGAACTCTGCAACAGGGTCTTGACGTAAATCAGGAGACAAAGGGAAACGTCTGAGATGCCAGCGCCAAAGTGTTCCCTCGGACACATCTGTGAGCCCAGGAAGATAGATGTGTCCATGGTAGAGTTAGACAAGGAATGTCTGCCCCAAGCAAGGTGCCAGTGAGGGGAAAGAGGCAGGGTCAAGGACAGCAATAGGAGGTCTGGTTGTAAAGTCAGACTCACAGCCGCAGTCCATCCACTGATAGTAGACACCCCAATAAACAGGTGAGGATTCAGTCTTCTCAACTTGACCTTGATCTCATAGGCTTTCGGGTGCATCACCAACTTCCTTGGAAAGCAACGAGCGGACACAGTATACGTGTAGTGATCTCTCTTGATCTACCGGTGTGCAAATCTCCAAGAAACATGTCCTGAGCTGGTACCCTGGGGAATAATTGGTAGATGACTCAGAGGCCCAGGAGGCCACATTGAAACATCCTGCAGATATATACCCTGGAGGACTGCAGGGTGAATGTGAGCGTCTCACCTCGCAAGTGTCCTGGAAGTCACTTAGGACGTGGCTGCATCCTCCCTGAGTCCCTGAGAATGGAGTCTCCTGACTCCAGGCAGGGAACAGATCTGACACATAGCCCAGGGATGGATGAGATCTGCTTGATGTTTGGTTACAAGGCACTTTTCCAGGGAAGCCCACCTGGGTTCTCACCTTGCTATCAAGCCTTAACCTCAGTCTACAGCGTTTGGCCTTGGCTCGGGCTTTGCTGGTCCTGTTCTTCCGTTTCTTGGCTCAGTGTCATGTCTCTCTCCTTTTTCAGAAGTTCCGGGTAGATATGCCTGGCTCAGGCAGTGCCTTCATTCCCACAATCAACGCCATCACCACGAGCCAGGACCTGCAGTGGATGGTACAGCCCACAGTGATTACCTCCATGTCCAACCCCTATCCACGTTCACATCCCTACAGTCCCCTGCCAGGCCTGGCTTCAGTCCCTGGGCACATGGCTCTCCCCAGACCTGGAGTGATTAAGACCATTGGTACCACCGTGGGCCGCAGAAGGAGAGATGAACAGGTACGCCTCCAGCTAGGGGAGAGGAGGGACCCACGTACATAGAATGTTCTGTCGGTGCTTTAGGGAAATCTTGCATGGGGGGACACCTTGTAGGTGTGACGTATTGGTGAATAGGAGCTGTCATGGCTTCCTACTGGTCCTGGGCTTAGTGGGGAACCACTGGGGGAGTGCCTAGGACAGAGCTCTGAGCACCCATGTGACTGCATTCTTCCTCAGTGTCTCAGGTCTTTAGATCAAAGCTGCAGCCCTCTTCCAGTTCCTGGAATGTACACTCCAGAAATATAGTGACCCGGGGGCCTGAGGAGTCTGTTCAGCTCTGGGGAGTGGGGGTGGGGAGTAGAGGTCACACATGAGGGTTCGCTTGTTTTTCCTCCTCAAGCTCAGCTTTGAGAGAGAATGGAGTTGAGAGGAAGGGTACAGGCCTTCAAAGATCTCATCCATCTCCCACCATGGACAGTGCACCCGAGACCCAGACCGTCTTGCCTGGGCTCCATACTCAAGTGTTCTTCCTACCAGGCCAGGCCACAGTGAGCCCAGAGACAGCAACCCTTAGCAGAGCATTCTCTTTTTCAAATGTGAATCCAGTGAAACACTCCTGTTAACTGTGGAAGCTTTCACCCCAGCTCCTGCCTGTTTTTCACTCCAGGGCCCCAGGGTCCACTATATCCTAGTACCAGTACCAATAAACATGGCTCCCTGTTCATAGTGAGAGACCCAGACCCAGTAGACTCGAGGATGCCTAGAGTTACAGGGCTTAACTCTCCACTCCAAGAGGCTGGAAGCTTGCTTCCTCCTCAGCAACCTTGCTCTCTGAAAACAAAACAGGACCTCATGCCCAATCCACACTAACATCGGGGCCCCAGTGAGGGGCCCCCAGGGCTATGGGTAGTAGACACTGCAGTACAGTTACATGGGTGTGGAAGCTTCTCGTCATCCCAGTGACAGGTGCTGTCGCAGTGCTTCCCCAGCTGAAGCCATGGCCATTTGGATCATAACTACTGACAGGCCAGCGTGTTCCCAGATATAAATGAGGCTGAGTGATAGCCAGGCCCCTGTGGGCTGGCAGGACATTGAAGCATGGTGTGTCTCACATTCTTTCTCTACTGGGTTTGCCTTACACTGCATTCAGAAGTTTACACCTGGAAGGGGTGTTGAGGACTACACCTCCAAATTTTTCCCCTGAACCCAGCTCATAGATAGAGGCTGAGACCTAGAGAGAAGGGCCCAGGGTCACAATGGGTTAGTAGCAGAGAGCCATCATTTTGACCTTTAGTTGGATATTTGTGAGGCCACATCACCTAGATGTGCTTCAAGACCAGCTGTCTGGAAACATTCTTCCTCTTGTGGCAGAGAGCCAGGCAGAGGACCACTAACGACATTAGCATCTCTTCCATGGCAGCCACATTCTAGAGCCTTGACTCTTGGGTTCCTGGCCCTAGGGTCTTGTCTGTGGCTTGTTCCCACTCCCACCCTCACCCCACCCCTGTTTCTACCCTAAGGCTTGTCCCAAGAGTCAGCTTGGTGCCTCATGATCTCCTCCAGAGCCTGCCCAGGAGGCTCCCATGAACCGAGGGTGGGGACTGAGGAGAAGGGAGGGGAGGGCGTGTGTGGCTTGTGGGTGGGTCCCTGGTGATGTTAACAACACTGAGGCTGTAACCACGTTGATCTCACCACCCCAGAACATTTCCTATGTCGACAGTACCCACAGCTGCCCACACCTCCCCAGACAGGGAGAGACATCTAAGGCTAAAAGTTACCGAGGTGGGAGGAAGGCCTGCTGCGGACCAAGCTTAGTGGTTTTTATTTTATTTTATTTTTCCTTTAGCAGTAAAGGCTGTGGTGGGGGAGAGAATTGTAGGGGAGGGGGGCTATGAAGAGACCTCAACCCAAGACCACCACAGGGTCATAGGCTTTCTTGGTAACTAACTTTGTAAGCCTTGGACCAAGGCAGGTTTGGGGACAGCAAGTGATTGAGTGATCTCCTGTGGGGTCATCTCTGTGTAAATAAGATGGCCTTGGCCTCTTTCATGCTTTCCTTTGCCACTCATGATGTCATAGTCACCCAGGGTGGCAGGGAGCATCCTATGGGTCCTGATCTGGGCCCAGCCAGCAGAAATGGCTTTTTCCTCGTGGTGTGGTCTGTAGTTAGGTAACTTCCTTCTATGGGATGGCTTGAGCTTTTTTCCCACGGGTCCCTTGAAGGCAGGACTCAGGTCCTATCATACTTAGAATCTTTTAGGCTCCTAGAAGAGCACAGGCACACAGTAGGTATGCATCAGTGACTGGTAGCTGACAGGAGGGTCTTCTCTATCTTGCCTTGTACTTTTGCCCATGGCCCTTTCTTTGGTACTGTGTGTGACCGACTCTCTGACCAGTTCTGGGGAAGGAGCCAGTTCCTGATCTCTCTGCATGGGGTCTACCTATAGTGCACAGATCAGTCTCAACTCCTGGAATCTTAGAAAGTCACTGTCAAATAAGCAGAAAAGGTGCACAGTGAGACTTTTATGCCTACGCTTTTCCTCTTGCCCAGCCTAGCACTGTTGGCAGGGTCCTAGGCAGTACTCAGGGAGACCTGTGAGAAACTGGCACTCCGGTTGGCAGAGGGAGTTGAGGATAGAGTGGTACCCATGGCCCTCCTGCTGGTGACAGGACATCAGAACATGCCTCCTCCATGGGTGCATCTTACCTGTGCAGAGTCTCTACATAATCAAAGGTGGGAGGTGAGGCTTGTGGAACAGCTGAGTGAGGACGGGGAGGGTAGTTAGCCAGCTCTGGAGGAAGCTGCTACAGCAGGTGAGACCAGGCCTGGCTTGCTGGAGGTACTCTTCCCTGGCTGAAGCTCTGAATCGGAGCTGACAGACAAACGCTGCCCTGGTGCAGGGCCCTGAATCCCTCATCCACTCTTAACCTGCTATCCTGTTAACTATACAACACCACCTTCCAAGGCAGATCCAGGGACAAGCTCCCTCCAGGCAGCCACACAGTAGTGGCCTCATGCCCTGGGACCTCTGAACCTGGCTACACTCCTCTTCCCTCGTCTCCCCAGTTCTAAAAGAGCAGTTTGCATTCCTTAAAGTACAGCTTTTTAAAAATACTGCGATCCATTCATACCGTTCTGACCATGACTCTTGACCTTGGCCTCTATAGCTGTCTCCTGAAGAGGAGGAGAAACGTCGAATCCGGAGGGAGAGAAACAAGCTGGCTGCAGCCAAGTGTCGGAACCGTCGCCGTGAACTGACGGAGAAGCTGCAGGCGGTGAGGAGCTGTGTGGGCCAGGGATCACTGTGTGTGGGCCGGGGACTGGAGGGCTCCTGCTCTTCCAGTCCTGTGCTTATAATGAGGGGAGAGATGGAACACTCTTTTCTTTTAAGGACAGCATTATGCTAAATGAGAGGGTGGTCGTCGGAGAGAATGGATGGATGAATGAATGAGAGTTGGCCTTTACCACTAGTGTGGCCCTGGAGAGGAGAAGACCATCCTTCCGGATCAGTACATTTTCTCACTTTAGTACCTGAGTGCACTCTGTCCTCAGACCCACTGGGGTCTCTGGATAAGAGTTGACAGTTCCAGTGAGCTAGGGCAAGCACATCAACATTTGCCTCTCCACACGCCTTTTCCGGGTTCCAGTTGCCCCCATGCCCAAGGTGGCTC
This sequence comes from Rhynchomys soricoides, assembly GCA_019843965.1. Taxonomy (NCBI): domain Eukaryota; kingdom Metazoa; phylum Chordata; class Mammalia; order Rodentia; family Muridae; genus Rhynchomys; species Rhynchomys soricoides. The sequence goes on from JADRCH010000280.1 coordinate 671,799, forward strand.
AGCCTGGCTGAAGAACCCTGGTTTGAGTCTGGTGAGAGCAAGCGTCCTCATGCAGATGGGTCACATGTTAGTTGAATTACATTTTCTCAGAGCTTTTGCCTACCCTTCATTGGAAGGAAGGTTTCCCATCTTTATGGTGAGCAGAGAGCTTCATTCTGTCCTTTCGAGTCACTCTCCCATGCTCTCTAATTGCCCAGACCCAGAGGCTGTGCTCTTTCTAAGCTGTACCTGACTAATGTCACGTAACTCCCTTCTGTGTCTGGCTAAAGGAAGTGCTGAGCATCTGGTAGAGGAAGTCCCAAGCAGGTGCTCACTCCTGAGATAGAATGCTTTCAAAAAGAAGAGATGAGCCGGCAGAGTGTCATCTGGCTAGTAGAGAGATCTAGAATGTATTTTTTAACCCTTCCACGTACAGTTTATCTGCTTTCAACTGTTTCCTTCAGGCCCCAGTACCAACTTTTGGGCACATTCAGTAGAATGTGTGCTTGGTGAATCCCATGATCCCTGTAGTCATGGCCTATGCAGCTGTCAGAGTAGAGATGGGGTTGGAAGGTCTTCCTCCCAGATGAGGCAGACCAGGGAGTGATCAGTCCACCATGAGAGGCTCCCTCAGCATGGCCCTTCATGGCTAAGTGTTCTCTCATACTTCAAGGAGCTGGGCCTTCCTGTGACTCCCTGAGGGCATCCCTCACCACCAGCCCAGAACAGCTCCTCCTCTAAGTCCTCCCAGCTTCCCAGAAGTCTCACACCCTACCTCTCCACCTCCCCCACGTCCTGACCCAGCTACCCAGGCCCTGAGCCACATCCTCCACAGGAAGCCTCTGACGTTCATCAGACCCTTGAGACAGATGGAAAGTTTTTTGTTTTTTTTTTTACACTCCGGAATACACCGTAGTGTGCTTAATGAAGCTCTTGCCTGTATCTCTGAATTTATGGGTGGGACTCTGTGTTAGAGAAAAAGTGGGGAGGAGGCTGGTGACCCACACCTGTCTTCCCCCTGGCCCCCATTCCAATCTGCAGGCACCGACAGCTACTCTGGCACTGTATTAAGAAGGGGAGTAGAGGCCCCCACTGGTGACCACAGGCTCTCAGTCTGTCAGCTCTCTGTTGGGCACAGAGTGGGACTAAATGTGTTTCTTGGTCTCTGGTTTAGGGAGCTTCAGAAACTACAGTCAGAGAGGGGAGATCCAGCAGGGATTGGCTGGGCATTTATTACAAGGCAGGCACTGTCCGTTCCAGTGCCTGGCGTAGAGGGTTGTCATGAGAGTCTGCTCTCATGAAGCTTCTAGCTTAGGCTCCGTGTGCCCTGGTGGGCTGAGATGGTAAAGAAGGGTTGAGTAGAGTCTTCCTTTCTCTATGAGTATCCCAGTATAACCTGCTGGGAGACCCAGAGCTAGCACTGGTACCACAAGTGTCAGAATGTAGCAGCATACAAACTCTGGAGTCAGGTGCCCAGGGATTCCAGTCTGGGTAGCTCCCTGCTAGTTCCATAACTTTGAGCAAATGACCAAACTTCTCTGAACCTTGCTTTCCTCCTCTTCAAAACGGGGTGGGTGATAACATCTGCTTTCAGAAACTTCTGGAGGGTTGCATGAGATTATCTGTGAAATATGTGACACAGTGACAGGCATGAAATAAGTGCTCAATTACAGCAGCTCCAGATGGTAACTCACCTGCCCCACAAGCCGACTTTGCTCCTTCAGAAGTAAAGAATTGTGAGCCACCATGTGACTCATACCCAGTTAACTCTCTAGCCAGGTGTGTGAGATGCTTGTGGTAGGTCTCCTGAGGACACCTCAGATCTCCCTTTCATGCCTTGCCTGGGACCATCCCTCAGGTCAGCCTGTAGGCTTCTGTCCCTCACATCCTTCTTTCCCCATTTCAGGAGACAGAGGAGCTGGAGGAGGAGAAGTCTGGTCTACAGAAAGAGATTGCTGAGCTGCAGAAGGAGAAGGAGAAGTTGGAGTTCATGCTGGTGGCCCATGGCCCTGTGTGCAAAATCAGCCCCGAGGAACGCAGATCGCCCCCCACCTCCGGGCTGCAGTCCTTACGCGGCGGTACGGGCAGTGCCATCGGCCCCGTGGTAGTGAAGCAGGAGCCTCCCGAAGAGGACAGCCCCTCTTCCTCAGCAGGGATGGACAAGACCCAGCGCTCTGTCATCAAGCCCATCAGCATCGCCGGGGGTGGGTTCTACGGGGAAGAGCCTCTGCACACCCCCATCGTGGTGACCTCCACACCTGCAATCACTCCGGGCACCTCAAACCTTGTCTTCACCTACCCCAGTGTCCTGGAGCAGGAGTCGCCAGCATCGCCCTCAGAGTCCTGCTCCAAGGCTCACCGAAGAAGCAGTAGCAGTGGGGACCAGTCATCAGACTCCTTGAACTCCCCCACACTGCTGGCCCTGTAACCCCGTGCTCCTCTGGCCAGCTCTGGAGGAGTCCTCATCCATCATTGCCACACCCTTCCCAGGGACCAGCACCTTTAAGCACTCCGGGACCATGCAGGCAAAAGGGGCCTCTGGCTCTGGGGACCCACCTGATGGGACTTAGTGGTGAGACACTGGTTGATCTCTTAGAAGACCTGGGACACCCCCTCTCCCTCATTCATCTTGCAAGCGAATCCTCTTCTTGAGAAGCCGCAGAGAACGTAGTTTGTGGACTCAGACGCGGCTCCCGCTTCTGAAGCCCCGCCCCCGCCCCCTCCCCGGAGATGACCCGGATGGTTCCTATCCCTTTGTTATTCGTTGTCTTTGGAGTGACAGTGTCCTTTCCTGCCCCATCAAGCATGCTCAGTGCCTTTTGGTTTCCCCTCCTCCCCTTAGTATCAGTTTCTGCTCCCTCTGGGTTTTTGTGAGATTTGCCATGACATTTCATCTGGGTGGTCCAGATATGAAAGTGCTTTTATTTCTGGATCTGGGGAAGCAGATGACTCTTCCACCGGGGCCGAGGTGTCCCGAAGGGGCAGTCAAAGTGCAATATTATTGAACCTTCCCTCCCTACACACCCAGTGCACTGTTATTACAGACCGCGGGCCCCCTGAATTCTGCCGGCGATGCTGCCATCCTGGACACGCCAAGGACCTTTCCTCCCCAGTCTCGGAGATGTACATCTCTTTGAGGATCGGCTTGGCTGGAAGACAGGGTGTGAGTGCGACAACCAGGGCACAGGTTGGGTTTGCCAAACGTCTAATTACCAAGCCAGGATTTGTGCCAACAAAGCCACATGGCTGTCCTAGTGAGCTTCCCTTCACCTGGTGTCTTGAGCTGGGCGTCTCTTGTAATTACTGCCTTGCCATTCTGCCCCTGGACCCTTCTCTGTAGACTTGGGAAGCACTCCTTCCTAGAAGCCACACATCACTCCAAGACCTGTATGGGCGCTGCTCATCCCCAACTCTCATGGTGACGTCACCTGTGGATATTTAATGAGTGTGGGATGTGGGGGGCTGTGGTAGGGACAGTTTTTGGCAGCCCCAGCTACCTAGCCTCCCCTGGCTGCCCTCCTATCAGTGAGGTGCAGGAGCCCTGTCCCCCTCTGCTCTCATACCCCTCCTGGCCCACTCCAGAGTCACCTCCTGACCCAGCAGGCCAGCCAGGAGTCATTAGCCCCCACCAGTCTTGCTTTGGGTGTCTATGCTGTTCTTCTCAAAGCTAGTATGTGTTCCTTTCCACTGCAGAAGAAACATCTTTCTCATGGGTGTCCTGGCCTCTGCCTTTCTCTCCCTTTGTCCCCACTGCTTGTTGACACAAGTATGGAAGTAGAGTCTGGTCAGAACTGGTTTCTAGTGCTAATGCTCTGACCTAGTATTTCTGCTCGAGATCACTGTCCACTCATCTGAAGCCCTGTTATTCGAGTCAAGCTTAATGATGAAATCCGACTTTTGAGAGAGAAGGGCCTCCTTCATAGACCGATGCCCTTCTCACCCCAAGTTCATATGTTCCCATAAACACATGCATGCAGAATACACAGGACACAGGAGCCATGTGGGAAGCATAGGCAGCCTAGCAGAGCTGAAAGGAACAAGCTTGGCTAGGTGGAGAGGGAGAAGGGAGATGCTCTTTCCCGTATGCCTTGGCACTAACTGCCATTCTGGTCTCCCAGAGCCTCTGGGGGTGGGGGAGTGTTCCTGAGAAAAGGGAACAGGTGGTTTGCTGGCCTCAGAGCCCTAGAAGCAGAAGACAGCCGAGCTGGGAGTGGAGGTGTTGGGTAAATACCCTGGGCAATCTCAGCTGAGAAGCTTTATCATCTCAAGCCAAGTGGGAGCTCTCTCCCTCATGCCTATGGGTATTTCTGAAGTGAAGCTGCTTCTCTCTCTCTTTTTTTTTCTCTCCCAAAGCCCCTTTCTGCCCATAGCACGGATCCCAGCCCGGGTCACAGGCCTGTGACTTGGTGTCCTGGTTGGACACTCCTGAGACTCCAAGTCTGGCTTTCAGTTCAGATTTCATCTGTGTTGACATCAGTGCCAGAAAGCACAGCCAGCTAATCAGGCCTCAGAGGCCTCTGAGGTCACCTTCCCTTCCAACCTGCTTGCTTTGTCCTATAAGACTTCTTGGCTTTTCCAACAGAGATTTCTGGGGGTAAGGCCGAATATTTTTGCTTAAACAGTGGGTGTACCCTTAGTTTGCGTCCTTCTGGCTCACTGTCTAAGTTGGGTCACATACATGTCACTCATGCATGCCTGCGCTCCAGAATCAGGTGCCTGGCTTGCTGTCCTTCCCTGCCAGTCAGGGAGCAGCTGCAATGGGGGTGGGGGGAGGTGAGTGCTTTGTGCTTGTGGACACACATGCTGCTCCCCATGTGTCCTCAGCTGTCATGGACTTGGGCTGGACTGTGAGCAGCTCTGGGTTAGTTCAGGGCAGGCACTCCTTAGTCAGCTAGCATTAACACAGTCCTGTCAATGGCCACCAGGCTTCCGTGGGAACAGTCCTCTGGCTGGCTAGCTAGGACTAGCTATGCTATGGCACTGGGAAGAGTAGAGCCCAGATGAGGCTTTGGAAGTTTCAGGAGCTAACACCAAGCCACTGGTTCCCTGGGGGAGGTTTTGGGGAAAGCGGACTGCTGCTTTCATAGGCTGAGTGTGCCCATGGTAGTCAGTTATGAGAGCATTTCAAAGCCAAGAAGAAGCAAAGCCTGGAGCTTTCTCTGGCTTTGGGGAGAGTGAACCCTATCTGCTTCCACTTAACTCCAAGTAAAAGAGGGATAGGCACACCTGAAGCATCTGGATTAATTTTGCCCCCTGCTTTCCTGAGAGACCAAAAGTGTTCCTTGAGATCGAATCATTTATCTTTCACAGTGACTTCCTTCCCTGAGCAGACAGACATGTGGCCTAATAATAAGCACCTACTATGTGCTAGGCACGATGAGGCACTTTTACATTTATCCTCTTTTAAGATGGGACTAAGGGTTCATCTCTTTCTAGAAGGCCCCCAAATAATGGCTAAACAAAAACACTTGGGGATGAGAGGGCTTTCTTCAGAGACTCCCAGGTAGGAGTGCCTCTAGTCTGGTGGACCTCAGCAGCATCTGCCCATCCCAGGCTCCTCCCCCTCAGACTTCTCCTACCTGGCTTGTGCTCCTCGGGCGGCAGAAGGGGCAACCTTAGCTCTCATAGAATTCGTGGACCAATAGGATATGTGTTGTGTGTGACTTTCTTTTTAAACTATAAGTAAAGGGGTCTTGCAGCTTTGTGCTTGTGTTATCTTGGCGTTTATCTTCAAGCCAGCATCTCACTATTTATTGACAGGGGCGTGTGCGTGCCAGGTGTGTGTGTGTGTATGCGTGTGTGTTCATTCGTGTGCATGTGTGTGTGCACGTGTGTGTTCGTGTGTGTGTGTGTTTGTGCGTGTGTATGCTTGTGCTTTCCTGCAGCTTTCTTTAAAAGGATTATCCTACTGCTAAGTCTTCTCTTGCTTCTAGTGTTTTGGCCACGCCTCACCAAATGTCTGTAATGATCCTGTATTCACAACATGTTCAGGAGGAGCTGGGTCAGATTTTGACAGAGGGTATGGGAAGGGAAAGGGGAGAAGAAATTGACATTTATTTTATTATTTATTTTAAATGTTTACATTTCTTTGTGTTGTTCCAAACCTGAATAGAAACAGATAGCATTAAAGTACTCAGTTCCCACCCCTTCTCTGGCTCTCTCTCCCCCACTTGTTCTAACTTAGGATAACGATCTCTATTTTGTTTGTTTCTCAAGTGATTTGTGGACTTGTGATGTATAAACTGTATTAAAAAGGTTCTGTTTTTAAAGATCGATTGTCATTCCTTTGGGGACAGTGGCTACTGAGAAATCTACATTGTAAGAGAAAACAATGAAAGACCCTGGCCCTGTCTCTCAAAACTTAACTTTCTCTGTATGATTTATTTTTTTTTTAATATTCCATTTATTTTACTTTGTGGTTACTTGATTTTGAGGAAGAAAATATTCAACTTTGTATAAAGACTAGGTATCAGGGTTTCTTTTGCAGTGGGAGGTGTATATATCGTATTTTGGTATATTAGTAGAAACTCAAGCTTTATGCATCTGTATTTGGGATATGTCAATGACGTGGAGTGAAATTTGCTATTAGACCCTGGAGGCACATGAGTTGTACAAGGTTTTATGGCTCCGTGGGGAATTTTAATTTCCTCTCTGGGCACCTTTTGTCCCCTGTTTTTAAAGTGATGGTGAAATGGCCCTAGGAGGGTCGCTCTAGTAGAGCTCTCCAGGCAGGACTGTATGCTCAAAAATCTTTGTATAGTTTTAAATTTTGAGGGGTCTCTCTGCTCGGAAGCATCTGTGGTGGTGTGTTGTGTTGTTCTCTGTACTGTATGTGACACAAGCCTACAGTATTTGCACTAAGAAAAGCTTGTTAGGAGCTTGCTGCTACGGAGGGAGGAACATATTAAACATATTTTCCCTCTGGGTTTGTTCTTGTTTTATGTTTGTGTTGATGTTGTCGTGGTGGTGTTAGCTTTCCGACTTTCCACTGAGTAGCATTTTGTAGAATAAAATGAATTAAGACCGAAGAGCTTGTCATGGTTCCTTCCCCATCGCCACCTTCCTCTTCTGCCCTGTTATTCCTCTGTTTCTTCGGTCCCTTTCTGCTTTTTCACCTTGTGGGTGAAGTTGGGGGAGGGGGCTCATTGCAACCTCCGGCTGCAGGGAGAGTTCCTCATGTCCTTCCCATCTTTGCTTTCTGCTCTTAGCCTTACCCCTTCCCATCCTGTGTCAGGACCCAGTCCTTAGCCAGCTGCCAACCACTGCCAAGATGTGATCCAGTCCAAGTTAAGGGTGTTTTGTTGGGACAGGTTAACTCTGAAAGCCCAGAAATCTTCAAAAGGACCAATTAAATGGTCCTTGGGTAAGGTTGTCATGGTCAGACAGATCAAAGCCAGAAAGCAGCCCTGATAACAAGGCATGCAAACACACGGAGTGAGGCATCTCTAGACTCTCTGGAAAGTCACAGGTTGTCAAGAGTGAGATGATCAGCAATGGCAGAGTGAGCTCATTGTTCTGTAGACTAGGAAACCAGAGTGACTGAGGAGCATCTTCCAATGTCTTCCTTCCTCTCCATCTTAGTTAATGCCTGCAGTGCATGACAGCGGGTTATTTACTATTTTTTAGTAAAATAACCCTACAAATAATGTCATTTGAGCTGCTTAGTATACAGCCGTTCTTTGGAGCTCTGGACTGGGATTAGAAGCACTCTAGTAACTGATGGGGAAAGCCTCGGGTTTCTTCCCTGTGTAGGAGAGGGAGGGGCAACGATAGTAGGAAAGAGATGCCCATATAGGAGAGCTTAGACAAGGTAACACTAGCCCCTCCACTTCCTTGGCAGTGGGCCCATGGTGTAGAGGAATAGGTTGGGCCTCACTGTGACCTCTTCCGCCTGAATGGACAGGAAAACAAATTCAGACAGAGCCTGGGGTGTTTCCATGATACCTGTACTGTCTGGAGTAAGTCGTGTTTCCTTGAATAAATATGAAGGAGACAGCTGCCCAGGCGGTTCCCCAGAGCTCTAGGCTATGAGGCTAACATGAGGAGACATGAGATGATGCTTCTGTGCCTCTCTCTCATGCCTGGGTACCTCCATACATTCTACATCTTCAGTAACACCTCACAGTCCCTACCCATATGGCAATTAGAGATGTTGATGATTGGCAGGCGCTTATTACATGGAGTCGTATGCTTCTTTGTACGGCTATAAATGTTTTAACATCCAGACAGCCAGTTTGGCTTTTATTGGGAAAAAAGAAATAAAGAAAGAAAGGAAGGAAGGGAAGGGAAGGGAAGGGAAGGGAAGGGAAGGGAAGGGAAGGGAAGGGAAGGGAAGGCCAGCCAGGGGTGGCCCCACTAGGTTCTCCAATCCAAGAGGGTTGACTAGGGGAATTTTGGAGTAACCTGTAGATGCATTGAATTGGTTCAAATCACTCTCATAATTCGGAGTGGGTTGAGCTGTTGATTCTGTCTGTTTCCAACACACTTTTAAACTGGGAGCTAGACAGCATTTAGATACACAAGGAGTTCAGCAGGAGCCATTCTCAGAAAAGATCCTTTGGTCAAGAGGTCAAGAGACAATCCTTTGCTGGAACTAGAGCTCCACTGGTGAATACAGCTTTGTTTCTAGGCTTTGTTGAGTAGATTCTGTGTGTAAAGAGTGAACTATCTCCTGGAGCAGACAAGTTTCCCACCCTTTGAACCATGAGACCACCTACATGAAGGCCTTTGAAAAGCTAGGAAGTGCTAGAACCAGGAAGAAGCTCAAGTCATTAAGTCCCACAGACTTTGGTTATAAAGTCGATTGATGCAACTTGATTACAGTACAGTCATTGAGCCCTGGGCCCAACTGCCATGTCTGAATTGAAGGGTGTGTTTTGTCATGAGGCTGTATGTGTTTAAAGTATAGATAAGATTCTTGTCCGAGGATAGCTCCATCCCTCCTGTTCATAGGACCTCACCAGACCTCTGCTAGACAGTCCTACTACCAAGGAGGACTGATGGCCTTCTGGGTTGTGCACATGGTGGAGATGTGCTTCCTGAATCTGCACTTGTCTCTGCAGAGAGACAATTCTGTTTCTTCCTGGTGAGGTAAGAAAGGACAATGTCACAAGGAGTGATGAGCTGCTGGTGCTAATCTATGCAGTTTTCTTTGTAATCAGTCCTGCCTGGAGGCTTCAAAAACTGTGGGACTCCACCTAGTAGGCAGGATGCTTTTTTCCTCTCTCTCTCCTGAAAGGCCCTAGTGGACAGAAGCCACAGCGAAGATTATCATAGTCTGTGAGTTGTTGTATCTGGAAAATTCTACTCATTTGAAGGAGAAAAAAATGCTTTAGGCTCCACCTGTAGAACAAGAAGACCCTTAACCAAATGAAACATCATAAAAGTCCTTGTGGAAGCCAGAGGAGGAAACAGAAGCTGTGCTGGCTGGAAACAGTGTTCAGTCTGGTGAACACTGTGCATACAAGGCCTCCGTTCCCTTTGCTAGGGCAGAGTGTATGTCATGGTGGAAACTGTAGATCCTGTGCACTCCTGGAACAGTCCAGCCTTCTCTATTTGGAATGTGTTACTAAGCACTAAGTACTTTTTATGAAGTTTCAATTCACTTGACAGAAAATTACTCATCTCAAAGTGACCAGTTCCATGGCATTTGTGTCTCTACAGTATGGGGCAACCACTGCCCTTATCTTGTTCCAGAACATTCTCGTCACCATGAAAGAGACCCTGTATATTAAGCAATCCACCTCCCTTCCCCCGTCCCTGACAACTACCAGCCTGCTGTCTGTCTCTGTGGTTTATTTTTAGGTAACATTTTTGAGGATTCCAACAATTCCATTTTCCAAACTGGAAAAAAAAACATTAGCACATTGCAAATAAACTAAAATAACTATTGGTTTATTATTTATAGATGTGGCACCTCCTTCCTTTAGCCTGATACCTTTCCATATGCCTCCACATACACCGTTTCATTCAGACCAGGAGATGAATGTTGCTGAATGTGTCGGAAAATACCAGCTCCGGGAGAATTCCTTTGCCCTTACGCAGTGGCCTGTCTGGTACTCTGGCAAACACAATCACTGCCTTCATCCAGTGTGCAAGGCAAACATTCATTTCCCAAATAAAGATGGAACAAACCCCGTAATGACACAGACTTCATCAATGAGGACAGATGCTTCTTCATGGAAACCTAAAGAGAACCACATTTTAAAAATTAGTATTCCAACAAGAGGGTTTGCATCTTATTCTGAAAGCTTTGAGGGAGAGAGGTCCCCCAGTCACTCAAAAGTATTCTTGTATCCCTACTAAGTACCAAAATATGCCATAAAATGTATACTTTGAAACACAGGTAGATAGGGCACTGTCTTCTGTCTCTGCACTTAAGTGTTTTCACAGGAAGACTAGAAGTTGTCCTCAAGCAAGCTACAGTGGGACAGGGAACATGACCCATGGCAGGTGGGGGAGGGAGCAGGGAAGACACCACGGAGGAAAGCTGGGACAAAGGTAAGTGGGGTAATCTCGGAGGATGGAGCCTAGCAGCCAGAACGGCTGAGCAAAGACATGGAGGAAAAAGGCCAGGATGACTGAGTGTCATGAGCATTTGCTGATTTGAGGGAAGATAGAACTTTAAGCTGTGATCCTGAGGGCTTGAATGACGAGCGTCTGTCATGTAGTGAGTGTCTGTCATGTACTGAGTGTCACATATCTTCTGCTCCGGGAAGTAGAGTAGATCAGGAACTCCTAGTGTTCCCACCCTCTACCTATGCCTTCATGGGATGGGGGTACAAGAAATCATAAGTTCAATAAAAAAGAGAAGAGGCATAGGGTGCCATTGGTACAGGTAGCATTTGGGATTTTCCTAAATCTGGGGGAGGGATGGGGCCATGTCCCAGAACCAATGTTATTTGACCCCAAACCCTCAAAGTAGGTGGAAATTAGAGTTAATTTCTAGGTATTTAGCTTCAAAGGTGGCAGCTAACTAGGAGTGGATCCATTGATTAAATTTGTGTCAATTTGACATAAACTAGAGTCACCCAGAAAAGAGGGCAGGCACCTCAAGTGGCATTTTCTTGATTGTTGCTGGAGAGGGGAGGGTTGAGCTCACTGTGGGTGGGGCTGCCTCTGGGCAGGTGGTCATAGGTTATAAAAGAAAGCAAACTGAACATGCTAAGGAAAGAAAGCTAGTAAGCTACATTCGCCCATGCTGTCTGCTTCAGTTCCTGCCTTGGGTTCCTGCCTTGGCTTTCTCCGATGATGAACTGTGAGATGCAAGTGTAAGCAGAACAAACCCCTTCCTTTCCAAGTGCATTTGGTCAAGGCAGTTATCACAGTGACAGAAACAAAACTGGGATAAAGGAGCTGAAACAGCTGCAGTCACACATAGAAGACAGGGAACCTGAGTGTAGGGCAGGTGAGGAAGGAACAGAAGATGCAGGAAGCCCTGGCAACAACCAGAAGAGTCTTAGCCATGGAGTCTAGTGGCAGTGTGTTCCGGGGTTGGGGGGTTGGGGGGGGTGGGGGGACTGGGGGGGGGGTTGGAAGGGATTGGTTGGTTCCAGGAACAGACACTGGGAGGCCTTAGGAGCAGGAGGAGGCCTGGGTTCTGTGTTTGGTTTTAAATATGTTCATTTGAAGCACTGGTGGATTTGCACACACACACACACACACACACACACACACACACACACACACACTTAGACCACAACTAGGCAAAGAAAGGTAACCAGGAAGCTCTAATGAGAACCCGCCTTCCAGGGAACAGCATGCAACCTCAAACAACCTCATAGCTCCAGGTTCCATCGGCTAGCTCCCATGGTGCCCTAGGCCTCACCCTTGGTGCTTTCCTGGCCGGGTCTCTTCTCATTCCCCAGAAGATCTACTCAACGTTGTCTCCTCTCTTCTCAAACTGTCCCCAACCTCCTCTCTTTCTACTCATGAGGTCATTTCCCATTTCCCAGGAAGGCAGGGAGTGTCTTCAATTTCCCCTCATGACGTGCATAGATGTGTTGGCTTCTTTCCCTTCTGGTCCCTATGTCTCCCTCCTTTGTCAGCACTGGGGCCTCATGTTGCCAATTCTCAGGGACCCTTTTCAGTGAGTTTCCTGTCCTTACTCTTTTCCAAAGGCCTTTCCCCAGCAGTAGTAAACAAGATAGTGTCACCCCATCTTTAAGATAACAAAGTCTTCCTCAGCCCAGCCAGAACATGTCCCAGTTCAGGTTTACCACCAAGCCATAAGCCACAGTCTTCTCCAGTCTCTATTCCACAGCCCAGTCCCCACTCAACAGCCTAGGCACAAATGATTATGGGGCTTTATGGTCTGTTTCCTGGGCTTCCAAGTTCCAGAACCTTAAACCTAAACTACTGATGTAAGGCTCTTGCTCAAAGCCTAGGCTAGAGAGCCATAGCTAGGATTAGATACAGCTGTGCCTGATACAGAAATCAAATAAGCAGACACGTGACCATATATGGTTTTATTCTCTTAATAGTCTAGAACCCGAGGTGGAAGACAGAAAGCATGATACTCCTCAGATGGAGCTCCAGTTTATTTTGCTGTGTTGCTGGACTTTTCCCTCTGGGGGAGTCTTCTTGATTCACTGTCTCCCATGGCCACCACTAAAATGGTCTTGGCGAATGGCTTCCCTGGAGACATCAGGGTGTTCAGGGTCTACCTCCTGTTACAGGTTCTTGGCTAAAGGACTATTAAGACTTTGGCAGGCCACATCCAGTGGCTCTCTTGGTATTTCAGTTCCTTCAATACACAGCGTTTAAAGGCTGTTCTACTTAGGGTTGCTATTGCTGTGATGAAACACTGTGACCAGAGCAACTTGGAGAGGAAAGGCATTTTCTTAATTGGGTTCCCTCCTGTCTGATAACTCCAGCTTATGACAAGATGACATAAAACCAGCCAGGACAAAGGCTTAGCCAGGGTTTTCACTCTCTGCTGAGGTCACTTTCTCGTGCAAAAACCATAGCTAAAGATCTATCATAGATATTATTTTAAAACACACAAGAAAATGTAGGTGGTGGCACATACTCTTTGTCTCAGCACTCAGGAGGCAGAGGGGGGCAGATTTCTGAGCTTGGCCTATACAGAGAAACTTTGTCTCAGAAAACCAACAAAACAAAAACAGGAACTCAGTATGGCTTGGGAAGGTTCAATTTTAAACTCTTCTCTCGTGGCCCAAGATGCCAACTCACCGATATTACTTCGATAGGAAGCTTTAAAATGGGTATTCCTGGACGGCTCCTCCGGGGCCCTCAAAGCACAGCCCCTCCCTCTCCTAACGAACCTTGGATGTTTGGTACTCACCTGGAAGATAAGCAGGGACAATACACATCTGACTTCCTCTGTGCTTCTGCTCTGTCCTCCTCCCAGAATCCTTTGGACCAAGGTCAGGGGTTTTCCTCTGTTCTTCTTTTTTTTTTAAAGGGAGATTATAAATCCATAGTTTTATTGATACAAAAACTGACAGTAAAGTATACTATTTATGAGCAAACAAAAATTCCAAAGAAACCCAATGCGTGTCTGAAAAGATTTTACAAGGCTGGTGGCCCAGTCAATAGAGGCCTCATGACCTGTGTTTGATCCCCTGATCCTATAAGTTGGTAAAATAGAACTAACTTCTGTGAGTTGTCCTCTGACATCCATATGCATTTGTGGCATGCCAGTGCTTACACACACACACACACACACACACACACACACACACACACACACAAAACCTCACATACTCAGTTCATTTAGTGCTTCTTGTATGTATGTGGTTTAAGGCTGGCCACTTTGTATGAGATAATACACAGGGGGCTTGCCTCTGGAGAACTATTTCTTCCCCTCAGCATTTCTTGGTTGCCTGTAGTTCTCTGTCCGTGGGTGGGTCCTGTAGATTCCGCCCTTCCTTGTTAGCACGTCTATTGGTGTTGTGCTTCTTCAGGTTTTGTTTAGACAGCCATGTTGTTAAGGTATCATGGGCGAAGCTTCTCTGTCGTTTCTAAGAGACACAATCTCACAGGTTTCCTGGGCCTCAGCTCCTACTCTCTTCCTGCCTCTTCCGTACTTCCTGAGCCTTAGGTGCAGGAGCTATGAGTCTGAGCCAGGGACTCTGCCCTCACTAGTCCTCTGCATTTTGATTGGTTGTGGTTTTCTGTAGTAGTCTCCTTGTTGCAATGAGACCTTTCTCTGATGATGTGGTGAGTGCTAGGCTTATCTGTGGGCATAAGCATAAATATTCAGGATCGGTTAGGAGTTACTTTGGCTTAGTAAATGGTAGGCTCCCCTGAGATCCAGTGACCTCACCAGCCCCAGGTAGCCCCTCTGTTCTTTTATTAAAATGTACCCATCAAGTTTGCCTTTTGATATCTTAGGAGGGGGTTAAAGACCTTCATTACACTGTTATAGAAGTGTCATTTATTTCTTTTTAATTAAATTAAAATCTTGTTTACTAGTATATGTGTATGCGTCTGTGCATAGGATGGATGTGTGAGGGTGCACACGCTACAGGGCGCATGTGGAGGTTGGTAGATAGCTTTTGACATTCAGTTCTCCCTCCTCCCGTGGGCAAGTGCTTTACCCTCTGGGCCATTTCCAGACCCTACAATTTTTTTAAACAAAATAGGAAAAATGGTTTACTGAGTATTCTGTTAGTGGGCTATAAGGAGATTAGCCTGTGACTTCACAACACTCTCTGCCCTTTAAGACCCTTGCCTGGCTGAGAAGCCCCATGCTGGGTGTCACGAACTAAGTGTTTTTCTCTTTCTTAATATCTTTTCCTTTGATAATCCTCATTCTGGTTTTCAGACGAGTGACTGTTTGACTTCACAGGAGAGTGGGGGGAGGTTACATGTACTGAATCCAAAAGAGAAATGCACTTAATTCCATTTTCAAAACAGGATCCTGCTTACATAATGGAGGACTTCCTAGTTTGCTGAGGGTAAGTCCAGAATGTGTAAGAGGGGGTCTGTCTGTCCATCCTGCCCCACTGCAGGCCTCACCAGGTTCCAATGATCCAACCCCTGGCCCTCACACTTTTCACAATGGCCACAATGGACTTTCTCAGCTTGCTTACTACTTTCTTAAATGCTAGAAGGTGATCTGGAAACTGCTCTTCATCATCATCATCTTCATCATCATCATCAATCATCATTACTATTATTATTATTTAAGACAAAGTCATGCTATATAGCTCAGGATAGCCTTAAACTCATGATCCTCTTGAGATCCTCTTGCCTCAGCATCCCAAGTGCTGGGACTAAAAGGTGTGTGCCATCACACTTAGCTTGCCTTAAAAAAAAATGTTAAATGGGTATGTGTGTGTGGTATGTATACCTTTGAGCATGTGTGCTCAGAGTGAGCATGTAGTGTTACTCATATGTATATGTGCTTAGGGCTGGCTACTTAAGCTTGGATTACCTAGGGGGGCTCCTCCCTTGAGAAAACTGATTCTCTCTCTCTCTCTCTCTCTCTCTCTCTCTCTCTCTCTCTCTCCATTTCCCTTCACCTGAATCTACTGTAGTGTCACTGTTTAGTCAGCCGTACTGCTGAGAGTTCATGGTGCAGCTTCCTGTCATGTCAGGAGACATTATTCAGCAGCAGGTGTCTGGGACATCTGGTCCTTACACCTCAATCTTCCCCAGGTCTTGGGTGTAGGGATTTTGTTGAAGATAAACCAACTGGGGCTGAGCTACCCACAGTCCTTTATTCTCAATCCATTAATAACCCAGCCCTGCCCAGATTTCACTCCTTGGGAGGATTTCCTGGGCCCTGGCATCCACTGAACCCTTTGTACCCTTTGTGGTGATTGACTTAATTATTGTTGTTTTTGTTGTTGTTGTTTGAGACAGGGTTTCTCTGTGTAGCCCTGGCTGTCCTGGAACTCACTCTGTAGAGCAGGCTGACCTGGAGCTCAAACTCAGCTATCAACCTGGCCCTGGCCCTGGCCCTGGCCCTGCCCCTGCCCCTGCCCCTGCCCCTGCCCCTGCCCCTGCTGGGATTAAAGGCATGCTCCTTCACCATCCAGCTGACTACATTATTCTGAGAGAGTACTAAGACCCTCTGCTCATGGGAACTTCAGCCAGGGAGGGCAGGAACAGCTGTCTGCCTGGCCCCTGGGAAGCCATTGTAATCTGCAATCCGGATGGGAAGATGAATTTCTGAGGTCTTCTCCAACCATGTGGGTCCCCTCCCAAGGTCCCATCTTCTCCCCTGCCACCTCCCCCCTGCCACCTCCCATCTTTATCTAAGTAAAACCATCTCTCAGCCTACGAGGGGACCTAACCTTTTGCATACAGGTCTCTAGATATGGCATCTGACTTCCTAGGCTAGACCATTCTTCAGCCTCCAGCCTTTAGCTGGAAGATGAGTTTTTTGAATGGCTGGCCTGTTTGTATTTATCCATCCTGACTCTTAGAAGCTGTGCAGAGATCCAAGTACTGAGGCCACTGTGGGTCAATACGACACCCCCGATCTTTCCCTGACTATTTGGATCCCCAGTAAGGCTTGTCCTCTGCAGCTTCCCCCACTGGCTTCCCTGGTCCCCATGTAGGGGATTGAACCTAGAGCCTCACTCACATCTGCTGGCTGGTCCTTACCACAGAGCTTTATTTCTCTAGCCTCCTTTTACTTTTTATCTTGAGACAGGGCCTTACTAAAATGCCTAGGTTGGCCATGAACTTGATCTGTTTGTAGCCCAGGCTAGCCTTGAATTTGAGCTCCTCCTACCCCAGCCTTCAGAGTAGCTGTGATAAAAGGCTTATGTCACTAGCCCTATGTGTCAAAATTTGTTGACTGAATCTACAAGCTTTTAAAGTATTGTACTAGAAATGAGAAGAAATGAGAAATACCATAGCTGTATGATCCAGGCCATGTCACTGTAGGAAGGAGTCACACAATAGAATGCACAGGGGACAGAGAGGGGGGCAAAGGTGAAAGGGTCCTGATCTTTCTCCTTCCTCAGGGATCCAAGGAAAACCCTTGGACGAAGATATAAGATATCTATAAGATTCCACTTAATCAATTACCAGACTAAGTAAACTCAAAGAGACAGAGGATAGACCAGCAGTTACCAGGGCCTGGGAAGGGGGAAGGGGAGGGGAGCCTGTAGTGGCTGTGGGGTTTTCTTCAGGGTTGAGGAAAGCATTTGCAGCTAGACAGAGGTGATGTTTGCACAACATTATGAATGTGCCAAAATGCTGCCGAATCTGAATTCCACATCATACGGTGGGAGAGAGAAGAGAGGGGACAAGACAGGAAGGAGGAAGGGAGGGCAGAGGGCGTAAGGAAGAGAGGGGAAGGAAGAAGAAACCATCTCTCAGATGGAGGGAGGGAGAGTGGAAGGAAGGAGGGAGGGAGGAAAGAGGGAGGGAGAAAGGAGAGCCAGGAGGTTGCTCTCTTCTCCTGCTGGCCCTGACTGACCTGATCCTAATGACTCCTCCTCGGAGCCTGGGCTGCCTGAGGCTGCTGAAGGAGACAGAGCCTTCAGGAGGCCCCTGGATACAGCGAGGCTTGAGCACCTGGACTCGGGTCAATGTGGGTCAGGGCACAGGCCAGGTGCTGCCGGAACACACCCACGAGGCCCCGTGGGTGCTGTTGACGTTGCTGGGGTTTGGTTTGGGTTTGCTCTGATTCTAAGTGTGCCCGGGTTCTTCCCCTTTGGATAAGAAAGCGTGTAGCTTATTTTGGATTTTAAAAATAAGATTTATTTATTTAGGTATTTTGTGTACACGAGTGCTCTGTTTTCATGTACCACACACACCAGAAGAGGGCTTCAGATCCCACCACAGATGGTTGTGAACCACCGTGTGGTTGCTGGGCATCAAATTCAGGACCTCTAGAAAAGCAACCAGTGCTCTTACCTGCTAAGCCATCTCTCCAGCCCCTTATTTTTAAAGGAGCCCACAGTTAAAAGACTTGGGATTTTTAAAAAGAAACTTTAACTCTTAAAATGTTTAAACTTTTTAAAGACAGAGTGATTTTTTTCAAAGTTGGACTATGCGTTTGTGTGTCAAGTTGACAACTGATATTAGTAACTACGAGTCTACTGACCAGTATTTGTTGTCAGCTTGACATACCTAGGAAGAGAGAGCCTCAACTAAGGATTGCTTCCATCAGATAGGCCTGTGAGCATGTTTGTCTGAAATTGTCTTATTATTGATGCAAGAGGACCCAGCCCACTGTAGGTAACACTACCCCTGGACAGGTGGTCCTGGGAAGCATAAGAGAAGACACTGAATGTGAGCCCACAGTGAGTCAGTAAACATTGGAACTGTTTCACGGCCTCTGCTTCAGTTCTGCCTCGGCTTCCCTCAACGATACTCTGTAAGCTGCAATCCAAAGGACATACTTCCCTCCCCTGGGTTCCTTTGGGTCAGGGTGTTTATCATAGCAACAGAATGCAAACTAGAACATGTGGCAAGAGAGGGAACCAGGTAAGCTGTCCCAGGACTTAACTCTCAAACCCAAGGTACGTGGGAATGTTGAGGGGCATGAGCTCGGGTGAGAGGCAAATGTGGTCAAGCAGCAGCTACTTAAGTAAGAACATGGAAGAGAGGTAGGCAGTGCTTACGATAGCAACTGATGGCCAGGAGGTCTTCATTAAAGCATATTTCATCCTTCCTGTTGACAAGGATGGGAATGGTACCGCCCCTGCATCTTTAGAAGATACATCGGTGGTTTCCTATGACACGAATCATACTCTTACTGAAGGATTCAGCAGTCATATTTTCTTGTGTTTACCCCAAGGCAATCGGAAGTTGAGATTCACACAAAAATATGCCCCCACAGCTTTTGTTTTGAGACAGGGTTTCTCTGCACAGCTCTGGCTATCCTGACACTCCCTATGTAGGCCAGACTGACCTTGAACTCACAGAGATCTGCTTGCTTCTGCCTCTTGAGTGCTGGGATCAAAGGCATATATATATGTTTCATAGAAGCTTTATTCATTCATTAGTGCCCAAGCCTGGAAATAACCAAGATGCCCCTGCATCTTTAGAAGACACAGATGTGATATTTATCTATCTACCATGATGGATAAATTGTGGCTCGCCCAGGCAATGGAATAGTAGTCACTGCTTACAAGATATGGGCCACCAAGCCATGAAAGGCCATGGAGGACCCTAAATGCATATTTCTAAATGGAAGGGGTACCACAATTGAAATGTGAAATGTCCCCATGACATTGGTCCCAGGTTGGTGTCAATTTTAGGCTGTATCCTGAACAGTTGTAACTGACTGGGTTCCAGCCTGAGTTTTCTACTTCTTCATTGTTAGCACATAACAAGCACCTGGTACACACTACTTTGGCATGCATTCATGCATGCGTGTGTGTGTGTGTGTGTGTGTGTTGTGTGTGTGTTGAGTATGTGTATTGTATGCGTGTGTTGTGTTTTGTGTTCTGTGTATGTATGTGTATTGTGTGTGTTGTGTAATCTATGTGTGTGTTGTGTGTGCTGTGTATTGTGTGTGTATGTGTATTGTATTGTGTGTTGTGTTGTGTGTTTTGTTTATGTGTGTTGTGTATATATGTGTATTGTATGTGTGTGTGTATTGTATGTGTATGTTGTGTGTTTTGTGTACTGTGTGTGTATGTGTATTATGTGTGTTGTGTAATCTATGTGTGTGTTGTGTGTTGTGTATGTTGTGTAGTGTGTGTGTGTGTGTGTATTGTATGTGTGTGTTGTGTGTTGTGTGTTTTGTGTACTGTGTGTATATGTGTATTGTGTGTGTGTGTGTGTTTGTGTGTGGACTCTCGCTTCCTTGGAACCAGTGTTCCATGCCTCCCTTGAAGTGATGGGCCAAATAACTTTATATTGTTTTGCTGGCAATTCTATCACAATGACAAGGAAGGTCTGAAAGGGCTATACACTGTGTGCTTACAACTACATAACATTCTGGAAAAGATGCGAGTATGAAAATAGTCAAAAGATCAGTGGTTTCCAGGGGTGGTGGAAATAAAGGATGCGTGGAGGATCGTGGGAGATTTCCAGGGCCGGGAGACTATTCTATGTGATACAATGGTGGATTGTTCAGTCGTCAAATCCCTTGAGACTACAGCTCCAAAGGTGAGCCCTAATGGAAACCCTGGGCTGTACATGACAACAAGGATCAATCTAGGCTTGTAGATGTAAGCAACTGGCCATTCTTGCTCAGAGTTTTGACTGTAGGGACCCTGTGTGTGTCAGGGCAAGGACTCTCTACTTTGTGGTTGTTTGTTTGCTTTGTGAAACTTAAAACTGCTTTTAAAAGCTAAGTCTCTTGGGCCAGGGAAGATGGTAAACCACCCACCACATACTGTGAACGTCGAGGTCTGGATTCCCAGCACACATAAAAAGCTCGCACCGCGCACATCTATAACCCAGCACTGGGAGGGTGGAGGCAGGAGGATTCTGAGAATCTCTTGGTAAGTCAGCCGAGCCACATTGATAAGCTCTAGGTTCAGGCAGAGATTCTGTTTCCAAAAATAAGGTAGGAAGACACACAGTGCCAGCCTTCGGTCTCCATGTGCATGTGCATGTGCACCCCCACACATGCACAAACCTACCTGACCTTCTCTAACCCATGGCTGGCCATGTATGCCTGCGAGGGAAGAAGACCAAACATCAAGCAGAAAACAGAGGGAAGACAGATGGGTGGAGAAAGGATGAGCATCCTATTCACCCATTGAGTCCAGCCCTGGAGGTGTTCTCAAAAAAAATAGATTTGGTCCACTGTCGTGTAACCCCAGTGTGGGGCTGTCCCACGGACAGTGTTGGGACATTACTATCAACATTTTCCTCCCAAATAGCAGATTCTGAACTCCAGGTGCTCAGATGCCTGGTACACAGAGCTATTTCCAACAACTGTTGAGCACATGATAGACATCTCTGTGCCCTTTAAGCCATCTCTGAGCCCCTAACCCTGGGCGTTTAGGGCTAGCAGGGGTGCTCAGTTATCTGTACCCTAGACAGATCTTCCTGAGAAGATGTCTACCACTCTGAAGCTCATGCTTCTGCCTTGCCCAGCCTTTCCTTCAGGGCCACAGTAACGATCATGTAGAGCTACCAATCCCATCAGCACCACCTCAGGACATCACCCCTGTGCTACTTACCACGCTGTGTCCCTGGAGTAGGCATGAGAAGGGTGTTGGTTGAAGGAGACCCAAAGATGACCTTACTAACCAGGCCCAGCTTGGAGACCTATAGAGGTTCCCAAGGAATTACCATCAGAATCTCGATGGCTGTATTGTATGCCAATATGTCACAAGCAGTAGCCTACAGTAGCTGTTATCATCGACCCAATGAGAAACAGGGAGATTAAGACTACATAGCTTGTCACTGGCAAACAGGAACTTTAGTCCATATTCTGGATCATCATGCCATTGAACCTCTGTCCTTCTGTCAGGCCTGCAGCTACACCCTCAGGACATAACCTCTCTGCTAAGCAGGAGCACAGGAAGTGGAGGGCTGTAATTGACCCTCTGCACCTGCTCCCCTGCATCAGACCCTGCCCACTCTGGCTTGTGTAGCCTTGAAGAGTACTGCCAGGATGTTCTGGGACAGGTCTGTGGCCAGCTTCCTTGTTTATCATTTGGAGATCCTTGTCTGTCCTGAGGCACCAGGTCTGGGGTCAAGCCACTGGGGCAGCTCTCTAGAACTTGAGCCTCAGCAGGCTGCCTGAGATCCTGACACTTGGATCTGTAGGGAAGCTGAAGTGGGAAATTGGGGCGTGGGAGGCCCGGAAGTGTGTGTCTAGTTAGGGAGAGGTTATAGAGTGTTGTTGCCAGCTCTGGCTCTCCTTGATTGCTTCCTCATTCCTCCTCTATGTGCACTGGACGACCCAGGAGCAGTCCCTACCTTACCTCCTCAAACACCTTCTTGTGTATCCTTTCTCACCCTGTCAAGCCCTTTCTTCTCCCCACCCAATTCCATTTATAAATAAGAAGCTACCTATACACCCCTGGGCACAGGGCCTGGCAGGTGGCCTCTCATCAGGTGCTTACTGCTCTTTTCCTTGTGCTGACCTCTGCCTGGAGCTGGTACAGTCTCTCCACAACCCCCACCTCCAACCTCTCCTCCAGAGCGCCCACACTGGGACATGAAGGACCGATGGACTCCACTGGCCTGCTGGGGTCACTGGCATTGATTTTCTCCTTGTTCACCTTCTTCATTTGTAAGAATTCTACAGAGTTGCTATCTCCTCAAAGGCCTTCTGGGATTCCCTGGGTAGTAAGTCCCCGCCCATCCCCCCACAGAGGTCTGCCCACACTTGTAAAATGTTTCCTCAGAGCTTCTGGTGGTAAATCCCTAGCCTGGGAGCACCTGGAAGACATTGGCACATGCCCTCTTTTTTAAAAAATGGAGATTTTTTTTTTTAAACTATAAAAACTAAATACTTTGTAATCCATGGCTATATATTTATTGAAAAATAAGTTTTAAAAAAGGAATAAATATTAGGTAGGGCACATACACCTTTAAGCCTAGCACTTGGGAAGTGGAGGTGGGAGGATCAGGAGTTCAAAGCCATCCTTGGCTACATAGTGAGTTCAAGGCCAGCCTGGGATATGTGAGATGGGGAGAGAGAGAGAGAGAGAGAGAGAGAAAGAGAGAGAGAGAGAGAGAGAGAGAGAGAAGAATTTAAGTCCTGACCCAAAATCAAAATACTGGGGTGTCGTTTTGTATTTTTCTTCTTTTTTAAACTGATTTTTTCTAACAGTTTCATATCTTAGTACTGTATTTCTATCATTTCTGCCCTTCCTCCCCCCCACTCTCTCAGATTCATATTATCTTTTTATTTCTCTTTTTATTCATTTCTCTTTTTATTATTGTTACACACACACACACACACACACACACACGTGCGCGTGCACACATGCACACATACCGCTGCATGGGCATGAACGCATGCACACACATGCACACACATACATGTGTATATAAATATAGTCTGCTGAATCTATTTGGTGTTCCTTTGCATGTATATGTGTCTAGGCTGACCCCTGGGATTGGATCATTTATCAGGGAGCTCCTGCTTGGAGTTCTCTCAGCTGCCATTAACTGCCTTTAGCTTTAGCCTGGGGGGTGGGGTATGGCCTGGTGAGATTTACTCCAGCCACAATGGCATGTCGCATGTCGGCTATTGCTGTCAATGTGTAGGGGACTGTAATTTTTAAGATTTCATGGGCACACTATCTCACAGCAGATATCCTGGTTGGGTTGGGTACTTCTGAGATCTTCATCTGCTGCAAAAAGAAGCTTCTTTGATGAGGTTAGGAACACACACATACAGAGAGAGAGAGAGAGAAAGAGAGAGACAGAGAGAGAGAGACAGAGAGAGAGATCTGTGAGTCTATGGGTTTGCAAGGTGACAAGAGTGGGTTCTCCTCTAGTCCATGACCTCACCATCCACGAGCAGTTGGCTGGCTTCATGGTACCACCGGGAACACATTGCCTCCTATCGAATGGGCCTTAAGTCCATGTAGACAGTGTTGGTATTAAGTGCCACTGTCAAATCCTTGAGATATCGTGTGGGGCTGCTCGGTGCTGTGGTTTGTGGACACTATAGTTCGGTAGGACTATTGACGGCTCTTTCCCTTGGCAGCTTACACAGCGTCTGTGGGGAGCATGAGACCCAGTCCTTGGGGAGGAAGGAGGCTTCTAAGCCAGTTGGCACTCCATCCTGTGTCCGATGTATGTGGTGTCTTCAGCGATAGAGTCTCACGTTCGAGTTCTGGAAGGCAGCCAAGGGCAGCAGCAATAGCTTATGTTGTTTTGGGGGTCTCTTCAATTCGCCTGACCAGCAACTGTAGGAGAGATTTCACATGCCTGACACCGGGGTTTCTCTTAGTCTGTCGCTCTTGGAGAGATCACCATCACCCCAAGTAGCATTACTTCATCAAACTTACATATATATGTAATATATGTTATATGTTACAATTATTTTCACAAACATAAAATAGTATGTCTCTATGGTTTCTTCAAACAGACTTGGTGCTATTTAGCCCTCCCTTTCTCTCTCCCTTCCTCCCTCTCTCCCATGCCACCCCCCCATTTTTTGTTACCCCTTCATAGCACCAGCATATTTTCTTTTGCAATTTAATTTTTAGTTAGCACCCAAGGATAATGTCTATTATGACATTTTCCATTATGATGTTTTCGTGTAGACATTTCCTGCTGCCTTCTTCACCGTCATCCCACCATGGCTTTCCCTCCTCCCTGTCTATCTTTTGTCTTCTATCCCTCTGTTCTTCTCTTCTCTCTCCCCCCTCCCTCTTTCCTCCCTCCTTTGCTCTGTGTTTTCTCTCTGCACAGGTTACTTAGTAGTTTTATATGTATGATATTGATCCGCATGTGTTACCTTCCTTTTTTGTCATTTGTTGTTTGTTTGACCCCTTTTAATAATCGTGTGCCAAAACTGGCCATAATGGCACTTAGAATGTTTGGGCAGGAGGATCTCTGTGAGTTCAAGGCCAGCCTGGGCTTCACAGTGAGACCCTGTCTCCTTAGACAAAACAGATAATGATTGATAGTTATATGTAAACAGCATAATGTTCCCCCACACAGGTTCCCATTCTGCTCCTGCAGGTCTGCGACTGGCATCTTAAAATGGCTGAAGGATCTTTGTTGATGTGATTAAGGCTCCTGAGATGGGAAGCTGTCCTCCACTATCTAGGTGAATCTTTTGTCATCATAAGAGAGGAGAACCAATTAAAGACACATTTGAATATGGCTGCTGTCCAGCCTAGAGGAGGAAGTCAGTAGCCAAGCCATGAAAGCAGCCTGTAATGCAGGAAGAGCCATGGAAATGGCTGCTCCCATATTGAGCTTACCCAGTGACTACAGAGCAATACATTTATAGACTTAGGAGCCAGCACACTCTCAGTAATTTGTTATAGCAGCAACAGGAAGCTCATACAGTGACGGGACAATATCATGTTTATGATAGCGATTAGCATCAGTTGAGTATCATATGCCAGGTACGGGGCTTCATGTGGGGCTTCTGGGGACTTCAGCTACAGATTTTATCTTCTCATGGTTCTGCACACTGGAAATCAATGGTCAGGATGTGAGTGAGGCTTGCTTCTACAGCCTCTGTCTTGCTTTGTAGATGGCTGCTGTGTGGCTGCCTGTTCATACCCTAGGTATTCTCATGGTCTTTTTCTGTGTTCATGTGGCTTCCCAGTTGTCATTATCATTATCATCCTCCTCCCCTCTTCCTTTCTTCCTCCTCCCCTCTTCCCCTCTTCCCCTCCTCCTCCCCTCCTCCCCTCCTCCCTTCCTCCTCTTCCCTTCCTCCCCTCCCCCTCCCCTCCTCCCCCTCCCCTCCTCCCCTCTTCCTTCTCATCCCTTCCTCCTCCTCTTCCTCCTCCTCCTCCTCCTCCCTCTTTCCCCCTCCTCCCCCTCCTCCCCCTCCTTCCCCACTCCTCCTCCTCTCACATGAGTCAGGTTGAATTCAGGTGGACTCTCAGGCAGCCTTTTCACTCAACCATCTTTTTAAAGGTCTTATCTCTGGACACCATTACATCAAGAGCTCCTGAGGAAGGGTTAGTATTTCAGAATGCAAATTTTAAGGAGAACAACTGTGCCTCTTCCATATGGATTATCTTACTGATTGGTTACAAGAACCTATCAAAGCAGAATACCTAAGGAAACTGAGTCACAAACTTGTTATTACTTGCCAAAATTCACACAGCAAGTAGAGTTGAGACACGTTCAGGAATTTGATCTCTTTTCTTCCTCTTTCTCATCCCCCCTCTTCCTCACCAACTCCGTTCAGTACCTGGATCAAGCTTAGGACCTCACACATGCTCAGTGAGTACTCTGCCACTGAACTACCCAGCCCCTTTAGTCCTTTTTAAAATCTTTTTTTTATTGTGATCAGATCTTACTAATTTGACCCAACTGGCCTTGCACTTGGCTTATAAAACCAGGTGGGTCTTAAGCTTGTGATCCTCCTGCCTCAGCCTCCCAGAGATTACAGGCTTGTGCCACCAGCCTGATTCTGACCATTTTTCTTTCTGGTTTTTTTTTTGGGGGGGGGGGTGGTGGGTGGAACGGGTTAGAGCACATAGGTACTCAGTAGGTTTAATTATAGAAAGAGGGAACAGCTTCCTGGACTCTTAGAATGTGGGCCAGCTGTGCCAAGCCTGGTACACTATCCCACAGCTGGCCAAGTGTGCCTATGGAGGAGAAGGACCAGACACTAGGCAGAAAATGAGGGGAAAGAGAGGGCTTGGGAGAAATGGGTTTCAGCCTTTGTTCACCACTGAGCTCAGCCCTAGAGGCTTTCTCAAGGCAAGTGGATTTGGTTCACTATCGTGTAACCCTAGTGTGAAGTGTCACGTGGACAGTGAAGCCACATGGACAGTGTAGGGATCTACTATCAAACCCTCTGCCCAAATACGTGATTCTGAACTCCAAGTGCTCATATGTCCAGAGAGAATGCTTCTCAACAAGAAGGATCTAGTTGGGCAAGACTGCATAGGAAGGATGATCAATTAGTCACATGACCAGCTGAATCTGGCAGGCAGATGGCTGGCTGGCAATCTCAGTCAAGTTGAGACTAGCCTCTGCCCAGTCTAACAACTCATTTTGGCCACTGTGGCAAAGGGCACAGTTACTCTCAGGGGCTAGGCAGGTCTCTGGCTGGCTGTGGGAACATTCCAGTGGGAATGTTCGGGTTACCCATCAGAAAGGCAGAGAATGGTTACCTCAGAGTGCTCATCCCTCAGAGGAATTGAGCTTGAGATGTGAACTCTCTGTCAGTTGAGCTTGCTGTAGCTCAGGAGCAGCACATGTATCCACATACACACATACACATAAATACATACACACATACATACACATAAACACACATGCTCACACACACAAACACACATATACATACACTTGTAGGGCACGTAAGGACTGTGCTACCAAGCAGGCATAAGAACCAGTGAGGTGGGGTATGCTTAAATTCCAGGAATCTGAGAGAACTGAGATGTAGGAGCAGAGCTGCCTCCTCCCAGCCTCCAATGTTGTTCTGGAATGCACAACATGACCACCAGCTGATGAAAGGACCATAGGCACTCGGTCCCTGTCCCATAGCACCTGAAGCTCTTCCCTCATGCTAATGAGGTATGTAAATAGCCTTAGCCTTCAGCCAATCACCTTCCCGTAAATTCGCATGCCTCTCCTCCCAAAAGTATACAATCCCTGGTTCAACCCACTAAAGTGTATGGCATTGACATCCATCCCCAATAAAGAAATACGAACAAGCTAAGATCATCTCAGTGAGCTGCTTAACAAGAGATCGCCATGGGGAAGGTCTTCGCCTAAAGGAGCTGGGACTCTAAGACTCATGAAGAAGATCTTTCTCTTCTCCTATCCCTCCCATACTGCACTTGTTCCCAATTGGACCAGATCCTGCTCGTCTGAGCTCTGCTTTCTCCATCCTGCCTGGGGTGCAGATGCCCTGAGGGGAAATGTGGACCTCAGACCTCCGTTCCTGACTTCCTGTCAGGGAGGGTGTACTGAAAGCACCAGGCACCCTGAGAGGAGACCTAGAGCCACAGAATTCATCCCAGACTCTGCTTCCCCTTCTGGTTTGCAGCGCAGTGGCATCTGATGCCCCAAAGGGAAATGTGGGCTGGGGACTTCCCATTCCAGACTTTGCCCTGCCTTCTCCCAGCCAGTATATTGGTGGTGTCCAGACATCCCCAGGAGAGAGGTAAATCACTAAGAACACCATATACCATATACACACACATATACACACACGGAGTCACACACACATATACATATATGCACATACATACACACATATGCACATTCACATACATACACATATACATACACATGCACATATATACATGTACATATACACACATACACATACATGCACATACACATATACATACTCACACATATACACACACATACATACACACATATACCTACACATACACACATAATCACACTCACTATTCTTATTGTAGACCCATTTTGTCATCTCTCTTTTTATTTTGGTGAGGTGAGGTAGGGTTGGGTGGTATCAAGACAGGATTTCTCTTTGTAGCTCTTCTGTCCTGGAACTTGCTATGTAGATGAGGCTGGCCTCAAACTCAGAGAGATCCACCTGCCTCTGCCTCCTGAGCTCATCTGTATTCTTATCTCTTAACCAAAGGCAGTGGCAGGAAGAGCTCTATCTCGTTCCAGTATGGCACCCATAAAGAGATATCAGGGGCTCAAACAGAAGAAACAAGTTCTCATTTTAGACACAGGCTGTTGGTGTGAGAGCACACAAATACCATTCATCCTATCATTCCCATTCACCTGTGCATGGTTGAATTTCCTCTGTAACATTCCCAGGCACAATGTTACTCGGTCTTTGCTTGAACTATCCCATTGATGAGAAGTTCCCACCATCCAAAGCAGCCCGAAACATCCTCAGGCAGGTCCTGTGACTAGCAAGCTGCCCTTATATTGACCCATCTCCTTCCTGCTTGGTTCCCAGATGACTGCTAGCGTTCATGGATGTTCAGGTATTTGAAGGCAGGTGAAAGCTTTCTTCCTTAAAGGGGGCTCCTCATGAAGTGCTGCAGCAGAGAGATCCACCTCCAGGAGAGGGTTATCCTGAGTTTCTATGGATCCACAAACGATCATGGGACAAGCACACGGCAGGTTTATAGGCCCTCTGAGAGAGGACATCATAACCTTGTTGTGAGAGGGCCTTACCTCACTGTGTCAACCCTGGTGGAGTATCTCTAGGACTCCAGTCTTAGAGAGAAGGACACTGTGTCTGTTAGCATGGATTACCTTCGCATTTATCTACCACACTTCACTTCTGGGTTGGGACTGTGTGATGCTGAAGCTTCACTGTCGTGCTGAATAGACTTGCAGTCACCCAGGAGACACTTCTGCATGGGTCTGTGAGGGGTTTCTAACTGAGGATCAAAGACCCACTCTGGATGTACTAGTTTGCTTTCTGTTGCTTTGATAAACACACGGTATGACCAAACAGGAATAAAGAAAAAAGAAAAGAGAAGAGAAGAAGAAAGAAAGGAAGGAAGGAAAGAAAGAAAGAAAAAAGCAGCTTGTGGGGTAAAGAATTTATTTTGATCTTATACTTCCAGGTAATAGTTTATCACTGAAGGAAGTAAGGGCAGAAACCTGGAGGCAGGAACTGATGCAGAGAACACGGAGGGATGCTTCTTACTGGATTGCTCCTCCCAGCTCACCCAGCCTGATTTATATACCTGGGACTACCACCCACTGTGGGCCAGGCCCTCCCACATCAGTCAGCAATCAAGGAAATACCCCATAGACAAGCCCACTGACCAATCAGATGGAGGTAACTCCTCTGTAGAGTTTATTCCTGAGTGACTCTAGTCTGTGTCACGTTGGCAAAAGCTGACCAACACTGGTCTTGAACAGACTAAAATGGATCAAGCAAGCATAGCACTCTGCCATCTCTACTTTCTGACTGGCAGCTGTGTGAACAGCTACCTCAGGCCCCAGCTGCCAGAACTAGAGCCACCCCATGCCTTCTCTGCCCTGGCCACAGTAGACCACACCTTCAAACTTGGAGCCAGAAGAACCCCTTCCTCCCTTGCATTGCCTTTCTTGGGTATTTTTTTGTAGCAGCTAGAACTGGAAAAGCAACTAATACAGACCCCTAAAGCAAACTGCTTAAACTCACCGAATTTCATCTAGCTTGCCATATAATGAAGACATCAATACTGTGTGCTTAGGGTGCTCAGATAGCATCACGAATGCGCCAAATACTTTGTGAACCAAAATAACACCCTGCAAATGATTAACCAGAGTGAATAGAGAATAAATAATACGTAAATAAGGAGCTTGTAGAAATGCCTTTGTCCCAGACCCTGCTGAGGGATGGCAGTGTATAGTAGAGTTGACCTAAGGAAGAAGACATTGGTACCCTGAGAACCCCAAGGACAGTGCTCACAAACCCATCCTCATGACCCATCTGCTCAAGTTCTCTCTGCCCATGTGTCCAGGAGAGGACTCTGACCCCAAGTGTCCCACCCTGGCTTTGGAGACCTGGGTGAATGGGGCCAGCTTCATGAAATGGGTTTGAGACAGGTCCTTCTGGCTGTTCATGGGCTCCCTCTCCTTCTCTCTCCTCTCCTGAGGCCTCAAGGCTACCTGCTCTGAAGTTGCACAGCCATGGCTTAGCACCACCACCATCACCCGGGCTCTGCCTTGAATTTAGAACAAATTCTCATCCCCAATGAGAGTGGACTTTATTGAGAGAAGAAAATAGGAACTGAGAGCCAGGGAGGATGACTTCATGACAATGGAGGCTCTCGAAGCTTTTGTTATGTATATAGCCCCTGGTAATACACAGAGCGAGGTGGGAGGCAGCCCTCCAGTTATCAGTGGTTGGGTTCAGGCTATTGCATCTCTTGTCTAAATGAGGGCTCTTTTTGGTACCCTGGCACTCTATTACAGACTCTGTGCCTTCCAGCTGGCCATCCATAACTCCATGTTGGCCCTCTGAACAGTCGCATGACTAGGCATGAATAGCTGTCATGCTCACCTCCCAGTGTCACGGGAGCAGAAGGCCAGGAGCCTGACAAGTGTGTCACTACTCACCTAACCTCAATCTGGTTTGTCTTGACTTAGCAGAACTGCCTGAGAGATGTACTTCCCAGGTGGGGTTGGGCCAGGCACCCTGTCCTTCCTCATGGGACTCTGTGCCTCAAGGATGGTAATGCCATAAATGAGGGACCCTGCCCAAAGGGCCTTGGAGACAGAAGATACAGTACCCCTGAAAAGAATAGAGCAAAGAGGTCTGGATATCTCTCTCTCTCTCTCTCTCTCTCTCTCTCTCTCTCTCTCTCTCGCTCTCATGTACAGAACAGGTACTGAGCTCTGCCTGACAACCTCCTTTCTGCCTGTCCCATCTCCTCTGCTTGGGCTCCCCAGCTGTAAAGTAGGAACATGTCCCATCCCTTGCCTGCCTCAGGGGGACATTGAACAGGGGTGAGATAATGTCTGCTGCCACTCACCCTCCACCAGGAAGGCAGATCCAGACTGTCTACTTTTAACACTGAGAACTCAGTCCTGCTCCCAATGGGGAGCTGCCTGCTTGTGACCCTCACTCAGGGGCAGGGGACCAGGCCATCTCAAAGACCCAAAGGCTCCCTGGCATCGTGAGGGAGGATCCCAGAGCTGGCTCTGGCTCTCTGGGGCCTGAGGCCCTGGGCCCTGGTTAACTACAGCACAACCCATTGTTTGGAGTTCAAGGGGCCGCCTTGGGCTCCTGGCATTCTGGTTCAACCAGGAATGGGGCAGCTGGGTGTGGCCATGGCCTAATGAGCTGGGTGTGCCCAGAGGAGTTAAGAAGGGGTGACAGCTGTGGGCAGGTCCCCACCCACGCAGGTGGGCAGGCGGCTTGCACAACAGTCACCTGTGCGCTAGGAAGCCATGCTGCATTCTTGCCCTGTATTTATTTTTACAGAAACAAGTGTTCAGCTTTGGAGGTGGGGGTGGGACTATTTCTAAATATATAAAAATCATTGTGCTGGTACTTTTGAACCTCGAAATCTATTGTGTGAAGAAAGTCGATGCCAATCTGTAGTTTCCACCAATTGCAAAGAAGGCAGAATGCTGGAAAAGCAACAGGCTTCCCCCTCCCCAACCCACCTCCCACACACCCTCACCTCACCCCCACCGCACCCCCACACACCCTCACCCCAGCCCACCCCCACATGCTCTTTTCCACCATTTTAAAAAGCAAGAAACTTGGGCCTTTCTCTGTTCTGGTGAACAGGGGAGCCTCCCGCTTCTCCACCCTACAATCCTCACTTCTGTGAGGGGAGACACTCCCTACCCTGTCATGCTCTTGCTGGGAAATGGAACCATGACCTTCCTGCCTGAGTTCTCTTCCCATTTTGTTGACAACAGTATGTGAATGTCTGGTAGCTTCCAAATAAAGACCAGATGAATTCACAGTACCATGGACCACCGAGTGATGAGCCTTCCATGGGCTGGGCTCTTTCTCTATTTGAGAGGAGCCAGCCTCCGGCCGTGCACCAGTTTATCGAGGCAGGAGTCGGGTCAGGGCAATTGTTGCCTTACTGAAATGCCCACATTTGTCCCTGGAGCCTGCATTCCAAGCTGTGAGGGCAGCAAGGGTTTAGGGTAGAAAGACTGGTTTGTGGTCCTTAGAGACCTTCATGGGAAAGCCAGGCAGAGGACAATGGGGGAGGGAAGACTGGGAAGGGAGCTCAACTTTGTGAGAATGTAGTCCAGTCTACCCAGGGTGACTGCTAGTGAGGTCTAGTAACAGACCATTCAGATCTGGAAACACTTGACTTTGGGGTGGGATGGGACCCAGAATGCAGGTGGTTTCTCTAGATCAGTCCAGGCTTTCCAGAACTCAGACACAGTGAGGGCGACTCAACATTCCCATCCATGAAGTAGGAACACTGAACCTACCTCTTGGGGGTAGCTCTGGTTTACTCTTGAAAAGCTTCATACACTTGCTTTCATAGACTGGGGCCTCCTCTTGGGATAGCCTTCTCTGATCCTCCACGGCTTGAGCCAGGCTCTGTGAGGAACACATGATGTCATCCTTAGGAGAGTTTTCCGTGTGGTCCTGACCTGAGGATAGTGTAGCTTAAATATCACCTCTCCTCTTTTCCAGAGCAGCCATTGCTGTTCAAAGCCAGGCCCTACTATTGCCTCCAGGGTAAGGCCAAGAAGGAGATGGAGACAGAAGGTCTAGTCAGCAGGGGTCAGGGAACTGTAAAGGCTGGGTGTCATGCTGGCTCAGCACAGGCTCTATGTCTGTCTCATAACAGGCTGAGTTCATCATGGTGCCAAGGATAACAGCCTTCTCTCTCCCCGTAGTCTACCATCTGCATCACTGCTCAGCCTACCTGCCGGGTCAGCTCTTCTCAGTCTCTGGTGTCCCTCCACCCTGCCCCATTCTTGGTTCATGAGTTGTTAGAGCCAGGGGGACTGTGGGTGGTCCTAGCCAGGGCTGAAGAGCTCATGACTAGAGCTTCACCCTCCTCAGAGCTCCTCACATCCTTACAGATAGTAGCTTAGCAAAACCCACAGAGTAAAGGCCATAGAGCAAAGGTCATAGGGAAAATGCCATAGAGCAGAGGTCATGGGGAAAAGGCCATAGTGCAGGACAGAGACAGAGTCCAGGCTAGTAGGACTAGGCCTCCCTCAGCATGGCTCCAGGGAAGCAGGCCCACCTCACTTCCTTCCCTTGATCCCAGCACAATATAAAGTACACTTGGACACAACAAGGGGAGCTTATTCTCTTTTGAATGTTCCTCTAGGGACCCTCCTTTGCTCAGACCATCTCACAGATAGTCTTCCAATCTTTGCCTCTTCCTCTAGAAAACAAGCCAGGACAGAGACTATTAAAAGTCTAAGGGAGGGCAAGAAGTCACTTTGCCTGTGAATCCCAGGGGCAGACCCATCAAGGAAAACCTCTGGCACTCCTGAAGCTACAGGGATAGGGGTGAGAATTGCCAAAACCTCTCCCTTCTTTTTGACTTTACCCTTGGATACCATCAAGGCCAGAGATGGAACCAAAGGAGCATAAAATAGGCAAGTACATTGTCTCAACACAGAGGCTCAACAGAGCTGGCGCAAACTGTGGCGCTTAAGAGGAGGTCCCAGTCTATGAAAGCAATGAGTGAAGTTTTTCAAGAGTAAACCAGAACTTCCCCCAGGGCTGAGCCTTGAGGCCACCACACCCACCACCTCATCGAGACTTGAGGTGATGAAGTAGGCCTTTCCAACAGCCAGACGGAACCTGAAGCAGAAAGAGGAGGCAGCAGCCAGAGAGAGAGAGAGGCTGAGGCCTTGAGCAGGACTCTTGATAAGGTGTCTCTGGGAGACACAACCCCAGCACCCAGTGCTCTCTAAGGCTCCCAGCCCTCCCTCTAGCTGCCTCTGATGCATCTGACTCTGCTGCTACCACAGAGAGACTAAGGAAGAAGCTGAGGCAGGTGGAGGAGCTGGAGCAGAGCATCCAGGCTGGCGAGGTCAGCCAGTCCATCAGAGAGCAGCTGGAGAAGCTGGCCCAGCAGAGGGCGGGCTCTAGAGGAGGAGCTGGAGGACTTGGAGCCAGGCCTGTGATGCTTCAGGAGAAGGGGAGTAGACTGCAGAACAAACTATGGGATGTTCAGGGTGGGGTCCAGAGAGTGTGGGAAAGGTACCCCCAACTGGCTCACTTCCACCCCCTGTGGCCCAACTCCATTCTCCAGAGCCTACACTCGCCTTTATCCCTTCTCCATTTTTCTCAGCCCCTATTTTTGGACTCCTCCTACCCCCTTTGAATTTCCAGTGTTCAAAATCTGAGTGATGGCTCTAGGCACCTCTACTGCTGCTCTGGATGTTTTGCTGAAAACAGAACAAGGTGGAAGTCTGTTAGAGGTCTGAGGCTGAGGTACAGGGAGTCCCTTAAGGCTCAGAGTCTTGGTTCCTGTCCACCGTGTTTATAAGTTACCTCCCTGACTACCCTGAACCTCTACTCCCTAATAAATTCAAATAGACACAACAAAAGATTTAAGAGGTCCATGGCATCCCTCAGTCTGACAACTAGGCTGTCCTGTGTAGAAATCCAGACTCTATTGTATCCATCTTAGCACAGACGTCTCTGGTGCCACAAATGCTGTTTTCACACCCACTGTTTAATATGTCACCACTATGCCACTAGGTTGGGGCTGCTGCCAGAGGCAGTCATGCATGCTGAGGGCAGAGGGACGTTGGTTTTCAAGGTTGAAAGTCAGTCTAACCACTGGGAAATTTAAGACCTCCTCATCCCCTGTCCCTTCCTCCCGAATATTCCAGAAAGTGGATGAAATGACGGACAGCAGCCAGGCACACAGATGGACCTTGTCCTCTGTCGAGATTATGGTCAAGAGCGTGAGGGTATGCTCTGTATCCTGTCAAAAAGACTCACAAGGCAAATGAACCCAAGCAGCTTCAGACTGTCCTTACAGGCTACCCCTTCACTGAAGGGATTTGGTGGGTCAGAGGAAGT
The DNA here is from genome assembly GCA_019843965.1 of Rhynchomys soricoides. Taxonomy (NCBI): domain Eukaryota; kingdom Metazoa; phylum Chordata; class Mammalia; order Rodentia; family Muridae; genus Rhynchomys; species Rhynchomys soricoides. Next base: position 706,759 of record JADRCH010000280.1, read on the forward strand.
TGTAGGGGAGAGGAGAGTCACTCTGACAAGTGCCTGTCACTGTCTGAACTGTCTGGGAATAGGGCTGGAATAGGAGTGGTCAGTTATGGAAGAGATCCAATCTGGAGACAGAAGAAACCAGCATCCCTGGGATAGAACTTACCAGCACATCGTTCTAAAATTTGCTCCACTCAGTAAGGAGCAAAAGCCACACAGCCATTTGCTAAGGTCTTACTCCAAACTACATGGGACATTATGATACCATCGAGGGACACAGAATGCCAATAGTCAGAACGGGGCTGAGCCATGGGTGCCCACCAGCCCATGTAATGGCAGTTTTTACTTTAGTATATCATGGAAAAATGTACCTCATATGACATGTCCCTCTCTTACTTTATGAAACAATGTAAGTATCAAATTAAGAAATCAAATTGTGAGTCAGATGTAGACTCACGTCATACATGTAATCCTAGCACTCAGGAGACAGAGGCAGGATAGAGTTTGAGGCTAGCCTGGAATTAACAGTGAGACCCTGTCTCAAATTAATAAAAAGTATAAATCACATTTCGAAGCCTAGGGCTACAACTTGGGTGAGTGGTAACATATTTCTTTGTTGTTGCTGTGTGTTTTATGATAAAACGTACTTTTTGACCACCTCTAAGAACAGAGTTCTAAGTACAGTCCTGCTCTGTGCCAACTAGCACATGTTACAGAACTGGGGCTCTCTAGCAAGAAAATGACCTGTCTGGCCGCTCCCTCTTATCAAGGTATAGTCTACAGATAGTATGGAGGGTGAATCTTAAGAGTAAAACCCAATGAGTTTTGACATACGCAAACCCCAAGTTACCAGGGCTGCAAGCAAGACAAAGCGCACTTCCTCCCCCAACACAGCCTCCTTTTCACTCTTGACAGTTTCCAGTTCTCACCCGAGGCAACCCGTGTTCGGATTTCCATGGGGTAGATTAGTCTGGCCTGCTTTAGAGCTTCACACAGCAAGTAGTCTCCCGTGCTGACCTCGTCCAGCTGGACACTTGAGATGTACATGCTGCCTCCTTTGGCTGTCTGTTCATCTTTATTGCTGAGTAATATTCTATCTTGTGGAGAGGTCTCGACGTCTTTGTTTATCTATCCCTTGATGGGCACCTGAGTTATTTCTGTTTTTTTTTTTTTTTCCTCTTATGAATACAATTGCTTTGAATCTTTTTATATGTTTTTATGGTGAAAATATGTTTTGATTTCTTTGGGGAAAATACTTAGGGGCAGAATGGGTGACTCATAGTATAGGTAGACATGTAACTTTGATAGAAACTGTTAGTTTTCAAAACTGGTCTTCACTTTACACCCCCAGCAAGGATGCATGGGTAATAGTTGTTCTAGGTGCTGGCCGACATTTGGGATTGCTGATCTTAAGTTTAGCCATGCTAACGAGTGTGTGATGACACTCCGAGTTTGGTTCACACCTTGTTGGTGAACACGGAGACGCTGAATAACATTCATTTGCTCACCTGCAATTTGTAATCTTTGTTTATGACATGCTTCTTCAAGTCTTTGGCTTCCCTTTAATTTTTTTTATTTTTTTTATTTAAACAAGGGTGTCAGTGTTACGGCATAAGCTGTGTTCAAACTCACAATCCTCCTGCCTCACCCTCCCTGGTGCTGGGTTTCGGGTACACCCGGCTGTTTGCCTTTCCTTTGTCTGCTTTTCTCAATTATATCTTCGAATTATCAATCAGTTGCCATTACTATACCTTGGACGTGAGAACTTCAACAGACACCCGTTTTGTGATTCCTTTTTCAGACTGCCTTGACTGTTTATCTGTGTCTTTTATTTTGAGAAAAGGGTCTTACTATATAATTCAGGCTAGCCTGAAACTCACTATTTAGCCCAGGTTAGCCTCAAATTCATAATGCTCCTGCCTTAGCCTGCCAAATGCCACCTCACCAAGCTCAACAATACTTTTATATTTAAAAAAAAAACTGCAAATTTTTTTACTCTAATGAAACTATTTCTATGAAACCCATACCTTGTATAAGAATGAAACTATGCCAATTTAAATATGGCTTTGGATGGGGAGTGTTAGACTCTGTGTGAGGCTTCGGCAGGAGGATAATGAACTTGAGGCCAGCCTGGACAAGATAGTAAGGTCTGGTTTGAACAATAAGGCTGGAACTAAGCAGAAGTGTTGATAGCATCCAACTTATCAGTGGGTTTTCTGATGTTTGTGTGTGTAAACACGTCTGTGTGAATGTGTGTGTGTGCACACGCTTGTGGTGAGGTTGGAGGCCAGAGGTCAACACTGGATCTCTTTCTTAATCACGTTTCATATTATTCTTTGAGACAAGGTATCTCATGGAACCTGAAGCTAATGGATTTGGCTCGACAGAGTGGCTCAGAGATCCTCTTGCCTCCACCTCCCCAGCACAGCAATTACTAGCATATGTCGCCATGCCTGGCTTTTTACCTGAGTACTGGGGATCAGACTCCAATCTTCATCCTCGTGTGGCAAGTATTTTATTGAGTCACCTCTGCTACCTCCTCCCAACTTTAGCCATTGTTGTTGTTGTTGTTATTTTAAACCGATTTGGATTCTTCAGGACCTGTTTAAGAAACATTCGACTTCTGCGAGTACTGGTAATAGACATTTGTAATCCTAGCTACTGCAGAGACTGAGGCAGGAGAATTGCATATTCTACTTCCAGGCTAACCTAGTTAACAGTGAGATCCTGCCTGGAAATGAGAAATGAGCGGTCTATGTAGAACACTTGTGCAGCATCCACGAGGCCCTGGTTTCAATATTTCCTTTTTTTTTTCCTACAAAGATTGAGAAGACTTCAAACTTTTAGAGTTTTGCGAAAGTCTGTGTCCATCAAAGAACAATGACTGGATATGAGGCAAGGTAATACTTTCAAATATTCAGTTGTTCTAGCAACCTTTAATTAAAAAGGACTTTCCTTTGTTCACAAAAGCAGAGTGGTGCCTTTGCTGATGAGCAGTGGTGCGCATGCTTGAGGAGCCACCTCTTGCCTCCACTCGCTGTTTCCTCCATCCTCTTGTCTGGTCTAGCTTATTGTCGTGACTCCTACAGCTTTCCCAAGAGGCCTCATTCAGGCAGTCAGAGCTCCCAGTCAGGTGGTGTTTTTATGAACCTGGGACACTTGCCCCTCAGTATCTACTTGGTGCTTGCTTTGCTCTTTGCTGGTGCTCAACGAGGAAAGGCTGTTTTGGATTTGGTTCTTAAGGCAGCTAAGGCACAAATTTGGAAAAGAGTGTGATGGAGCGTATCTTTCTTGCTCTCCAGTCAGAAACGCTTCTAGGACTGGAGAAAGGGCTTCTAGGTTGTGTAGAGAGAGGGACCTGGGGAGAACAGGATGCAGAGCAGCTGTCTGTGCCTATATTGTGGGTAGAGTTCAGGAGCTGGGAGATCCAGGGAAGACATGGAGTAGCCTCCAAGGCCCACACCCACCCAGATAGCCCTGGACCGGCAGAATGATCAATCCTGGACTCTCAGCTCGACCCAGAACACACCACTCTGAAGGTTCGTTGGGCAGAAACAGTGGCCATTCCAGCAGAAATTTACATGGACAGATCACCCCAGTGATCCCCTGAAAAGTCACTCTTTACACAAAGAAAGATGAGGGATCCTGAGCCTACCAATGGAGTTGTTTGTTTCTTTTATTTTCTTGAATCAGGAATCTTCACAGAGTTATGTGGGGAAGAGTTTTATATCTTATACACTGAGTAGATTATTTAAGGTTTCTTCCCACCTTGTAGGACATTACTAATAAACCCAGCCTGACATTGGAGAATGTGAGCTGGGAGACAGTCTGCCCTCTCTGATGGCACCGGAGCTAATGGCATGAAACTAGGGGAGCCCTGGATAGCTGGATCCTCGGCCTCTCTGCTGTCCTAGCCCATGCCTGAGTTAGCAAAGCTCTATGAAGCAATTCATTTTGAAAGAGCCATTGTGTGGTTCAGGCCAACTTCCAATCAATAATCCTCTTTCCTCAGCCTCCCGAGTGCTAGGATCACAGGTGTGTGCCCCCATACCCAGATCAAAATATGTTCTGAATTCTAGTCCCTCTGGCCTGAAAGGTTTAGACCATGTCCTTCCATTCTCATCTAGATCAACTCGAAGAAAATCCTAAAGGTCCTCAAGGTCTGTGAGGAGCAATGTTTGGAGCAGTGGTTGTTTGGGGAGCGTGATAGAGAAAACTCAGAGGTGGGGCTGCCTCATGCTTCACGGTCCTGGTGTTATTTTCCATACCATTTGTGTTCTGGCTACACCCATGTTAGGTATGGGGAAACTGGTGCTTCAACCCTATTTACCAAGTGCCAGGAGAGTCTAGCTTGCGTGTTGTTTTGCCTCTATTAGTATGCTCAGCTTGCACTGTAACTCCAAGAATGCTAAAGAGACATTTCAAAATGCATTGAATTAATACATTCCTTTGCAGTGATCCACTAAATGTTCCAAAATGAGACACATGGAGAACGGAAAACAGACCTAAAGTATTTGTTTGACTGGCACTGTAAATCAGGGTACCCCTTAAAGTATAAACACACACCACCACCCCACTGCATACACACACCCCCTGCAAGGGTAATGCTTGGGGTTAGAGCCTTTTTAAAGCAGCTGAGGCTGGACCACCAATTTCAGGACTGTTGCTATACCTCACTGTGCTGGAGCAGAGCTGGGTAATTCGGTCAGAAGAGCAGTCAGGTAGGTCTCCAAGGGGTCAATCCTCTGAGCTTACTTGCCTTGAAAGGCCTTATGGTTGTTACCTGTTGCTGAGAAAGGCTAGCATCGCTCAGGGGCTAGGAGGAGAGAGCAATGGATGAGGGTTTGTATGTAATTCATTGCTAAATGAAGGCCAGCCTTCCCCTGTCATGCCATATACACAGACACACAGACATACAGGCACACATACACATACACACACGTACACACACATAAACACATGCACACACACATGTACACACGTACACACACAGACACACATGTACACACACACACACACACACACACACACACACACACCAGGCCTGTTGTCTTGCCTGAACTCCTGGTACACATCTATGTGGCTGTGGTCTAGGGAGCAATGAACTCATTCACCCTCCCAGCAGTCGGGCTGTGATGAGCATGAGCCTCTTACTCATCTCGATGTCATCAGTCCTATTGCCAGGAGTGAGTAATTCGGAGAGGGAGGTGTGGTGGTGAACATGGTGGGGGGGCGGTTGAAGAGGCAGTGTGGTCCAGGAAGAGTCCCATCCCTCTTCCTCCAAAACAGGAAATGCTCCTCTTCTTAAGAAAAGATGCACTCTGACTCTGCTCTGAAGTGGGCGGGCATGCATTGGGCACTGGCAGAGTAGGGACAGCAGGATCCAAAGCTGCTGGGACTTGTCTCTTCACCCCCACCCCCAGGTATTCAGGGAAGTGTGTTAACCAGAAGAAGGGCCAGTGGGACTCTGTTTGGACTTAGTAATGATAACTCATGCTATGAAGCACATGATTTCCACTTTGGCCTATAGATTTCCAGTGTTCTATCAACAGGAAATGCAAGGCTGGGATTCCAATGCAGAGCCCTTGATTCCTAGACCAGCCTCGCCACGGGCTGGGGAGATTTCCTCGGACACCAGGCCCTTGACAGCTTTGGCTTGTTTTCTTCTCCGAGATTTCCAATTGGGCTCAGCCTGGACCTGACCCTGTTTCTTCTATCCTACTTTGAAATCCCAAGAGTGAGTGATCATGGATGGGCTTCAAATTCAGGATAGATGTAGACGCCTTTGAAATAGAGTCCCCCCCATTCCCCCAGTCCCCTGTCCCCACCCTGACCTCCCCCCCCCTGTCCTCTGGTTTTGGAGACAGGGTCTCATGTAACATCAAAGGCCAGCCTTGAACTTTTAACTCTGCTGCTTCTAATCCAATACTCCGAGATGATAGGCAGCCACCACCATATCTAGCTTAAAGAGCCCTTTGGGCACAGTACTGTGCCAGAAGATCCTGAGTCAGATGAGAGTTAATAATTCTGCCCATGGTCTGCAAAGTGCCCTGTGTCTTAGTGCCCCCCAGGCTTGAGGGGCTAAGGGCCAGCAATCAACATTTAGCTGTGGACTGACAGGGGACCTGGTATCTTAGTCTTTGTCTCTTAGAGTTCCTACCTGATTCCTCTCCAGAAAGGTCTTAGATAACATCTTTGGTTTCCTGTGGGAAGAATCTCCAAGACGAAAACATGCTTAGGAAAAGAGCTTAAATCTTGTGAGCACTCTTCATGTCCAGGGCTTGACACTGCCTCTTACACTGAAGAACTTTCTGGATCATCACTTACGTTGCCTGTGGTGCAGGCAACATCTTCCTCATGTTTCTGAGGGAACTGGGGCTATATCACCTCGATACTTAAGTGATGGAGCGAAGTGTGAACCAGATCTGGTATTGCTGCTCTTCTATAGGAAACTCTGTGATGGCCTCATTCAGGACTGCAGACACTTACCAAAGAGAAGGACATGGCTGAGGGTTGTTACCTCTATTCCTCCAGACTTACAAATTGAGACCAAAGGCCTGAGGACCTCTGAATGTGACAAGATTTAAAGAAAGGGCATTTGTTTTTGCATTTATGGTTTATTTATTTACTTATTTGGTTCTTTTTTTTGAGACAGGGTCTCATGTAGCCCAGGCTAGACTCAAGCTCAATATATAACTGAAGATGGCCCTAAACATCTATCAGCCTGAATGCTGGGATTACAGGTATGTGCCTAGCTGAGAAAAGACCTTTAAAGAGATAATTACCATGAGGTCATAGGCTCTACCCCAATGTGACCAATATCCTTTTATTGTATTGTTGGTTTTTTAAAACAAACTCTCACTGTGTAACCCAGACTAGCCTTGTACTCACTATATGTAGCTCAGGCTGGCTCAGACTTGTGGTGTTTGACTTTTGCCTCCCCACTGCTGGGATTACAGGAGTGATCTACTCTACATGGTTTGTGATTTGGACACAAACAGGAACAAACAGGGGAAGACAAGGGGAAAGTTAGCCTCCAGGATTTCAACAAAGTAAATTTCTGTTGTGTGAGTTTACAGCCAGTTCCCCCCTCCCCCAGGCCCCAGCCCCTCCCCTCTGCACCCAGTATGGTATTCTGGGAGATACGGCAACCCTCCCCAAACAGAAGCTCTTTAAAAATTCCCTGTGTTCCCAGGCCCTGCACACAGTAGGTGCTGGATTCTTTGCTGACCAGCGGATTGGAACACTGAGCAAGATTGGAACATTGAACATGCCTCTTCAGCAGGCAGCTACAGTTTAAATGTTGATGTTTGCAACTGTCCTTCCTTCTGTTGAAACTTCCTGTTTCTGAGGAATGGAGATTTTTTTTTTTTTTTTTTTTCACAGATCCCAGAGGACGTCCAGTAAACCCAGCAGCTATTACCAAATTGTTCTGGTTTTGATGAGCTCAATGGGTATGAATCAGAAGCGGGCAGACTACCGAGTTTCCCTTGAAATAGATTAATGTTAGCAGGAGAAGCACAAATATGTTTGGGACTTTAGTGACTGGAAGAAATGGGCAGTGATGGTGACCAAGACCAGGTGGGGTGGTGTCATGCTTCTGGAAGAACAGAGTCCGCAGGGAAGCCCCTGCAGAAGCCATGGTAACACCCAGGGCCCGTGGGAAGGTTCACACCTGATCTCCTGTTTGAAGAAAAGAATCTCAAGGCTGAAAGTCACCCCTGGAGTCACATGGCGCCCCAGGGAACTGAGGCTGGCCCTGAGTGAGTGACTTGGGCTTGCCTGTTATTAAGGATGTCCTAGCAAGGACCACTCAGGAGATGTGTCCAGACATCAAGCAGAGGGTCCTCAGGTGTGACAGGAGGGGTTTTCAGGTGGCCGCAAGCTACAGTCCCTCTGACTCCACTGCTGTTGACTGTGGGATCTAGCACACTCTGCCGTCCATTAAGGCTCACTCTTTCCATCTATGGGGCAGACACTGGGATACCTCTGGGGAAGGATGAAGCTGGTGTGGGATAGGCCAGTGAACCATCACTTACAGCCAGGACCAGTCTGTCAAGGTCACACTAGCCAGCCCTGCATGTGAAGAGTGTGTGTGTGTATGTGTGTGTGTCTGTGTTCACTCATGTACTACAGAGCAAGTTCGAAACTCAGAGGACAACTTTTCAGAATTGGTTCTCCTTCCTTCCACCATGTGGGACCGAGGGATCAAACTCAGATCAGCAGGCACCATTACTGGTCAGGCCATGTCACTAGCCTTTAAGCATAAATCTTGCCACTGTCATCATGTCTCAGGTGCTTTTTAGTTCCCTATGCCTCCTGAGCCTTCCTTCCAGCCTTCCAGTACATACTCTCTCTAGTCATATCTGGTTCTCTCCTCCTCTTCCTCCCCCCTTCCTCTTCCTCCTCTTCCTCCTCCTCCCCTCCACCCTCCTCTTCCTCCTCCTCTTCCTCCTCCTCTTCTTCTCCAGCACCTTAGGCTTCCCCTTTCCCTACCTTCCCTCCCAGGGGAGTCTTTCTTAGCCACTTCCTCCTCCAAATGGAGCCAGTCTGCTGCCTCTGTGTCTGCCATGCACTAGAATGCCTATCACAGGTCCCTCTGCTCCTGCACACACCCACACACAGCAGTGGCCTCATCTTTCCCCTTTGGGCCTCGAGCTCCCGGCCCTGGCAGTGATCTCTGCCTTCTGAAGCCTGGTCCTGGGCCTGAAGCATAATAACAACTCAATAAACGAATGTCGAAACAATTAATGGCTTACTAAATAAATGACTGCTGTAGACACAAAGCCCATTCCAATAAATGAGTCACCATGAGCCCCAGCTACTGGACCCCGCCCCCACCCACTGACCCCAGCAAAACCCTCCTGTGATGATGTCATCATGACCTTTACTTCTCAGAATCCTCCCGCCTTCTTCCTTCTCCTTTGTGCCTAGCTACTTGCCACCCCCTCCCCCCCTTCCCTTTCTCCTTCCTCCAGGGCACCATGTCTAAATAAGGCAAAGCTCCTCTGGTGCTGGGGAGCTCTGGGTTTTCATGCAGTCACCCAGGATATTGTGGGATGGGGTCAGGACATACTCTGTTGAGAAGTAGGACAGAGTTCCCCTGTGACACTGGTGGATGGACAAGGAGACTCTGCTGCCCACCAGGGGGTGCCCTCAAGTTAACTGAGCAAGACACAGAGAGGATCTAGCTCAGAAGAACCAGGGAGGCTGACAGACAAGGCAGGGGCTTGGGAGAGTGGATTGTGGGATGCCAGTAAGTGATTTGGCATTGAGACACCTGCACCTCACAAGCATCCGTGGTTCTAGGATAAGCATGTGACTGTCTCTAGCCCTTGAGTCAGGGCACCATCTCCTGCAAAACAATTCAGATGCCCCAGGAGGATCCTGACCAATGCAGGGAACAGAATCACCTAGTTCATCATTTTCTCCCCTCCCCCATCCTTTCCCTGAAATGTCATGAGGTGTTTCTGGCCTTAGTGTGGAGCAAATAGGTGGCTCAATTCAGAGTTTGGCCCTGGACCACAGCCACGTTCTTGCACTTTCCACAAGGAAGAAAACCATGATCTGCTTCTAAAGGAAAAAAAAAGATGTCTGTAAGATCAATAAGAGATCAGATGGGATTTTTAAAAGTAATTCTTTTAACACACACACACACACACACACACACTACAGGAAATGAATTAGCATCACTTCTAGCTTGATGTGGCACATGCCTATAATAATCCCAGTGCTGGTTGACCAGATGCTTCCTCCTCTAACGGCACTTACCATTAAGCTTGACCACCTGAATCTGACCAAGAGACCCACATGGTAGAAGGAGAGAACCAACTCCCACAAGTTGTCCCATTCTGACATTCACCCATAAGTGTTCCCCTATACAGAATGTAGAGAACACATACCTGTTTGTCCAGCATACACAGAGACAAATAGATAAGTACAATTTTTAAAAAAATTCCCCAGTGCTTTGGAGCCTGAGTCAGGAGGATTGCCATGAGCTACATAGTAATTTTTTTTTAAAGCAGCTTATGAATCTGGAAAAATACTATGATTCTGAATAAACCAAGAAAGGTAGATCTATCCGAAGATGTTTCTTGGCTTCCAGCAGCGTGGCCAGCCCACCTGCCCCCCATCCCCATTCATTTCTCAGTTTGTGTCCTCGAGGAGCCTTGAGACCTGGAGAGTGGCAGCTGGGACATCATCTCTCTTCTCATCCCCTGTGCCTGGCACCAACCCTGGCACATAGTTGATGTCTACTAGGTAGCACCATGTAATTGATTCTCCAAACTGGGACACCACAAGAGGTAAGGGGGGTTATTAATAATTGTGTCATCTGGAATCATATTGGACAAACAGGTGTCTGTCTGTTCTCTATGCATAGATGTCTGTCCTTCTGAATGAGGCTCTGTCTGACACTGAGGTATCTGTGACGTCTATTATACAACTGCCTGCTTCTTTGCCAAAAAATTCATCTGGGTTAAGTGATGTTTCTCTTGTGTCTTGATGTCCATCTCTGCCTATTGCAGAGACACATCTCTATGCAGAGAAAATTGGTGAGGCTAAGAACATCTCAAACCATGTGCCACCATGAGAACTGCTCATCTGGGTGCCAGAAAGGGAGCCACGGGCTTCTGGTTCTTTAGGTCTTGTCCTCACACCAGCCTAAGGAGGAGACACTCTTGTTATGAGAATCAGCTGGGCTTAGAGGGGTTAATAATGTGCCTGAGGTCACACAGAAATATCAGAAATGCAGCCACATCCACGGTCCATCCGAGTCAGAGTGTTCTAAGCCCTACTGTGGAGCCTAAGGTGGGACCTGACAGGAGGCTGGCCAGGCTGGATGGACTGGGACTAGTGTCTCTCTTCCCTTCTGGATCCTCATGCCTAGTTGGGCTCTCTCTGCTTGGCAGATGGAAGAGGTGCACCCAGCTGGGTTGTAGCAGGCCTGAACAGAGCTGGGGCTCTGAAGCTGGCTGGGAACTTCCTCAGCTGGTCTCCACCTCCCCTCCCTCAGGACCAGTGCCTTGCCAGAGACAAGCCAGACAAACACAGCTCACTGGTGCCCTCTGGTGTCTGACTCTTTCAGCCCCGTTGTTCCTCTAGGGAACATCACATGATGCTCTCTCTGAGCAGGGCCCATGAGCGGTCACCCAATGTAGAATCAAATTAGGATACTGAGCATGAGAATGATACTTTGTTAATAATGATTCTGAGATAGCAGCTGTAAGATGGGACTATTCCAGGCTGGGTGGGCATATGGTCATCCGATCTATCTAGGCTTAGAACTAGCTCACAGTAGCCTCTAGAGCCATCTCAGAGAACTGCCTGGTGAAGTCATGGAGATAACATATGTAAGTGCTTATCAGGAGCATTAAAGAGTAACATTAGTCGCTGGCTAATGTGGTCAATGATGGACTATTAGCCTCTCTTAGGACCAGTCAGTGTCCTGGTATTGCTCTGGGAGCACATTCACTGTTCAGACAGGATAAGCTGCACCCAGAACTGTCAATGAAGCAGAAATGAGGGGTCTGGTCTTTGGGTGGGCTGAGGGTGTTGCTTCTGGGGTTCAGTCATGTGGCATGAGCAGCAAACCCAGCAGCCTGGCCTGTGAATGGTCCATACACCCCTCCTCTGGCAATTTGGGACCTTGCCAGGTCAGGGAGTAGACAAGTGAAACTTCACTGACACTGAGATAAGGCCATTTTGGTGTTAGATTTTGTAGTGGTCCTCCTGTCCACTAGCTGCGTCCTGATGCTAACAGAGGTGACCTTTGCCCTGCTGAGTACCCAACAGGTATGGGCAAGCACCTGTCCTTGCCTCCGCTGCACACTCTGCCCTCCATTTCCACCTCATGGCCTCCATCCCCATCAACCCTTGGCCTCTGGTAGGACAGCCTCAGGGCCTTTGCTAAGCTGCTGGTACCCCAGGGATCTCTGATGGGGATTGGTACAGGATGACCAGAAGCTGCGACACCCCTAAAACCAAGTGAGGTCTGGTACAGGCACAAAGCCTTGAGCCCCACTCTCTGAAGCTGCCAATTATAGGGAAGGTGCCAGTGACCAGGGCCAGGGTAGAAGGACCAACACAGACCTCGAGCAGAAGATGAAGGTGCCTCAGGAACAAGAGACAGAAAAAGGCAGGACAGAACTCATAGGGCCCCCATATGGGTCTAAAAAGCTGGGAGTCAGGGAATGACAGAAATAGATCATGGGCTTTCAGGGGCAGAGGAGTGTCGAGTCTGGGTGGCTTGGACATTGTGTGTAAGTAAGTAGGTTTGATTCAGAGGCTTGCAAGTGACTTTAGCAAAGACAAGAGGGGGATGAACATCATTTAGAAAAAATTCTTATGGCCTAGGAGAGATGGCTCAGGCCTGGTGCCTCATCCAAGAAAGAGGAGAAAGCTTTGAGTGGGGTTTTGTTCCTCAAACCTGTTTGCCCACGTCTTTGGCATCTGAGCCCCGTGAGGAAGCTGCAAGGAGCTGGGCATGTCTGGGCTTGAGAGTGGCAGTTTTGTATAAGGCCGTGTACTTCCTGCAGATGCTCCCCTACTGGGGTCACAGGTCCCTCTCATGGACCTTCTTCCTGGTCTTTGCTCACTAGAGCAGCCCAGAACCCCACATCATAGCAGGCGCCTCCGCTTTCTTCCTGCCCACCCTCCCCTTCCTCAGTGCCCTGGCTCAACATGAGACTTCCTGCCCACATTCACTCACACACACTCACACTTGAGCTTTGCATGGCCAGCCACACACAGGTGCCTGCAGCATTGAATATGCAGAGTGAGCTTGGGTTTAAGCTCAACCTCTACCATTCACAGGCAACATGGCCCTGGGCAGTTCGAACCCTTTGTGCCTCAGTTATCTCACCTGTGAATTGGGGATAATGGGGCCTAATGATGCTTATCTCATGGGCTTGTCTCAGGATGGAAGGAGCTGTGGCAAGTACAAACAGCTCACAGAGAGCTGCTTGGGTGGGAGGGGATCTGCATTCCACACAGCACTTAGCCAGGAATAGAACCGTGCATGGCTGGCACGTGCTGCTCCTTACTCATTTTAAAACCATCTATAGGGCTGCTGGATGCTGGGCACTGTTCTACACATGTGGCAATAGAAGTCAGTGCAATCCAAGATGCCTGCCCTCTTGAAGATGCCATTCTAGGGAAGGAACCCTGAACAACACCCATCTCCCAGCTCCCTCTGGATCCGAAGGCTCTCAGGCAGGAAGGTGGGGCAACTCCAGGCCTCCAGAGGTGCAATTCCTAAGCACCTCCTAGTCATCCTGTGGCCCAAGAAGCCCTGAGTCAGAAAACAAGGTCACTCTGATCCTGGCTAGGACACTCAGAGCGTTGAGGCAAGAGAGTGCAATTATTAAGTGTAATTGCCCATTTTACTCATGAGTAAACTGAGGTCCAGGAAGTTTTAACTGCTTTACCTTTGGCGATACAGCTGGTCAGTAACAGGGTTATTCAGTTCAACAAGTATTTATTGAGCTCCTACGTATTTTGTGCCACCTGCTGTTCTAGGCACCAGGGACAGAGTTTCTGCCTTTTGTGGCACTTACATTTTATTGGTGTGAGTTGCAAGGGCCTGTAAGCAAGGGCATTTTAGAGAGTGGTATGTTTCTAGGCAGAACATCATAGATCCTCTGGATGAAACAGTGGGAGAAGGGTGGTCAAGAAAAACGGTTTTAAGCTGAGTCACTATGCAGAGGACTTGTCCTGCAAAATGCCCTAAATGGTGACCCAGATTAAGGGTGACCCTACCTCCCACCTAAAAAGATAACGAGATTGGAGGCTGGGCCCCTCCTGAAGAGAAGAGATTTTTCTGAACCCTGTGTTGAGTAACTGGTAAAAGAGTACACTGGAGCTCCTTTGCTTTGTTTCTTTTAATAGTCTCTCTGTGTCTCTGTGTCTCTGTGTCTCTGTCTGTCTGTCTGTCTCTCTCTCTTTCCCCTCCCTCCCACTTCTGTGTATATGTGTGTTAGAGGGAACTCTTACTTACTTACTTTCTTACTTACTTACTTAAATTAGTCAGTCAGTTAATCAGTCAGTCAGTCAGTCAGTCAGTCAGTTAGTTAGTTAGTGACTTTCACTGACCTGGAATTTGCTAAGTAGGCCAGGCTACCTGACCAGCAAACACTGGGGATTTTACCTGTCTCTGTGTCCCCATCAATGTGGATAAAAGCATTCACCACCATGCCTAGCTTTTTCCATATAGGTTTGGGGGGGCTCAAACTCAAATCTCTGAGCTTGCAAGGCAAGTACTTACTTGCTTAAGCCCAAACTACTTTTTAAAGAGCAATTTTAGGCCCCAAGAAACTGACTACCAGGTACAGATGGCCCCCGAATCTCCATTCTCCTGCATGGGTGCTACATGTGCCACAGCCAGTGGAGCTATGTGGGAACATCATGGTCACCAATGGTCTACATGTTAGGGCTCATCTTGACATCTGTTCTCTGGCTTTCACCAAACTGAAATGACAACATTTTGTGTGGTCCAGAGAGTGGTATGAGAGATGTGGTTGTGGATTTCAGTGAATGAGTTTGTCAGGCTTATAGCTAGCAAAAGCAAGAAAACAGTGAGCAGCAGGTAGAGAGGAGCATCAGACTGGTTGCTTACAACATCCGGTTGAAACCAGCTGAGGACGTTGAGGCTGTAAGCAGGAATTCCAATAGTTCTCTCCGTGGATGAGCTTCTGACTTCCCATTCTCATCCCAGGCAGCTTTGGATAATGGAAAAAACGTAGCAACAGCTCAGAAACAGCTTGTCTTCTAGGTGTTCTCAAGGACATGATGCTTTTATAATGATTTTTAAAAATCATAATATAATTACAAAAGTTTACTCTTTCCTGTTCTCCCTCCAACCCTTCCCATGGACTGCCTTTCTGTCTCTCAAATTCATGGCCTCTTTTTCTTTAATTGTTGATATATGTAAATATATGTATATATACACATGTATGTATATGTATGTGTAAGCAGGTATATGTATATACATGTATATGTCTATGTACAATTTCCTAAATATATAAATGCAACCTGCTCTGTATAACGTTCCTTGTGTGTATATGATTTCAGGTCCACCTTTCCTGAGCATACCTATTGATGTCATCGTTGTTCAGATCTTAGACACCAGTGTTGATGAGACTTCATGGGCGCAGCTTCTAACATTTCTAGGAGACACAATCTTATCGCAAACTTCCTTTTCCTCTGGCTTTTGCAATCTTTCTGCCCCTTCTTCTGCATTGATACCAGAGCTGTATGTGCAGAGGTTGTGTTGTAGATGCATCAGCTGGGACTGGGCTCCATATAGTGTCTTGCTCTCTGCATTTTGATGGTTGTTGTTTCTGTGATGGTCTTGATCCTTGATGAAGGCTAAGAGCTACACTAACCTATGGATATGGATTTAAAATGTAGTTAAGGATTGTGCTGGTTTAGTAAAGTGTCAGTTGTTGGTTCTGCTGCAAGATCCATATGACTGACTACTTATCTAGTCCCAGGCATGATCTTCCTCTTGTGAGCCAGCCTTAAGTCCAATTTGAGAGCTGTTGGTCACCACACAGGTGTGTGTGACACTGTTTGCATCTTTAGAGTGATCATGCCACATTGGTCATTATTGTGGTTCATAGGTGTCATGGCTGGGTAACACTGGTGATTGCTTCCTTCCTTTAGATAGAAAAGTAATTCTTGGGGATTTTCTTATGCCCTTTTTGCTCTCAAATAACTGCTGGGCATTTTCACACCTTCTCTAGCTGATTTTAGCTCCTGAATGAAAGAAACAGAGACATGGTATTTTTATTAACAAGCTGCTAGCATTAAGCTGGGCAGATTCTGCTCTTTTCTAACCTGTCTAGGCTGCGAGTACCCAGAGATTTTAGGTCAAACCAAGCTCAAGTCCTCTGGAAACTGTGTCCAAAGTTCATGGCATCTTCAGCCATGGGGACTTAACTTCCACTTCTGGAAGGCAACCACAGGATGATGCAGTAGCCTGTAATGTTTTGGGAGTCTCTTGGACAACCCTGACCAACAACTCTAATGGGGCCTTTGAATGCCTAGTGTTGGAATTTTTGTTAGATGGTCTGTGGCTCTAAGGGGAACCATTATCAGCCCAGATGAGAAAATTCCATTTGAACTATGTATGAATATTTATACACCAACATATATGTAACTTTAGGTATGTAGCTAATGTATGATCCCTTATACATTTCCCAGAATCCTTTCTGTTATTTTGCTCTTCTTCCCTTTCTTCTGTATGTACACACACACACACACACACACACACACACACACACACACATCCTTCCATAATTAACCACTCCCCAGGGGAGCATAATGTTTCTAAGACCCTCCGCTGCTGCTGTTTTGTATTTTTCCTGTTTCAGAGTTGGTGGGGGTAGCCTGCTCTAGGATGGGGAGAGCTGATCTTGGGGGACACTTTGAGATAAAGATGTTTGGTTCTAAAGCAGGGAGGCAAAAGCCAGCCTCTTGATAAGCTCAAATAGCACATGATGATTTACCAGCATAATGTATGTTGCAGACACATATCCAGCCTGATGGGTTCCCAAGGTCAACTCTCTGCCTTGAAGTCCTCTCTGACCTGAGTGTTACCCCTCCTCCCAGATCAGCCACAGCCACTGATCTTTTCACTGTCTCCATGGTTTAAGAATCCTATGGTGCATGGTCTTCTCACACTGGCTTCTTCCATTTAGTAACGCACACACTTGCACACACTCGCACACACTTACACTTGCACGCACTCACACTTTCACACACTCACACACATTCACTCACATGCACATGCACACATGTGCACACACATGCACACACTCACACACACTCACACTCTCACACACATTCACTCACATTCACGTGCACACACTCCTACACACTCACACACACACTCCTACACACTCACACACGCACACACACTCACAGGTATATCTATGTGTATCAGGTTCTCCTATGTCTTTTGACAACTTGATCACTTCTTTCCTTCTAGTGTTTAATAAATCCTGTTTTATGGATGTAAGCGCTACCTTTCACGGTTGTGTATTTTGATTTTCATCCAGTTTATCCTAGAGGGATGTCAGCTCTTTCATCTATGAAGTGGAGCACAAACTCTACAGAGGATGAGGCTTTCCATGGCTCCATAGCTGCACTTCTCCTTGTGCCCAACAGGTGGCCACACCCCTTTGCTCTGCACTGTTGTAGCTGGTGAAGTCAA
Organism: Rhynchomys soricoides; assembly: GCA_019843965.1. Lineage (NCBI taxonomy): Eukaryota > Metazoa > Chordata > Mammalia > Rodentia > Muridae > Rhynchomys > Rhynchomys soricoides. Next base: position 723,950 of record JADRCH010000280.1, read on the forward strand.
TGGCCTAACTTACTAGGGGATTGTGGGAGAAAGAAGAGATAGATGGTTGCAGTTCTTATAGGCTCCTTGTCGCTCCTGTTCCCGAAGGTGAGTTCAGCTGCTGGAACACTTCTTGATTTGGGAAAGGATGAGTCTTTGAAGCATGTGAGGTGTTCGGGGGACTTAGTATTGCCTCCTAGAAGACTGGAGACTTCTGAGAAACCTGGTCCTCACAGTAGCCTCTGATTTCAAGTAGGTGCACATAGCTCTGAGTGTGGATGGGGGAGCTCATTTGTACATAACTCCACCAGTGGAGAAAGGCTCCTGTGATGAGGGAGGATGCTGCAGCTAGCAGCCTAAATGAGAAAGAGTTTTGGTGGATGAGACTGTTGTCTTTTGGCAACAAGTCTGAACCATAGCAGCAATGAAATGGACAGACAAAATGTGGTATGTCCATGCAGTGGAATATCATTCAGCCTTGAAGAAGGAGGGAATTCCGACACTTGCTATGACATGCTACATGAGTACACAAATAACAGTACAACCCACAAATGTTTTGTGAATACACTCATGTCAGGGACCAAAACGTATCATGAACGCCACATCCTGGTAAACTCACCCTAAGTTAAGATGTGTATTGGAAATGCATTTTTCTAATGGACCCAACTGGACATTAGAGCTTGAGCAACACCACCCTACAGGGCTGGTCCCTTCCTTTTGTGGTCTCTCGGGGCCAACTGGGAGCTGTGTTTACTGTCATTGTTACCATAAGAGAGAACAGGAACACACACTGTTGTTTTAGGGAGGGGTTAAGACCCTTCGACGCAGTTTACACTGTGTGCACATTATAAAGCTGACATGTCACAAGCGGGTCTATTGTGAGTTCATGACTGTTTGTAGGACAGATGTTACTGCCACCATGATCCTGTGCTGAAGCCCTCCAGTGATAGACATTCTAAAATGAGGCATTGTGCCCTTCAGTGCCCCTTCAGCAGTAGAAAGAGAAGAAAGACCCTAAACAATGGGTCAGTGGATTGTAGGCGTAATTTTTTCTCAACCTACTTAAATAAGGGTTTGAATTCCCCAGAGGTAGAGGAAAAGAAAGGTTGTTAGAATACAGAGCAGTGGATCTGTTTAGAAACAGTTCTTCACAGTAATTCCAATCTTTAATGTTCTCAGTCCAGTCCACTAGCAAACACCACACACGAATCAGCAGCTGCAGCCAGTCCACTCAGCAGACAC
>JADRCH010000280.1:725180-798907 GCA_019843965.1 Rhynchomys soricoides
CACCACACACGAATCAGCAGCTGCAGCCAGTCCACTCAGCAGACACCACACTCAAACTAGCAACAGCAGAAACTGAGATGCTCACCAACTGGCCCAAGGCCATGGAAGTGGCAAGAAGCCACAGGAACCTTACTAAGAGTTTTTTGGTGAGTTTCTCTCTATAGTGTCACCACGAGCAGAGCTCAGCAATGCAACGTAAGGTGAACCCATACATGCGTGCCATCAGTAAAGAGTAGCAAGAATTAGCAAGGTTCACCAAAGCAAGCCAGTGCTCAAGCTCCCGCTGTCTGTGGGGTCATATTTATATTCTTTCTACACATCACAGGTCCTTTCACCCGTGTGCCCCAGCAAAACATCTTTTGACATAACTGACTTTACAAGGAAACCAGAAGTTTCCACTTCAGCGGATCATCTGTTGGGGCAAGAGAGGATTAAAGCCCCGTCTCCCAGGGTTCTGACAGCTTATCACATAGCAGAATTAACATGGTTATTTCCTGGATTTGTTAATCTTTCCCATGAACCTGTAAAACTGCTAGAGAATAGGTAGAGAGAAGAAATGAGGAGTTATTCTAGCCTCACTTTGGCCAAACTGGAAATAGATAAGGAGATATTGACTTGTCTCCTGGTTTAAAGTGGTTAAGTGCTCATAACAAGTTAGGGGTGCTAGCCAGGACACAGCCCTGTGGCTTGCCCATTCCTGTGCTTAGAACTCAGGGCAGCCTTTGGATTTTGACCAGATCTCACTTATGAAGAGTACCTGTGTTGTCCAGCATTTTGAACCAGGGTTAATTCTCACAGTCTGGATCTTGGTTTGCTTTGTGCTCCTGGTACAGTTTGTAAAAGTTACATTTAAACTGCCTGCTGTTGTGATGGTTTGTTGATCTACTAGCTGAATTGTTTTGTTAAGCAACAAGACACTTCAGATCTTGTTTGGTATAGTACTCTTGTACCCTTGAGACCTGTCTCAAGGCAACACAGTGGAGGGTGATACAGCAGGACAGAGTGTCCTCCTCTGGCCTTTGGACACGTGTAGGTGTGTCCACATTCCCATAAATGTGCATACACCACACACACACATACACACACACAAACACACTGTTTGCATTTAAATTTGAGTAAACTTTTGAGATGTTCCTGCTATAACTCGTGTAAGCATAGAAAGTAGTAAGTCCACACCACCTCAGTGGGGCATGTTTGCTGATTACTCAGCAAGTAAACCTTTCACGAGTCCTCTGAATTAGTGCAACTGTTTGTTATGGCTTGTCTTGTGAATACATTTGTGTCTGTGATACCTGACTTCATGAAGACTATAGCAATGGACCCATTGTTAGAGGTTTATACAGAGTTCTCTGGACTCCGGAGAAAAGACAAAAGTTCCCTCTGACCTACCCTGGGGGATGTTAAGTGGCTCGCTTTGGCTTCAAAGTAAACCACATAAGAAGAACACATCTCATTTCTGGATTGGAAAACTCTAATAGCTTGTTTGGGTATGTCGAAAGGTCACCCCTCACCTTGAGTCACCCCATAACCCTTGGTGTTGGGGCTTCCTGGACTTGTAAGAGCGGAAGTCTTCCCACTATAGACATGCTGGGAAGGAATCCCGGTCCAGCAGAACACACAGACACACAGACACACACACTTTTGCTTTAGCTGCCAAGGTGAGTTGCTAAAATAAAACACAATTTGCTCTTAAATTTCCTAAAGATAACCATAAAGATTAAGCATTGTGGTTGTCCACACCCCTCCTTTAAACATTTTGAAAACTCATTGCACACTAAAAATTATCATTATTGGTACACCTAATTTAAAATATTTGAATTTTGGACCTAGGTCACCACTTGTTTGAGTCTTGTTCCTCAGCCCTTGAACCTAAAAACATTTTATGTTAATTAAAATATTCCCAAATCACATACATTATAAAGGACTTTCTCTTAGCTGGTCTAACTGTAGATATTGAAATACTAAACTTGAGCTTTTGGTAAAATGGTAAATACACAGAACTTTCTCTTTAAAATGTTTTTAATTGATATTCATTATTAATTGATAGTGATTACATCAGTTCTCCCCTTTCTCCCTCCAGTCTTCCACCCCAACCCTTGTTACCTTCCCCAAAACCCTTCCATGTTCTCCACTTTCAGGTTGGTAGCCTCTTTTTCTCTGATGATATTTGGTTCATACATACACATATGTGTGTGTGTGTGTGTGTGTGTGTGTGTGCACAAATACATATAAATAGACTCTGTTGAGTCTGTTTTTTGTTGTTTGTGGGTGTGGCTGATTTCAAGACTAACCACACTGTATTGGACAACTGAGCTGGGTGTTCCTCTCTGGGAGAGGCTAATTCCCCCTCTCCCAGCAGTCTGTAGTTGACTTTGTTCAGGCGTGGGACCCCACAGCATTTCCCCCCTTTCACATTCACATGTCCACTGACATTGCTTGTGTTCTAGCCATGTGGACACAGCCTTTCTAGGAGAGAGTGTTTCACAGCAGACTTCCTGGGTGTTCTGGCTCTTGCAGTCTTTCTTTCTATCCCCTCTTATGAGGCAGGGAGATGAGAGGCAGATGTATCCTCTTGAGCTGGGCTCCCCACAGCCTGTTGATCTTGACATTGAGGACACAGTGCTTTCAAATGTTAGCTTTGGAAACTGAGGCTGAGCATAAAGCAAGCAAACCAACACTTAACAGATTACAAATTAATTCACAACAAAGGTTTTCTAAAAGTAGATGTCTTAATTTGACATAAATACAGTTTGAATTTAACTGTCTGTTCGAAGACCTTTACTGTCTTATGCATACTGGTACCCTTAGTTCCATAAAACCTATGAAAATGTATGAGCCAGCTGTGGTGGCAGCACTTGGAAGGCAGAGGCAGGTGGATCTCTGAGAGTTCGAGGCCAGCCTGGTCTACAGAATGAGTTCCAGTACAGCCAAGGCTACACAGAGAAACCCTGTCTCAAAAAACAAACAAACAGACAAACAAAAACAACACAAACAAATGAAATGAAACAAACACACAAGAAAAGGTCTTTGGGGGTCTATTGAGTATGCTTTATAAAAAGGTTAAAAATGCTTTGAAAGCATCAGAATTTAGAAGGATGGTAAGCATCTAATGCATCTTAATGAAAATAAAGGTGTTTTTTTAAAAATGGTAAATAGTATTCATTGAGTCTTACATTTTTTAAGTTACAAAATTTTGTATTGGCTATGTAGACCTTGGTAAGGACTGTCTTTCAAAGCAGATTTTACAAAAGAAGTTAAATTTGATTCATTTTTCTGAAAAGTCAAGTTACCTTGAGAGGAACTAAGAACACAGTATGTTAGTTAAAATACCCTTAAATCATGTACATTGTAAATCCTCTTCTGAAGGAGATTTCTTACAGCTCTGAGGGTTTTTTTTCCAGGGATGCTCATATATAGAACTGACAAGCAGGAGATTTGACTAAGGCTTCCATATATACAAAATGATGAGTGTATATTTGTCAGAGAACCTTATGTTAAATTTCCATGTCATAGTGGATTTACAGGAAATTCTAATCTCTATACACAGGAACATTTAGAGTCTGAGTAACCATATTTTTTATGTAATAGTCATTGTAATTAAGCCTTACTCAGAAGAGAGATAGCTAATATCTTGCAGTTAAAGGGTGACTAAGTTGTCAAAATATGGGGCTGGCAGATGGCTCAGTGGGTTGACATATTTGTTACTAAGTTTGGGGACTTGAGGTTAATCCCCAGAGCCCAGGCCATGGAAGAAGAGAGCCCCGTCCCTTTGGTTGTCCTTACACCTCCGTGTGTGCTGTGGCACACATGATGCCCCGCCCCCAGACAATAAATTATTCAAAAGAGGAAAAAAACTTTACTAAGATGTGCCTTTGTTGATACTTAGAAAATAAGCTATTTTATGCTAGCCAAAATTAATGCATTAAAAAGATAAAAGTATTTTGTCATTGTTGAGATGGGCTACTCTTTTTATTGAGATAATAAAGTGGTACAGCTGTAATTCACTGCTGGTAGGTAATGCATTTTATCATAAATGATTGCAACACTCAAAAGTTTTAATATTTAACTTGTATATACATTGTACAATTAAGATAACACCAGTACTGTTCATAAAGGGGCAACATTAGAGCCACGATGTACATCAGATCATTAAATTCAATATTTACATTTGTAACTGACAATATCTTATGCAAAAAGTATAATCCCATATAAGACGTGGGGAAAACATCATTTGAATTTTTTTTATGGTTTTCAGATATGTTACACTTTTGAATGAGAGTTTTTAAAATGTTTTATATTAAAAGCAATTAGACTTTCTCGGAATGCTGATGTACTTTTCGTAAAATTATATAAGGGCTATTTTGTTTTGTTTTATTTTTGAGACAAGATCTCACTATATAGTCCTCACTGGCCTGGAATTCTCTATATAGACCAGTCTAGCCTCAGACTCCCAGAGATCCACCCTTCTCTCCCTTTCAAGTGCTGGGGTTAAAGGTGTGACCATCACACCTAGCTAAAGACTTTAAAATATGGAAGGTTTAATGTTTGATGTCCCCCCTCTCTCGTGTGTGTATTGCGTGTGTGCATGTGTGTGTGTGTGTGTGGTGTATAGGCACCTGTAGGTATTTCTACATGTGTCTGTACATGCATGAAGACCAGAGGAGGACATTGCATCCTGATCTCCCATTGGATAATTTTCTTTTTCCCTAGAGACAAGGTCTTACTGAACTTGGATCTGGCTGTTTCTGCTAGACTGGTTGGCAAACAAGACCAGAAAACCTTCTGTCCCCACCCCCGCAATGCTGGGGTTGTAGCCACAGCAAGGTTTTTACATGGATACTAGGAATCCAAACTCAGGTCTTTGGCCTTGTGTAGCACGCACTTGCCCATGGACCCATCTCTCCATCACCTCCTGTTGCTTCTGTCAGGCTTTGACTACAGGACCGGCCCTCCCTCATTCACATTTGTTTAAGCTGAAATCTTCCACAACCACTTTCTAGCCCTGGTTAAACAGGACTACGTCATGCAAGGGATCCTGTGCACCAAGCAATAGTCTGGCCATGATGTTGGCACTATTTTCAAAAACGTTTCATAGATGGTGTTTTAAATTCCCAAAGGACTCTCTAAGGTCAAGATTTAATGCGCCAAAGTAAAACTGAACCAGAGTCTCTGCGTCCCAAGCATTGCAAGAATAATTACCATGAAGGATAAGATTTCATGTTTCGTAAGATAACTGTTTACGTTTTCTGCTGACTTTGTCAGGCCCTGTCTGGTTAGGTAAGAAACTAAGTCATAACAAAACTGAGGTTTCTTGCAATGTGTGCTTATGTTAAAGTTTTTTTTCCAATTACCTGGATACCCAGTTATTATTTTAAGACAATTCTAGTACACTTCCTGTCTTCTGTGTCTATGACTAGGAATGTGTAAGGTTGTGTTCCTGAACCTTAAATACTTTGCAAAAGTTCAAAAGTTGGCAGAATTAAACCTCTGTGTTAAATACATGCAAAATGACCAAATAAGCATTCTTGTGATATACATCTGCAGTTTAACTTTTTAAGTGACATCTTTGTTAGCTTTTAAAAGATGTATTTATTAATTTAGTTTAGTGTGTGTGTGTGCGCGCGCGCACGCGCGCGCACACCACATACAAGCAAGTGCTCTCAGAGACCAGTGGAAGATGTCAGATCCCCTGTAATTAGAGTTACATGGGGACTCTGAGCCACCTGAGATGGGAGCTGAGAACTCAACCTGGGTTTTCTGCAGGAGCAGCAGGTGCTCTTAACCAGACAGCCATCTCTCTAGCCCCATCCTTTGCTCTTTCCAGTCTGTACCATTTGGATGAAAACCCGATATTGGGGCTTGCCTGCTATTTAAAACCCTGGTCTACTTCTATTAGGTTTGGCTGAATGAGCACTTGTACATTAGAAAGCTGGTCTGTATGGTCTGTATGTGGCCACTAGCCTGTTGCCTACCTACGTTTCTAAGAGATATAAAGTCTTTCTTTCTGTCAGTGCTAAACACCTATTATATTACTGACCTAGTTAGGGTTACCATTGTTATGATGAAACACCATGACCCAAAGCTAGTTGGGAGGAATGGGTTTATCTGGCTTATGTTTTTATATCATAGCCATCACTGAGGGAAGTCAGGACAAGAACTCAAAGAGGGAGGGAACCTGGGGGCAGGAGCTATTCCAGAGGCCATAGAGGGATGCTGCTCACTGGCTTGCTCCTCACTGTTTGCTCAGCCTGCTTTCTTGTAGAACCAGACCACCAGCCCAGGGATGCCCCACTCACAATTAGCTCGGCCCTCTCCTATCAATCACTAATTCAGAAAATACCCTTTCTTCTTTGACATTTTCTTATCTGAGGCCCTCACCTCTCTGATGACTTCTGTCAAGCTGACATAAAACTAGCCAGCACAATGACGGAGCATACTTAAGAGTATGGTAATGAAGATTAAATACCAATCTTCTGAAATTTGCTTTGAAAGTAGAGTACACCTAGACAAAGACACACAGGCACACAACTTCTATGTACTAATTAACTCTGTGCTAATTGATGCTGTTTTTTTTTAAAAAAAAAATAAAATATGTTTTTTCATTGAAATAGAATTACATCACTTTTCCCACTCTTCCCTCGTTCCAGCCCCTCCTGGCTTACCCTCCTCTTATTCCCCCCTCCTCAAATTGATAGTCTCTTTTCTTTGATTATTGTTATCACACACAAGTGTGTGCAAGTGTGTGTGTGTGTGTGTGTACGTGTGTGTGTATTGGAAGAGGCTAATTTTCTTTCTCCAGTTTCTGGCCCTCTTGCATACTGGGTATATTCATGTTCTTCCCAGAACACAACACTTAGGAGAACACTTGACCAAGATGGCGTCCCCCAAACTAGACTTGTGAGTGGTGCCGCCCTTTCCCGGGCATGTTCCAGCGTTCCTAGCTGTACCTCAATTTTCATCTTTAAGCAAAGGCAATCAAAATGCTCAGCAATTGCTGGGTTTTCTGGAAAATTCTAACCCTGGGCTACCCCAGGTCTTCCTGTCATGCTCAGCTCTGTTCCTTCTTGAGAATTTCAACCCCATGAGAAGGACTGCCACAAGCACTAATGCTCCAAACTAGTTTCTCAGCCCGAGTTTTCCTTTGGGGTTGTGCTCGTGTTCTCCTTGTAGGACACAGTTTCTGTCATCTGTCAGCGGTCTACAGAACTCCTAACAAAAGATCCTGGGTGGAGAAGAAAACCATCTACAGAAGATGCAAAAAAACTAAATTCAACAATGGGTCCCAGGTGGACTTGGCCTAAGAGCTAATCTTTCTCTGCTTCCTTACTTAGATTTACCTAATGAGCATTTTTACTGGCATCAAGTCCTTGAAATCTGTCATTTACCGCCTACAACGTGGGCTCAGATTAAACCAACTGGGGCTGAATTTATCTCAGTGATGAAGGGCGGCTGAAACCAGAACCACTACAGAGTGAAACCGAGACTCCTTCCGAGAAAATTGTTGTCAGAGTGAAATCAACTGGTCAGCATGTCTCCTGGGTCCCAGCCTTAGTGAGGCTAGAGCAGGAGGATCTTGAGTTTGAGGCCAGGCTGAGCTTCATAGTGTGACCCTGTATCAAAACTAACAGCAAAAATGGAGTTGCTTATGCCAGCCCTTACTTAAAGCTAAGACGTTATACTGAAAGAATTCTTATTCATGGTTACCTGGCACCAACGTCCTCTCACCTTGGCTCCTACTTAAGCTCTGTTTATATTTGCCTCAGGCACTGCATGGTTCAGGAATTTGCATACTAATTCCACCATATTACCCCATAACCCCAAGATTGGCATCTCAAACGAAGAGGAAGGTGGTTGCTTGACAGGAGAGGAGTTGATCTAAAGGAGACATTGTGTCCGTCCCTTCAGCTGTCACACTACTGAAACAAGGACCCCAAAGAATTAATATTTCCCCAGGAATTCCATAGGAATTCCCACGGGGAAGGAGAAGGCTGGCCCCTAATGCCAGCTGGAGAAGGAGCTTGCCTCCTAAGCAGAGACCTCACGGTTTTGACAAATTAGCTTTCCCGGCTTCCTTCCCATCTTTTCTATAAAACTGTGACTACAGAAAAGGCGGGAGAAGCTGGGGTTTCCTTATCCCTGGTTTGTACAAATTATGGATGTGTTCGTCTTTTATCAAGATTTGTTTTTAAACTTCTTTCTTGTGGACCTAAGAGTCCCCATATAACTAGGACCTTTTGAAGAATGAGGTGTTATTTTCTTCAGAACGCCGTCCCAAATGCTCTATCCCCTCCCCTCAACTGAGCCAAAGTGAGTCTTGGGAGAAACGATTGAAAAAAATATATAATATACAGTATACATAAATAATTAATTATATAATATATATATGTAGTTATGAAGATGTGAGTTTGAATTTTCCTGCTACCATTTAACATCCACGTATGATATTGGCAAAATACTAAACTTCAGTGGACTTTCACATCAGATGAATGGGAGTATATTACTTAATAGTATGGTCATGAAGATTAAGTACTATAACATAACAGGCTAAACATGCAGGCAGCTGAACCAGTAACGGTTTTATTCCTTTGAACTCTCAGAGCTGTGTCTGTACTTTCTGATTCGAATCTTAGATGTTTACATGTCCATTCATTCATCTGACACTGATTTAAGGATGACAAAGGCCCTGAGTGTTAAGGAGAAAAATGGAGCAAAACAGGGCAGGGCACGCTTTGTTGTTGTTGTTTTTTTAAGAGTAGTTTTGCAAAAAGCAGCATCTGAGTAGTAGAACTGGGTGAATGAGCCCTGTGGTTATCAGAGACACCAAGGAGAAGTCCTGAGCCAGGAACCTGGCTTGTATGGGACTGAGCAGGAAGCCTGGTGGTTAGAGCAGGCACCGGAGGACGTGGGATAAAGACTAGAGAAGGGGCGGGGAACACATCACGTGACCACAGTAAAGACCGCCTCTCCAATCCACCCCTTAATGAGGCAGGATGCCACTGGAGAAAGTGGGGAGGAAGAGTGACAGAGCCAGTATAGATTTGCAAAGAAGCCAGAGTGGAAACCAGAAGGCCGGTGGTCCCAGCCTTTCTTGTCCTTTGCTGGTCTTCAATGAGCCACGCTCCCCGTGTCCACTCTTTTCTCCTATCCTACCAGGTTACCACATAGCAACCAAAGGGACCCTTTAAACGCCGGACAGCTCTTTCATTCTCTTGCCCACTCTGACTTTGACTCCTACGCTTCCTTATGGTTTTTGTTTTGAAGACAGAGCCAAGATTTTTGCTGGGAGAAGCAGCTAATGGCAAGGTCAGTTAGAGGATTCCCTGGTGTGAGCGAGCGTGAGTGATCCAGGGCACGAAGTAACATCTGTGGCTTTGTATTTGCCTGGAGGTCATTTGTAATCATGCGGGCCTCCTCTGTGTCACTGCACGTACCCATTCCTCCATCCCTACCCCCCCCCTTTCTTGGCTTTAGAGGATTTGAATTTAAGTTTTTTTTGTTTGTCTTTTTTTTTAATTACGCATGTGGGTATTTTCCTGTGTGTATGTCACCATGTGCATGCAGTACCTTCAAAGGCCAGAAGAGGGCATCAGATCCATGGAATGGGAGTTACGGACAGTAGTGAACCAGTAACGAACCAAATCAGGATCTTCAAAAAGAGGAGCAAGTGCTCTTAACCACTGAGCCACCTTTCCATCAACAGGTTTTAATTTTTTTAAAATAACTTTTTATTGATTATTTGTGAGGTTCATATGCACCCCAGTTCCACTCATCTTACCACCCCCTCATACCTGCTCTTTGCCCTTGCAACCTTCCTTCCAAAATAAAAAACCCACACCACCACCAACAACAAACAACAAACCCCAAAAAACAAAGCATAGAAAACGTCTCATCGTGGAAGCTATAGTGTGTTACAGTATGTCCCACAGTATATTCCTCGGTCCACACATCTTTACTTGCAAATGTTCATTGCAATGTGTCATTGCTCTGGTTCCAGGCCTCTGGCTTCTGTGACACTGTCAACATTGAATCCTCATTGGGACTCCTCCCAGTTATCCTGTTGTTCCCCTGTGTCATGGAGACCCTGCAGCTTCGGATCAGCAGGACCGGCCCTTTTGTGTGTCCCAGCTGTTTGTAGCTGATTTAGATTTTTGGGGTGGGCCAACTTAGTACCCTCGATTTAGGCCTGGGTAGTAGTTGAGCTGGTCAGTGAATCATTGTGGGGCAAGTGGACTGTACCACCAGACAGAACTGGTAAGGGTGAGCAGGCTCAGACCTGGGGAACCTCAGAATTGAGAATGGCAGGAGTGGAGCCAGCTCCCTGAAAAACTCTACCTATTCTGGAACTTGTAACCACGAGATCCCACTGAGAGGATCAGGGCAACCAGTCACAAAGTATAAAAACTTGGAGTTCTCTCTGCTAATGAGGTGTTTAGATAGGCCCCAAGTGTTCAACTAATGAGCTTCCCTTCCTGGGCATTCCTTCCTGCAAAAGGTATTTAATCTCTGATTCACCCTGAGTAAGGTGCATGTATACACATCCACCATCAAATAAAGCAATTTGGACAAGCAAGGATTGTCTCTTCATCAAAGATTGCTTCGAGAGGAGGCCTTCATCTAAAGAGCTGTGAGAAGGCCCTCTCTCTCCCAGCCCTTCCAGGACTTTTAGTACCAAACCGGGTTCTGCCCGAAACACACACATACACACACACACACACACACACACACCCCTTCCTGGGCTCAATCTTCCCCTTCCTGCCTGGTCTATAGATGCCCTGAGAGGAAGTGCTGCCTAGGGACCCCTGTTCCCAACTCCCAGCTGAATGCCAGCAGCACCTGGGTAACTGGAAACACAGGAAACTGGACTTCAAAGCAATCGTCCCAGACCCCACTGTTTCCCACTCGATAAAACACGGACTGAGGACTCCCGTTACAGACTGTGTTCTGTCTCTGGCGGTGCTCGCAGCACCTCAGCGGCAAGACAGACATGAAGCCCAGCAAACCAGCTCTCCCTGATTCACACTGCCAAGGTAAACTTTCCAGCACTGCTCGGACTAGGCCACTGGAGCCGCTAATGGCAGAAGGCAGGGTCAGCTTCCCTGCTCATGCCCTGGGGGCTGGCTCACCAGCACCGGTGTCTCAAAATCAGCTCAACTGTGCCGCCCAGTCAAGATGCAGAGCCCGCCCTCCTAAGTGCTGCAGCCAGCCAGGGACAGGGATAACTCATCTACTCTCATGACTCCAAGGCCATCTCTCCTGACTGCATCAGATGGTAAGGGGCGAGAGTGGGGAGGGCATCACCCCTGCACCCACACCACCTCACAGCAGACATGTGGCAAGGCCAGATCTCCCACGCTCTCACCCTAGAGGCTGGGTCACTTGAACCCCCTTGATGAGGGCCAGCACTACTGTGCTGCCCAGGCGAGGTACAGGGCCTGGTCTCCCAAGTGCTACAGCCAAGAAGGAGCAACTCATCTGCTCTCATGACCCGGTAGGCAGCTTTTCTGAGATGGCGAGGGGTGAAGGTGGGGATCTCATCTCTGCGCCTGTGCCAACCCATGGCAGATGAGTGCGGGGGGGGGGGGGGTCAGCTCTCCTACACTCCCTCCCTTAGGGGCTGGCTCACTCCCACCCCCACTACCGGGACCAGCTCCATTGTGCTGCCTAGACAAGGCACAAGGCTACTCTCTTGCATGATGCCACTGGTGAGAGATGGGTCCCGCTTTCCAGAGCACAGCAGCCAGTGAGGGGCGGGGCCGGTTCTGCACAACCGCTGGATATCGATGTGGTCCTTCGCCAAGGATGTTCCCATGTTCTGCGTCATCACAGACTCACACGGGGCCCTCAGTGGTATCTCTGGCTGGGACTGGCTACTTACAGCAAGTTACTCCTTTCTGCCATCAAGTCTCCAGTTCCATCTCTCTTCATAATGCTCACGCCGCTCCATTTCTCTTTCTCTCCCATCAGTCCTTGCACTTTGTGGTGGCTCCCACTGCAGGCTGGCCATGCAGCTGATGGACCCTGGGTGCCATTTTCCATCCCCACTGCGTGTCATGACAGCAAGTGACTGTCTATGGCCTGCCTGTGCTATGCTGAGAATGGGCCGGTGGGTTTCTGGGTCTGGGCTTTGGGGGGGGGGAGGGATTGGGGGAGAGAAAGGGGAGCTCCATCTGGTCCCACAGGGTGAGTGCTTGGCTTGGTGGCAGTTGTGGCTGGGAACACAGACAGGCCTTCTACGGGAGACTAGATGGCAGATCTTATAGGCGAAGACCTTCTCCATGGCGCCCCACAGCGGATTCCAATGAAAAGAGACAGTCTGTGGTTCCAAATCATTTATTGCCATGGTAGAAAGTGGATGCGTAAAACCATATCCCACTTCTCAGGGTGGGCCCCTTTTGCAGGGAGAAATGTCTGGGAAGGAAAGCTTATTAGCTATGCCCTACAGGCCTCTAGGTACCTCATTAGCATGGAAATATCTGTCATGAGCCTGTATGACCACAAGTCATGTCTCTTTTCTTATTATCTTGGTCTGAGATGTTAGGAATGCCTCATCTACATGTGGAGGGGCTTGGGGCATTGCCTTACATGGCCACAAATCTATGGGGGGTGGGGGGAGGCTGCTGCTAGTGACAGGGGCCTGGTGCCCAGGAGCAGGCGAAGCTCCTACCATCCCTTCAGGATCTCCGGGGTTTCAAAGCCTTTAGCTCAACCGAGGACCAGGCTACCTCTCATGGTCCACTGCCCCACAGTGTCTCTCTGCCCATTTCCGGGGGGGGGGGGAGGTCTTAAATATTTGAAAGAGAACAGAAAACAGACTCTGACCTAGCAAGCTTATAATAGGGTATATATAACATATAGAACTATTTGAAACACACAATCTGTAAAAGAATAGACCTATCTGGGGAACCTGAGCCAAGGCACAAACCCATAAAAAGTCACCAGGAGGTTGTTTTCACTGGTGATGATTGGGTCTCGTTAGTGTAATGTTCTTGGCAACTTTCATCGCCTCTAAAATATACGGCACATGGAAGATTAATTCAAAGTTTCTGCCGTTGGTTAGTAGCACAGGCCAGAAGTTTAGCACATTCCCAGTGGAAACACCTGATCTCATCCTGTTAAATATAAAATGCAGATGAAAGTGAGACTGAAGAAGGTCTTAAAGGAGGATTCAGAAAAAGGACCAGATCAGCTCTGGAGACGATACAAAGGCTGCTACAGTACTTGTAACCGCTCTTAATCATGATCAGCCACAGGTCTTCACTCTCAGATGACATTCTGTGAGCCTTTATAAATGGTCCAATTTTACCTCTGTCACTGTGATAAAACACTCCAATCAAAACCAACATAGAGCAGGAAAGGGTTTGTTTCCTCTTTTACTTCCAGGTCCCAGTTTATCTTTGAAGAAAATCTGGGCAGGAACTCAACACAGAAGCCATGGAGGAAGGCTGTTTGCTGGCTCAGTCACTGGCTCACTCTGGCTTGTTCTCTTACACATCTCAGGACCACCTGCTGGAGAATGTGTCTTCCATGGTGGACAGGACCCGGCTTCATTGGTTAACAATCAAGACAGTTCTTCACAGATCCATCCACAGACCGACCTAGGGATTCTTCTCCTCTCAGATGACTCTCCTGTGTCAAGTTGACAAAGGTTAGCCAGGACAGATGCTTTAAGAATGCAAACTTTTCCTTCATTTTAATCCTCATCAGATACACCAAAATGTCATACTTCTAAAAGGAGTGACCTTTCTCTGTGACATGGATGTGACTTGTGCCACGAATTAACTTTCTACCTAACAGCACTCATGTCAGGGCATATGGCAGGAAAGCAATGTTCCTTTCTGACGCCCTGCAGGCTCCTGTATGAGCGTGCAGATACCTACCCTGCTTGCTATGGCTCCCCTGTATCCACAGATATACAGGAATGGCAACAAGTCAATGATGATCTGAGGTCATTGATTGCCAATCAAATCATAAGGCAGAAGGATGAATTGGCAAGCTGTTTGGCGAAGAAGACAGTTATAGCATGAGCTAGCATTTCCAAGGAAGATCACAGATATCAGATCCACGTTGCTTAAACACTGACGATTCACATGTGATCTAAAACCTCTTCCCATGAATCGGAAGGGGGGGCAGGTCAGCTGAAAGGTCTGACAATGTCAATAAACTGCTGTGATATCTCACTGAGTGCAAGCAAAATGCCATCACACTATGTAGAGGGGACATGAGGTCATCTTACTTTCATGACCATGAGTTGCGTCTTAACCACTGCCCAACTCCCACCTCCATGGCCTCCCTCCAAGTGCACTGGATTCTGACAGGAGTTACAATATATAGGACTATACCACTATACAGGACCTGTCACCTCCCCCCCTCCCCACACACATGTCTGACCTCACTTCATCAATCTGTGGTTGCCTTTCAGGATAAGGCTATTTTACAATACAGTGGCTGAAGCCCAGCTGGAATTCATGCATGCTTACAGTCTGAGAAACCAATGAATATCAATGAAGGAAGGTTCTAGATCCCTACTCAGGAAGAGCTATGAACTATGAGCCTCAGTATGGCAGCTTTCCCATGCAAATGGTAATCTTACTTCCTTGTGTTTCTGTTCCTAGAAGTTAAATATCCTCATAGCCACTTTAAACAGTCCAGATTGATCCTTTCTTGTTTTGTTTTGGCTTGGTTTGGTTTGGTTTGTTTTGATTCTGGTTCTGCAGAACCCATTCCTGTGATCTGACAGGGAGTTGGAGATCTGAGTCTCCACTCAGGCTTGCCACAGAGACTCAACAATGGAACCACCCACTGAGCTTCCTCTGGGTTGAAAGCATCCACTCTGCAGGGATTCATGTCTTGTTAAATCCCCACACACTAACCATTTTGTAACCTTTGTCTTGATAGCCCACCCTGGCCATAAATACCAGCTTCTGGCTCAACAGCTCCTGGGGCTCATTGGCAAGCTGGTTCCCTCCCTGGTCACCTTCCTGCTGGCCCAGGTCTAGAGTCTTTCCTTTTTTCTTTCTGTTAGCTTTTTCTTTCTTTCATTTATTTCTTTCCATTTTCCCCTCTCCCCTACCTTGGAAAATATTTTCATTTTAACTTCACTTTTGAAAGTCAACTTTTGCTGGATATAGAATTCTGATTTTTGCTTTCAGTATTTTAAAGACATTAGTCCACTAGCTCTGAACTCTGTTGGTAAGTCAGCAGTACTTTGAGCCATTTCTTCCCTCATTTGTAATGTCTCTTTTCCCCAGGGGCTGTCATGACTTTCTCTTTGTTTTTGGCAGTTTGATTATGATGAGGGACCATATTTGACCGTTACACTTGGGAAATGGTGATAAAAAGGGAGGTTCTCATTCCAACTACTGGAGATGCTGAAGTAGGAGAATTACAGGTTCAAGGCCTGCCTAGGAGACCTCGCCTAAAAGGCGAGGGTGCTGGGATGTGGCTCAGTAGTAGAGCACTTGCCTAGCCTGGGTGGTGACATGGACTCAATTCCTAGGACAAAAAAGGAAAAGAAAAATAAGGGAAAGGAAATGCAGAGAAGAAAATGAAAGTCCTCCGTGGCGGCATTAGGAGATGTGGCCTCGTTGGAGAAAGTGCATCTCTGGGTAGGTGGGCTTTAAGGGCTCCTAGTGCTCAGCCTTTGCCCAGTGTGGAAGAGAGCTCCTCCTAGGTGCCTGGGAAACAGTCTCCTTCTGGCTGCCTTTGGATCAAGGTATAGAATTCTCAGTTCTTCCGGTACCAGTTCTGCCTGGATGCTGCCATGATCCCTATGATGATAACGGACTGAACCTCTGAAACTGTAAGCCAGCCCCAATTAGATGTTGTCCTAGAGCCTTTCCCTGCCCCCTTTGATTCCAATTCTACGTGTTGAACATTTTGATACTGTTTTTCAGCCCTGCCTCAGGCTCACCTTTCTTCTCCTGCCTCAACTCCCCAGAACCCCCACTTTGTTCTTCAGACTGGAAACATCTAACTTCAGGACCATTCACTTTTTTCTCTGTCACCAAGCAGATCCAGATGATGTTCCATTTCAAAGCTCATTTCCAGTTTTGTTATTTCCGCTGAGTTTTCTGATAAAGTTGGTCCCAGGGAGATGGCTCAGTGGGCAAAAGTGTTTGCTGAGCAAGCTCTGATGGGCAAGAGTTCAGCCCCAGGACTCACATAAGGGTGGGAAGGGAGAAGAGACCCACAAAGCTGTCTTCTGACCTCCACACATGTGCCATGGCACAAGCATGCCTGTATATGCATATTCTCTCTCTCTCTCTCTCTCTCTCTCTCTCTCTCTCTCTCTCTCCCTCCCTCTCTCTCTCTCCTTTTCTTTTTTAAGATTGGGTCACATTTTCATTGTTTCTTTCATATGTTTAATAATTTCCTATATTTTGCACACTGTGATTCTTTAGTTGCAGAACCTTGGCTCTATTAAGTAGCTCCTACAAAATGCTGCATTTATTCACGTTTTTGTAGTAGACAATGAACTTCACCAGGTATAAACTATCTCTTGGGTGACAGCGCTAAGTCTCAGGTCCATATCTGTCTACTCTTTGAGTGCATTTCATAGCGCATTTCATGCTGGGATCCGGACCTCCAGAATTTGAACAAAGTCTACCATAATTTATGGTCTGTCTTTCTGTGGGTTCTCCCTCTTCACTCCCATCTCCACAGTTGCCTCAAATGCAAGCCTTTGATTCTTTGGGCCAGGATTTCTATTACCATCTTATTTGTTTTATAAAATCCTATTAAAATGGAAATTAATCCTAAACATACTCTTTATTCCAGTATTGACTAAGCTCCAGAAACTTCCTGCTTTTTATTAATTAATTAATTAATCCCAATATCAGCCCCTTCTCCTCCCAGCTTCCCCTCACTCAGATGCTCATCCCATTCCACCCTCCTCACCCACACACCCCCATGAAATTGCCCGCTTCTGTGCGCCATTCAGGGCCTTGTTTTTCACAGCTTGCCCTGAGGTTTGACATTGTTATGTGCAGAGGCAAGTGTAGTGGTGACTTTCGGCTACACTGAGAGCAGAGTTGTTGACATCCCTTAGGATGCACTACATTTGAGGCGGGCAGCAGCTGTGCAGCAGCCATGCAGCTGAAGATGGTCACCAGCTGGTTGGAGAGAGATGCACCTAGAGAACTCTGGAGAGGACTCACTTAACCTTTGACAGACAGGAAATCGTGAGTGTCATTACCTACTGTGTATGTGGAGTATGAGAGAGACAGCCCCAGAACCAAAAGCCAGTTGACTTGGAAGGTAAGGATGGTCAGGAAGAATTAACAAAGCAGACCTGGAAAGAATGCAAATGAGGGAGGGGAAAAAAATGGGAGTGTTCTCTTGAAGTTCAAGGAATTTCAGTTAAGAGAGTGGTTGACTGATCAACTGCTGCTGATGGCTTCAGTAAGACAAAGTTACAACTGACTACTGGGTTTAGTTCCAGAAAGGTCCAGAAAAGGGCAGATGTGTTTTAAGTGCTGGAGGTAGAACCTGCTGAAGGGAACAAGCAAGTACAGAGGATAAAGTATTGGTTAAAAACTTTAAACAATGAACACACACACACACACACACTACAGGAAAACAGGGTTGATGTTGGAGGGCATATGCAATTTAGAGAAGTTTTATTTGAATGTTTAACATTGAAAAACTGATACTGTATTGGTGTCCCAAAGGAGGGCCTGATGGAGAAGGAATCATGGGAGTATGGGGTTCCTGTATACAGCTGCTGAGTTAGTGTCTTGGTCATTGTTTTATTGCCAAGAAGAGATACCATGGCCATGGCAACTCTTAGAAAAGAAAACACTTAATTGGGGGCTTGCTTACAGTTTCAGGCCTTTAGTCCATTCTCATCATGGCAGGGAGCATGGTGGCCTGATGGTGGCCTGCAGGCAGGCATGGTGCTGGAGTAGTTTGAGAGTTCTATATCCGAAACTGCAGGCAGCAGGAAGAGAGAGTCATTGGGCTTGGCCTGGGCTTCTGAAACCTCAAAGCCCACCCCCTGTGACATTCCTCCTCCAACAAAGCCACACCTACAAACAGGGCCACACCTCCTAATCCTTCTAAGTAGTGCCACTCCCTGATGACTAAGCATTCATGTGAGTTTGTGCGGCCATTCTTATTCAAGTACCACAGATGGCCTTCGGCAGGTTCATAGGAAGCTCCAGAAACTGACAGAGGCCACCCCATTGTTTTGGGTCAGTTCCATTAGTCTGTAGATCAGACTGATTAAACCTGTTTGCAGAGCTAAGCTACTCAGGCATGTGAAAGGTGGAGATGGGGGACCATGCTGCCCCCTCATTCCTGTTACTCACTGAGGAGACCTTAAAGTAGCTGCATCAGGAGGACCCAGGGAATGGAGCTGGCCATGGGGTTGACTCCAGAGGCACAGTGAGTGCAGAAGTCTCTGAGTGAGGAATGTGCCTGGATTGAGTGTCAAGACAGCGACTGTCATTGTGGGGAGGTAGACCTAAGAATGGACACCAAAGTATCATTTGAGACCAAGTCTGGCACTTTCAGGTACATATTGTCATGGTCTCTTTCCAGAAGAATGGAGCCCCTTACAGCTAAGACAGCATTTGGTTGCCATCTTGCCCAGGCCTGGTAGCTGTAATAGGTAAGAGTAACTGTAGTCTGGATTTGGGCCATGGAGTTCCCTTCTCTATCTCTGATTTTGGTTTTAAATTAATTTTCCCACCCTCTTCCATCACCACCTATTTCTTTCTTCCCTTCCTTTCCTCTTTTTTCTCTTTTGTTTGTTTGTCTGGAGACAGTGTCTCACTCTGTGGCCCAGTCTTGGAACTCACTTTGAAACCAGACTGGATTTGAACTTTGAGTGCCCCTCTTGCTTCCACATCTTGGAGGTGTATGTCAATCACCATACCCACCCCAATTATTTTCACTAATTTTACATCATAATTTAGTGCATATAGAGATAGGAAACATAGACTCCCATAGAATCAAAACCTCAATAAAGGGGCTGGGGAGATGACTCGGTTGGTAAAAGCCTACTGCATAATCATTAGGGTCTGACTTAAGGTCTCCAGTACCCACATAAAAGCCAGGTACTGAGCTGGCAAAATTGTTTAGTGTGTAAAGACACTTGTTGTCAAGTCTGATGACCTGAGTTTGATCCCTGGGACCCACATAGTGGAAGGAGAGAACCAAAGTCTGCACGTTGTCCTCTGAGTTTTCGCAAGTGTTGCGGCATGCACGTACTCCCGCACACATATCCACACATAAGCACATACCCACAAATGACAAATACACTTAATAAGTTTTAAAAGGCCAGGCATAGTAGCATATGTTTGTAACCCCAATTCTGAAGGAGCAGAAATGGGTGAATCTCTAGAACTAATTGGCCAGCTATTCTAGCTGAATTAGTGAGTTTCATGTTCAGTGAGAGATTCTGTCACAAAAATAAAGTAGAAAATAGAGAAAGACACCCAGCATTGACCTCCAGCTTCAAGAACCCCCAAGGAAACTCATATATTGTATTAGCTGTTTTCCTCTCGGCTGTGGCAGAGTGCATGACAGAAGCAAATTAATGAGGGAGGGATGTTCTTGTGGCTCACAGTTTGAGGGAAAACAGTTCATTATAGTGGGAAAGGCATGGCAGTGGGAGACAGAGAGAGTAAATGTCTGTGCTCAGCTTACTTTCACCCTTTTCATTCAGCCTTGTACTCCAGCCCATGGAAAGCTACTGTCCACATTCAGGGTGAGTCTTCCCACCCCAGCTAATCCAATCTAGATTATACCTCAAAGCTCAGAGTTTGTCTCCTGGATGATTCTAGATCCTGTCAATCATCACATGCACCATTGATCATCTCCATGCATTTCTCCTCAACTTAGATCAGCCTATATGAGCTTTGGGGCACGTTTATGTCAATGTGCAGTTTGGCTGCTGTACTAGCCATTTTTCTGTTACTGTAATGAGACATCATGACTGTGGTGGCTTGAATATGCTTGGCCCAGGGAGTGGCACTATTTGGAGGTGTGGCCTTGTAGGAGGAAGTGTGTCACTGTGGGCATGGGCTTTAAGACCCTCCTCCTGACCATGTAGGAGTTAGTCATCTCGTACCAGCCAGTTGAAGATATAGAGCTCTCAGCTCCTCCTGCACCATGTCTGCATGGACACTGCCATATTCCTGCCTTGATGATAATGGACTGAATCTCTGAACCTGTAAGCCAGCCCCAATTAAATGTTGTCCTTATAAGTGTTGCCTTGGTCATGGTGTCTGCTCACAGGAGTAAAACCATAACTAAGAGAATGACCAAGGCAACTTATGAAAGAAAGCATTTAATTGGGTTTACAGTTCAGAGGATTTGTTTCCATGAAGATTCTAAATCCAACCAGGTTGACAGTCAGGGTTAACTATCACACCCTAGGACAAGTGATCAATGGAACTGGAATATCTAGTATAGAGTAAAGAAGGGCTAAGAGCTTCATCTGGGTAGTCATGAGAAAAAAGTGGATTCAATCAGCCAGGACCGGTACAGCATAATATACCATCATAACATGGAACATACAGTTTCATGATGGTGGAGCAAAGGTACAGTAGCAGGAAAAGCTGAGAGTTCACATCCTGATCCACATGCAGGAGGCCGCGAGCACACTGGGAATGACACTGAGTCTTTTGAAACTTCAAAGCCCATCATCCAGTGACACACCTTCTCCACAAGCCACACCCCTTAATCCTGCCCAAACAGTTCCACTAAGTGAGACCAAATATTCAAACGTATGAGTGAGTCCATAGTGGCCATCCTCACTCAAACCAGCACAGCTGCCTTGGCCAGTATCAGACTGACTCACATTTCTGCATAGAAAGAGCCGCAGCACCAGCTCACCACTTCTTTTCTTGGTTCTCTAATCTTCAGTTTCCCTCCTCAGCTCTGGGGGAACCCCCTGAACTTAAAGTCCCAGAACACCTGGTTAAATGAGACCATATGGAGTCATTTGAGATGCCCGTTCCTTTAGAGAGTGCATTCTATAATCCCCCACTGTAATCCTCCAGCCACAGAGCCCCCCCAAACCCCTCAGGCAGGGTCTTCCACATTTAGACATTAATTTGGTTAAGATTTGAATTCCTATGGCTTCAAATGATTAAATTTATTGTGTTAAAACTAGTGAGAGAATACATGTGCTTGGAATATTGGCAAGCATCTAGCAGGTATCAAGTGAGTCCCTGCTACAAATATTATGATGGTATATTATTATCATACCGTACCATTAGTGCGTTACCAGTCCTGGCTTTTTCTCATGACCTCCCAGATGAAGCAGGGGTGATTCTTAAGCCCTTCCTTACTCTATGCTAGACACCCCCAGTTCTATCAATCACTTGTCCTAGGGTGTGATAGTTAACCTTGACTGTCAACCACATGGGATTTAGAATCTTCATGGAGCCAAACCTCTGGGTGTGTCAATGAGGGAGTTTCTAGATTAGGTCGATGTGGGAAGATCCACCTTGAATGTGGGTGGCACCATCCCATTGGTTGTAGCCCCAAGAGTAAAGAAAGCCAGCTGAATACCAGTATGCACTGTCGTCTACTTCCTGGTTAAGAGTACAATATGACCAGTTACCACCTACTCCTACAGCATGTCTTCCTGTGTCGATGTACTGTACCCTCAAACCATGAGCCAAAACAAACCCTTCCGGAATTTGCTTTTGTCATGTATTTTGTCCCATCAACATGACTTCCTAACTGTACAAACAGGTTTCTAATCAGTTGATGTTCCTCTGAAGATGTCAACCTTCAGAATTAGGCACCAAATCTTCCCCTTCAAGATGAGAGGGGAGATCAGAGACTCTCACTTGTTAAGTCCAGGTTGCTCAACAGTTTACCACACTGCACTATATTATCCATAGTCATGTCAGAGAAACAGGAACATGTGTCTGCGAGTAATGATGAGCAGAAGGGACCCTGGCTCCAGAGCACACTCTGGGTGAGCTCACAAGCTGGCTTTCTGGAAGGAATCAGACTCACAGAAGTACGGGAAGAGTTCAGTATCCAATGGAGTTGTAGATGCAGATAGCCGCAGTAGCCTGGCAAGGTGCTACCTGGAAACTGACCCCCAACTTCTTTATCAGAGAGACAAGAGGGAAGGGTGGTATACTGGCTGGTTTTATGTCAACTTGGCACAGGATAGAGTCATTGGGTGGAGGAAACCTCGTCTGAGAAAATGGCCCACCAAATTGGCCTGTGGTGCATTTTTTTGAATGTTGATTGATGTAGGAGGGTGTTTCCAAGCTTGGTGGTCTTGGGTGTATAAAGCAAGTTGAACAAGACTTGGGGAGCAAGCCAGTAAGCAGCACTCCTCCGTGGCCTTTGCATCAGCTCCTGCCTCTAGGCTCCTGTCCTGACTTTTGTTGATAAATTGTGATATGGAAGTATAAGCCAAATAAACCTTTTTGTCCCCAAGGGGCTTTTGGTTATGGTGTTTCATCACAGCAATAGGAACTCTAGTTAAGACAGGTGGAAACTGTCATGACCTTGAACAGTTGACCATGACATGCTAAGGACTGCCAGTTATTTATGAGTAGGATTATTAACTTCTATGTTCTAGATCATACACAGTTTAAAAGAGAGGCCAGAAACTGGCATTTAGAAGTACGGAATCATCTCAGTTTTAAAAGTCTTCTCATTTAACGCATTCTCAGAATGCCATGTGAGCCAACAGTGTTCAGGCTTAATGAGAGGGCTACAATACAAATATTTTCTTTCAGGGACCTGTTCTGTGTCCCCAGGGCCAGGAGCGGGGTGGACAAAGCCTATCTTCCAGGCAGTTCTTAAGTCACTTCTATATCCGGGGCCAAACTGGGAAAAACGACAGAGCAAGCATATGTGAAGCTCCTGTGGAAGCAAACCCTTTCCCCTGGCAGACAGAGAAAGCTGTTCTCTGTTTGAGAAAACTGTTGAGCCTGGAATGTGGAGTCATGGATGGCTCTGAATGGAATCCAGCCTCCACCCTGCAAGGGCAGCTTACCTTTGTGAACAAGCCAGCTGCCTCAACCTGGCCTTAGCCTCTGGCTTTGTGAATGTTATCCAGTTTTCCTTCCCAAGACCTGTCACTCGCTCATCTGTTTGCCAAGTAGGGAACAAGGACAACAGTGATAAGGTTTTGTGTCTCTGTTGATAGAAGGCATGCAATATATGAAACTCTCAAACAAATAAAACTTTAAAAGAAGTTAGCATGTGATAGCAAGATGGAGGTGCTTATCAAGCAGATTAACAATAGCATTGGGGTCAGAAAGGGAAACTGAGGCAGAGTAAGTTGCCTAAAGTCTCTCTGCTGATAGTTCGCTGACTATCAGGGAACCCTCCCAGTGCCCTGGGAAAACAAATTGTACCCTACTCTCATCCCTTTCCACCCACTCACACACCAGTCACACACTTGTGAGAGGGCTTGGCATTTTATGCAAATCAGACATTTCCATAAGAAGGAAAAGAATCTTTTGAGATACTATTTTATTAAAAACAATATTAATGAAATGTTCATAAAATCTAATTTATATCCAACAACGACATAGCGTGAGTTCCCCGGGGATTTTTAAAAGTCTTCACAAATTGTATGAATTTTAAACCTGGCAGGCAAGTGAATTATAAATCATCATGTTCTTGGCCCTTGATGTATGTGAGCTTGTGTGTACAGTCTCTACAGTCTCTCTCTTTCTCTCTCTCTTTCTCTCTCTCTCTCTCTCTCTCTCTCTCTCTCTCGTGAGTGTGTGTGTGTGTGTGTGTGTGTAGGCCAGAGGACAAACTCAAGTGTAGTCACCTAGGTGCTGTCCAGTATTTTTTTTTTTTTTGTCTCATTGGTCTCTCATTGGCTTAAAGCTTGCCAAATAGACTAGACTGAAAGGCCCAGGGATCTGCCAGTCTCCACCTCTCTGGCTCTAGGATTACATATGAATGTCTCCACACCTGTTTGAGTTTCTTTTTTTCACATGAGTCCTAGGAATTGAACTCAGGGCCTCCTGCATGTGAGGCAAGGCCTTTGCAGAGCTAGCCCCCTCACCCTGCCACCCCACTCCCAGTGTGCATGGCTTCTGAATACATCTTCTCTGCGAAGTGAGCCACCTTGTCGGCACTGATCAGGCATTACTGCCCCTCAGGTTGGCTTGGCAAGCAGTGTAGTGTGGGAGGCATCATGCCCCCCCCCCAGCTGCTCCTCCTTGTTCAGAATTAGATACCAGTTTTAATGAATGAGGAACGGGGACGGTACTGAAGATGTGGTACACAGACACAATCGACTTCGAATCAACTATAAACAAAGTTATAAAACTTTCAGGGAAATAGATGAACTGGAAAATATTATACTAAACCAGGTAACTCAGTCCCAGCAACACAAAAGATGCATTTTCTTTTCACGTGGATTCTAGTTTGGGGTCTAAGACCTTCTTTGGGGTACAAGGTAAGAATAGGAGAGGGGTCAGATGCTAGTGGCCTGGAGTCTGGAAATGAAGGACACTGGAAACTGTCAGGTGGCAGACGGACTTTGGGACCAGAGGAGCCGTTGTTTTATCTCTTCCACTTCCTGTGGGGACTTTATATACTAGATCCTAAGATATATTCTAACTCATGGCTTTTTGGCCTATTGGCTAAAATCAGGGGTCTAGTTCTCGTCTTTGTTTCAGGGAAGTTTTATTGAATGCTAGTCCGAGACGGTAGATCCTGACGACTTGGCTACAGAGGCAAAGCTTTCCAAAGAGCTGTGTCTGTACTGACAGACCTGTGATCAGCCGGAGAGCAAGGATAATTACTGGGAAGAAGAGGAGCATGGGATGCTACCAGGCCTGGTCAGAGGGCAAACACCGGGGGTTGGGGCATGGCATATGGTTTTCAGGGGTACCGGGTACATTTTGTAGGAGAGGTTATATAGGAAGGAGTGTATTGTCTGTTGAGAAAAAGAAAGTCTTAAAAGGGACAGCACCCAGACTGTAAGACTTGGGTGGCAACGTGGGTAGAGGGTGGTTGGAGTCAAGCCCCCTCTACAGCGATCCCTGCCTTTGGAGAACCCTTTAGCTAGGAGACTGCTGGGTTGCCAATCAGTATACTTTACTGGGATTCTGACAAGGTTTAATCTCTTGAGACTAGAGTTCCCCCTTGTCTCTGGATGTGAGTGGTACCTCTTCTCCATCTAACAGGCTGGACCTCCTGCCCCACCTGCCCCACCTTGAGCTTTGAGTTCTATGGACATCTATTGTCCCACCTTTGTACCAAGGATAGGTAATAGGGGACAGTTTAAGTCACACCTCCCACGTAGGCAGCCTCTGGAAGGTGAACCTCATGTGCCAGCAGTGGCTCCAAGAAGCATTCTGCTCATATGAGGACCATGGTACAGCCGTTTCAAGGGATAGAGGTCATTTGGTGGAGGGGACAGAGGCAGCTCTATCTGAGGTCATTTGGTGGAGGGGCTTGAGAAGGAGGTGCCAAGATGAGAGAAGTTCCCCTAATGAGATTCTACTATGGGACTTGGAAAGACTTGCCTCCCCTTCCTTCCTTGGAGGGGTTCTGGCCTGATAGAGTCAGGATGGTAGGCTCTGTCTCAATCATGACGCCAGCTGGACCCAGGGGTACCCTGCGTTATGATGACACAACTGTCCTCTAGTGTACCAACTGGCTTAAATTCTCTCTCAGAGAGTAAACTGTAGATTGCCCACCGCTCGTGCTGAGTAAGTCCAGAGAGAAGCTGCATTCAATGAAAATACAGATTTGTGTGTGTGTGTGTGTGTGTGTGTGTGTGTGTGTGTGAATGTCAAGTCTAGGCTAAAGTGATTTATTTATTTACATATTTATTTCGACATTTTTTTCTTTATTTGCTTTTAAAAGATATATCTCTTTGAAAAATTTTTACTAATACAGACATTTGTAAAAAGCCCGTTGCCCCTTAAAGCTCAACCCCACTCTTGCTTTTCTGGAATGACCAAGGTTAAAACTAACAGGACAGCTAGGCTCTGCGCAGACAGTGTTTGCTCTTGGCTAGCATTGCGTTTACTCTTCTTTCTTGTTGTTTTGTGTGCAGATTGCTTGTACATTTGTTTGTGTGTTCAGGTGTGCTCTGTGTGTGTGTGTGTGTGTGTGTGTGTTTGTCTGGAGGTCAGAGGTCAACATTGGGAGTCTACCTCAGTCCTCTCTGGTTTATTGGTTTATTTTTAACTGACTCTTTGTTGTTGTTGTTGTTGGTGGTGGTGGTGGTGGTAGGTTTTTGTTTATTTGTTTTGTTTTTTGTTTGTTTGTTTGGTTGGTTGGTTGGTTTTGGTTTTGGTTTTCAAGAGTTTCTCTGTGTAGTCCTGGTTGTCCTGGAACTTGCTCTGTAGACCAGGCTGACCTGGAATTTAGAGATCAACCTGCCTCTGCCTCCCAAGTGCTGGGATTAAAGGCATGTGCCTTTAATTAATTTAATTAATGTGGCCAACATTCTTTTTTAAGAAAGATTTATTTACTGTGTTTTATGCTCTTGAGTGTTTTCCCTGCATGTACTATGTGTATTGCATGTGCGCAGTCTCCTCAGGGACCAGAAGGTGTCAAAGCCCCTGGATCTGGTGTTCCCGGGGCTTGTGGGTCCTGGGAACTGAACCAGGGTTCTCTGTAAGAGCAGCAAATGCATTGAAGAGTTGAGCTATCCCTCTAGTTCTTCCATCTTAGTTGTTGAGACCGGAGCTTGCCCAATGAGCCCCAGGAATCCTCTTGTCTCTGCTTCCCCAGCACTGGAATAATCAGCACATGACACCATTCCCAGCTTTGTTTTAAAAACATGGTTCTGGCGGGTCAGAGCCTGGATCTTCTGCTTGCACGGCAAGCACTTTACAGAGTCTGCCACCTGCCCAACTCTGCTTTGCTTTTCTTGATTAAAGAAAGAAAGAAAAAAAGAAAGGAAGGAAGGAAGGAAGGAAGGAAGGAAGAAATAATTCTTTCAGGAAGGTTTAGATCTTGTTTTAGAGAAATAAAATTTAAAACCCCGGTAATCTTACCTCTGGCCTCTAACCACGGTCGGTGCTTCAGAGTCCGCCCCACATATTTGGGCATCATTTAATTTGTATAGTGGAGTGGCCAGGCTGGTGAGGTTGGTTGGATTCATCATTTCACAGTGTGCAGCTGCTTCTTTGATCCTGTTGAGGTTCATTTCTGCTCGCCTAGGCCTCTCCCTGTCCATGGCCATTATGCTGAGGAACAGGAGGAAGCAAAGAGAAGGCCAATGTGGTAGCGCACGAGGCAAGACAGTTCAAGGTCTCAGAGCTGCAAGTTGGAGCCTTCTGGGCCATGGGCACTTCTCCATAGCAAGGTGTATGTTCTCAGGACAATTGGATCCTCATTTTCCTTAACAGGTACTTTTGTGTGCAAACGAGGTACAAAGGACTCTGCGTTAGGTATTTGCTATTTCAGTACTCTTAGGTGATGCCCCCCACCTGGTGACCCACAGGTTGAGAACCAGTATTCTAGATCTAGCTTTTCAAAAGAGGTGAGCCCCGAGTTGATGGGCAGGACCTGGAAACAAAGCACAAGACTCAGTGTTCCTGCATTGTACAGGCGTCAAGAGCCATGATAAGCACTCTGTACATCTGTTCTCAGCACACACCTCCTTAAGGGAAGGCTGGGTTCACTTGATTGTGAAGCTTAGGCAGTGGCTTGATCAGGGCACTCCCTGAAAAAAGCAAAGCGAGGGATCAGGGTCAGAGGTTTCTGGCTTGGGCTTTACTTCTCTGCCATCTAAGACGGGTGGAGCTTGTGGAAAACCTAGAGGTTGGGAAAGAGCTGGTCAGATGTAGGTGGAGGTGTTCTGGCCAGGATATGGCTGGGAAGATCACACACACACACACACACACACACACACACACACACACACTCACACTCACACACACAGGTACCAGGACTGCTTATCTAGGTCAAGGGAGGGGGGATTTTTAATGATCTGGGCCAGAGAGCAAGTCAGTTGTTGTGGAAGATTTTAGTGGGTACTAGAGGCGGTCTTGTGGTCCTTCTACAAGGTCACAGGAATTAATAATAGCACTCCAAGTAGGAAAAAATTCACCGTTAAGCACTGAGGAACCACCGAGATGAAGATAGCAAGACCAACCGAGGAAAAGACTCTGAGAAATGAAGGAAATGAGGCATGTGGAGATGTGGGCGGGGCCGGGAGACAAAGGGAGGAGCCTGCCTCTGTCACATAGGTAGTGAGGGGGTGTCCTGGGAGATACTCTCCAGAGAAGCCTGTGTAGCAGTCAGGACCTCAGAAAGAAGCTGTAACCACCACCTAAGAGGGAAGCGAGTGGGAAGCAGACGACAGATGTACATCTCAAGGTGAGAAATGAGCTGTTATTGCTGTGGTCAGGGGGATGGAGAAGGGACAATGTCAGCACTATTATTTACAGCTTTGCACAGGAACCCATGTGTCTAAGTGTCTTTAGCTGGACTCAAGTGACCCGTTTAGGGACTAAGTCTTCACAGAATATATATCCTCTCTGGCATTGGCTTACAGGGTTCTGGCCGTGTCCTGGCCCTGGGTCTGTGGACCTAAATGAAAGCAGTCAAGCTCCATCGCTGCATGTCTTCGAATGAGTTCTGCCCCACCTAATCAGATCAGCCAGTCTGGGCCGGCATCTGTGTGCACACAGCTGGCTGCTCTGCTTTTGTTCACGTGCCTACAGTCAGACGTCATCATTTCTTCAAGATGAAGCTTGAAGTTGACTCGCTCCGAACGGCTTCCTTAGGGCGGCCCCTCTCTGCTCTCAACAGCCCCATGCTCTTCCCTCTCCTCTTTCTTGATGTTTCTAGACTCTATTGCTGCTGCTGATTCCATCTGATCTCCTGAAGAGGTGATGATAAAGTCTTTGAGGGCGGGGACCACACCTCATATTTTTCCCCCTCCCTGATGACACCTAAAGTAGGGGTTGGCTCACTGAAATCCCAACATGCACAGGATGCTGAGTGAGTCGAGAATTCTTTCTGCCCACATGGGCCCTATACATTGGGAAAGTGACACCAAAACAGAGATGGGGGCCGAGAGTGTGAGCTGGGAGGAGCTAAAACGGCCCCTACCATGGTGTTCTCTGGAATAATTGTAAGTAAATAGGATGTTCACGTGAGAACAGTTGCCTGTGGACAGAGAGCTGAACTGAGATTCTGAGGAACCTCACTTGAGCTGCATGCTCCCCTTCATTAAGATTCCATTTCCAAGCTTTATACCCTTTGGTCTGTATGTGAGCACACCCACGCATGCATGCATATGTGTGAGTACAAGCCCAGATATGGTCAGAGGACTCTTGCCTTTACTTCCTGTGTTTAGGAGTCCTGACATTACGGACATATGCTATCATGTCCAGCTTGAAGTGGGTTCTGGGAACCTAACCCCAGGTCCTCACATTTATATGGTGAGCTTTTTACGCACTGAGCTTTTTTACTTTTGTGGTCAGTTTCTCTTTTGTCTACTTTGTAGATCTTTGCTTCACAACCAGGTAATGACACAACTGTTTTCCAGGTAGCAGGTGTCGTTATTTTCTCTTCTCTAGTCTGTCCCAAGACAGGTGCCATAGCCTAACTGACCTCCCAGGACTCCCAGATAACTCTAACCCAGAACACACCTGTATGCTGTCTCATGCTGTCTCTTTCTCTCTTGAAACATACTCATCCTAAACTCATAAGCCTCCTGCTGCAGGCTTCCCAATGCTGTTACAGGTATGAGCCTCCACCAACTGGCTTCCCAGAGCCCGCTGTTGAATCTTTGATTTATGTTCTGACCTGCCACTGCTGTCTCTCAAGGGAAGGGCTTACTGTACTAAGTCTACATCCTGGTTTCCCCTCTGCATGCTCTTCAAACCCCTCAGCCAGCTCCTTGGATCCCTACTCAAGGCACAAGACGATATCCAAGCCAGTGCTTCTATCTCCTCCATGAACATGCCTTCCCCCCTTCACCGTGGCAAACCTCCTTCATGTCTTAAGTGGTGGGACACAACATTCATCCTTCTCTTCCTATATCCATGATCCATGTAGCCATCAAAACACAGGAGAGGCTGGCCGTGTGACTCAGTAGGTGGAGAGCTCGGGGAGCATGCACTGCAGGGGTGGAAGAACACGCAGGGAATCCTAGAACTCAGGAGGAAGAAGCAGGAAAACCACAAGTTTAAGGGCCTAAGGAGTTTAAGAAGCATCTTTAGCTATATAGTGAGTCTGAAGCCAATGTGAGCTGACTGAGACTTCTGTCTCAAAAAACAAAACAAAACCACAAAGAAGTCTCGACAATTCTCTCTTTAAAATCCGTACTTGCCCCTCTGTTTTCTTAGGATAAAGGCCCATGGGTTACCCAGGCATAGAGAGCTTCCCACTGTGCTTCAGCCTCTCTCCACTCTCCACTGCAATCACCTTGGCTTTTGCTGGAAGTTCCCAGGACCCTTCACCACAGAGCTGTGACATGAGCCTACAAGAGGCAATGGCTATGCCTGCCCACTGTTGTCCGATATCCACAGATGGAACAGGAGCTTCATGAGGTCAGAGGCCATATGCGGCAGGCAGAAGTAGCTCAGAGAATGTCTATCAACTCCCTGCCTCTTTCAGGCTGATTCCTATGGGTTCAGAACACCAAGTCATGCAGGGCAGGTATATGTTGGTCCCTGTGTAGGGTAGTGGGTGCCCCAAATGAACCTGGGGCACCAAGCCTCCAAAGAGGAGAAGAAAAAAGATGCTAACTTCTGGAGTCAGCCTTGAATTGCAGAAAGAATTGTTTCATTCTCTGACAGTATGAGAAGAGAGGGAAGCCATTGAGCTTTATTTAAAGGTGGCTGTCCTCTTTAAACTGCTACCTCCTTTGGCACTCAGGCCCGTTCTTTTCAAGACGTCTGCTTTCTGGGCTAATTTAGGAGGAGTCTTACTGATAGAAGAAGCTGAGAGAGCCAAGGAGAGAAGCCTTCTACTTTGATCTGAGCACATCATAGCTAAAATATGGTCTCCGACTCTTAAGGGAGAGGGGCCTGGGGCTGGGTGGTGCAATTAATGGGGTTCCCAAGCCCGTGAGTGTGTACTGTACCCGTGAGCTGGGGAGGATGTGCCTACATGATGCCTGAGTTCTCAAATCTTCAAGAGGAATGAACGGAAGAGTCAGCATATAGGATACTGGCCTACCTATCCAGGTGTAAACATATGTATTGGCTCCGATGAGCCAGATATAAGCATGCTTTTGACTAGTAAGTGGTCTGGATCCATTCTCACAGGGCAACTCCCAGATGATAAAATATCCAGCTGCTACAATATTGTCTTGGTTATGGTTTCTAATGCTGTGAAAACAAAACAAAACAAAACAAAAACACCACCAAAAAGCATACTGGGGAGGAAAAGATTTATTGGCTTACACTTCTATGTCTCTCTGCTCATCATCAAAGGAAATCAGGATGGGAGCTCAAACAGGGAAGGAACCTGGAGGCAAGAGCTGATGCAGAGGCAGTGGAGGAGTGCTGGTCACTGGCCTGTTCCCCGGGCTTGCTCAGCCTGTTTTCTTATTGAACCCAAGGACCAACAGCCCAGGAGTGGCCCCACCTACAGTAGTCTGCCCCCCCATCAACTATTAATTAAGAAAATGCCTTATGACCCGGTCTCATGGGGACATTTTCTCAATTATGGCTTCCTCCTTTCAGAGAACTGTAGTTTGTGTGTCAAGCTGACACAAGACCAGATATCAAAATGCCGGGTTCCATTGGAAATGCACCCCAACTCCACCCTCCAAGGCTGGGGAACTCTTGGTGATGAGTCATAGAACATTTTCTCCTGTCCCTCTAGCTGGGAAAGCCAGGCTGCTCCAGGAGTAGGGGGTGGGGTGGGGTAGGTGGGAAGAAAAAGGCTTTTGGCATGGCTGTCTGGCATCATTAAGGTTCTCAAGGCATGATGGATGGAAGATTGGGGCTCTGCCCTGGTGCTGGGGTGTGGGAGAGCAGGTCTGTGGTGGCTTTGGACATTCTCACTGCAGAGGTTTGTTGTTCCATACTTTTCTGACCCATATGATGTTTCAGTCAGCTGGTCATGAAGAATCTCCCATGCTCCTAAATGGCTTCACCCTACCTTGTTGGTTTCTTCTCCAGGGTCCACATCTTCAGACACATCCTCGTGCTGGCAAACCTGGCAGGTCTGGCCCTAGACCTCCTCTTCCTCCTCCTCCTCCTCTCCCTCTTCCTCTTCCTCCTCTCCCTCTTCCTCTTCCTCCTCTCCCTCCTCCTCTCCATCCATCCTTCCTCTTCCTTCTCCTCCCCTCCTTCCCCTCCTCCTCCCCCCTTCCTCTTCCTCCTCTCCCTCCTCCTCTCCATCCAACCTTCCTCTTCCTTCTCCTCCCCTCCTTCCCCTCCTCCTCCCCTCCTCCTCACCTTCCTCCTTCCTTCTCCTCCCTTCTTTTCCTCCCATCCTCCTCTCCCTCTCCTCCTCTCCCTCCTCCTCCTTTCCTTCCTCCCTCCTCCTCCTCTCCTCCTCTCCTCCTCCCCTTTCCATCCTCCTCCTCTTATTTTTCTTCCTCCTGTTCCCCCTTCTTTCCTCCTCCTTCTCCTCCTCCTCCTCCTCTTTTCTCCTCTTCTGAGTCCTCTTTCTCTTCATCCTCCTTCAGATTCATGCTTACTTCTAGTTGAAGTTACCTAGTGAGTCCCTTGTCTGAACACCTGGGAACTTGTTGATCTTAGCCTCGTACAGGCAGAATATGTCAGAGAAACAATGTATTTGAAAGAATCAAATTTTCAGGTCAAGTGGGCAGGCAGAAAGGACAGTTTACCTCTGGGCTTACTTGTCCTGGGTGGATGGGAGGCTAGTCCAAGGGAAGCTGCCAGCTCTCTAGTCTGGGAGGCCAGCTGCTAGGAATCATGCTTGTCTTCTGCTCTATGATCCTCTACCTGACACAATGACACCTAAGGACACAGGGTGAATGAAAGGAAGGGCTGCAGAAGGCAAGTCATCAAGACACAGCTCCAGGGCAACGTTACTCAAACATAAATACCTGGACTTGACAAGTCAATACAGCAGTCAAGGGATTCAAAGCAGAAGGAGCCAGTGAGGCTCTTAAGTGGAACCTGCAACCCACGGAGAGGCTCGAGCTCAGTGACAGGCAGGT
The DNA here is from genome assembly GCA_019843965.1 of Rhynchomys soricoides. Lineage (NCBI taxonomy): Eukaryota > Metazoa > Chordata > Mammalia > Rodentia > Muridae > Rhynchomys > Rhynchomys soricoides. The sequence continues at coordinate 758,245 of JADRCH010000280.1, forward strand.
AAAGCAAGATGCAGGTTACAGCTTCAGGGTTATAAAAGAGTCCAGCTAAGTACGAGACCAAATTAGCAGATTAGTAAAGTGTATCTTTCAATTTACAGCCGGGAGGGAACCATCTGCAGGCCCTTCTGAACCCAGAGGGGTTCAGCAGTACCTGAGAAGAGGGGCGTGGTTTCCATCAGCAAGTATTCTGTGAGGGTGGGAATTTTGGCACTAACCTGGCAGAGCACGTGACAATCCTTGTCGGGTTCACTATCCTCATTTTATAGGACAGGGGAAATGGAAGGTGTTATTGGTTTTCAGGGGGGTAGTTTTAAGAGATTTCTCTGGAGGACAGAAGGACATGTTTGGGTCCAGAAGCAGCAGAAATATCTCTTCCCTCATAAGGTAATGTATTCTTCTAAGTCTCAAGAGACCAACTCTGAAGACCTTGCTTCCACCTGGGTCATTCTTGTGTTAGGAGCTGTGTGGGAATCAACTGATGACTGAGATACAGGGTCTGCCTTTTTCAGCAAAGGAGACAGCTCCAACTGGCCAACTGTTTGTTCCCCATCTTGGTGAAGTAGCTAAAGTGACAGAGCCTTAAGCAACCTGCCAGAGAGGGTGGGATTAGTTAAGCTACTGAGAAGTAAAATTTGATTCTGCAGCCACTGCGGAATGACTGAAGCGGGAGTAGATTTATACAGCCAGTCAGCAGTTACTGACATCAGGCCTGACGCTGTGTAGTGGGGATCCAGCAGCAGGGTCCTCTTGGAACTTAAGGTTAGTCAGACAGGATAATCTGTGGACACGTATTGAAGGCAAACAGGATCCCAGTGGTGTGTATTTGTGTATGTGTGTGTATATATGGGTGTCTGGTTGTGTGTATATGTGTGTGTGTTTGTGTGTATGTGTGTGTGTGTGTCTGTATGTATGTATGTGTATATGTGTGTATGTATGTATGTGTACATGTGTGTATATGGTTTTGTGTGTATATGTGTGTATGGTTTTGTGTGTGTGTGTGTGTGTGTGTGTGTGTGTGTGTGTGTGTAAAACAAGGAGATAGTGTGAGATTTGAGAATGGAGAGAAGGCACACACAGGGCCTTATGGACCTTGCTGAGATGATCAGTCTCTGACTAAAGGGCAGTGGGAACATGTCCAAGTGGTCTTATACAGAACGCAGCATTAGGCTTACATGCGGAGAAAATTGTTCAGGCTAGTATAGTTAAAGAAAGAAAGGCAAATAAAACATAAGCAGAAATACAGCTGGAGACATTTAGCCAGCGGGCAGTGACAGTAGGCTGGGCCCGGCTTGAACTGGAATACAAAATTGATGGGACTCAGCTCCTGGTGATCTGCTGGGCTGAGGAGGAGATCCCATGGATACTGTCTGGGTCTGTCTGCAGTGGCCATTGCTGTTTCCTGTAGGGCTGAAAACATGGCAGAAGAATGATGTAGCCACTTCTACACTCCCAGAATCTGAAGAACCCACAGACATCAAAGGGAGGGTATTGAGTCAGTGAATGAGTTTATGGGGCTTGAAGCTCAGAAGAAAGGTCTGTTTGGAGGTAGGAATGTAGGAATGATTGACGCACAGGCTTTAAATAAAACCAAGGGCTGCTATGGTTGCCTTGAGAGGTTGCAGAGGAGGGTCCAGGCCTGAGGAGGAGTGGCCAGACGAATCCCAGACAGGGCTAGTATCTCAAGGGAGCAGTGAAGGCCACCGCTTACATTTTGCTGAGATGCCCAGTGTGAGAAGGTATGAGGATCCTTTTCTCTCCATGGGATTCAAAAAAATACTGACCTTCAAGAACTTTTGATGGAGTGGTGGGAACAGAAGCCACGTTGAAGGACAGGGACAGGTGAGTGAAAGGCATTTTAGAAATGCCACCTGATGATGAGTTGGGATGTTCGGCCTACAGGAATTCTTATGGGATTCAGATGACCAAATGCAAGAGTTTTCAGCCTCATAAGGATTCCCAGGCCAGAAAGAATTGAGAGATGGTGGCCTGAGGTGGTTCTGCCTCGGAGGGAAAGAAAGGGAACAGGAATAGAGTTTGCATGTTTCTCACAAGGAGCATACTGAAATCCTAGCCACCCCCAGAGAAGCATATAGTTGTATGTTCTTGTTCCCACATGCCAGTAAGAGGCCCCCAAATGTCAATCAAATTTCAAAACAAAACACAAAAGGGACAAAAACGAGGAAGGTCTGTGTCTTAAGTTAAAGTAACTGATCTTTGGAGCAGAAACACTGAGATAAAAGGAAACAAAACCCAGCTTTAAAGCTGGGTATGGTGGCACACAGTTGTAATCTCAGGATCCAGGAGCCTGAGGCAGTAAGATCTCATGTTCAAGACTAGTTTGAGATATATAGCAATATTCTATCCCAAAACAAATACAAATAAAATAAACTTTGCTTTTACCATCAACTCTCAGAAAGGTTTCTAAATATCCCTGTAGATTTCCAGACAGTTTGAAGGGCTGGCTTGGTGGCACATGCTTGTAGCCCCAGGGCTGCAGCGGTGGAGAGAGAAGGGTCCCTGGGGCTCACTGGCCAGCTACTCTGCCTCCTCTGCAACTTCCAGGCCAATGAGACCCTCTCTCAAAATAAAAGTGCATAGTGCCAGATGAACAGTACCTAAGGTTGTTCTCACACATGTACACCCCCACACAACACACACATCCATACACAACACAACACACAGCACAATATACACACAGAGACATATAAGCATACAAAGAGAGATACACAACACACACACATATACACAGAGAACACATACACACAACACATATACAACATACACATGCAGTACACCCACACGTACATATATACACACAAATACACACTCACATACACACATATATACACACACACAGACACTCTTGCACATATACACACATACATGCACACACTATACACATACAGACACACATATAGAACATAATATACACAGACACATATGTGAACACACATACACACATACATACATGCAACATATACACAACACACAGACACATGCACATATACACACACAGACACACATGCAGACATATTCACACACAGATACACATATACACATGCACATACATACATGCTCCCACAGATACACGTACACACAACATATACACAACACACACACACACACACACACACACACACACAGTCTATTTTCAGAAATGCCATGGTCTGAAATAAGCTTAGGATAGAAAGGATGTAGAAGTTGGGAATCCAATTTTCTGTAAAAACCAAGCCCTTCCTGCACCTCTGAAGTGAAAGCACAGGCAACAGACTGGTGTCAGTTAGAAGTTCTTGGAGACAGTGGAGTTTTTGCAGTCCCTCAGGAAATAAAACCTGAGGGAACAGCTCCTCAGTGAGCCACCTATTCCCCATCTTAGATGTCCAGATGGCTGGAGCCCAGCACAGACCTGGTGACTGGTCGGTATCAGAGCCCCAGGGAACAGCCCTTCTCAGTCAGCACTTCCCCCTCTCTCGCCTACTCGCTCACAGCCCTCTGCCCAGGTGGTGCTATCAAACACAAACAGCCTGAAATGGAGCAGGCACAGTAAACAAGTCTGTACATTATTGCCAATGCCATTAACACCCACAAGCTGCCTTGGTGTCCTGGGTGTTGGCAGCCCAACCCTTGACCAAGCTGGTGACATAAAAGACAGCAAACCCCTGCCCCACAACCAAAGGCCCAAAGGCTCCACTCTGTATCTGCTGTGCTATGTGAATGGAGGGACATTCAAGCTGGTAAGCTGCCTTGGGTCAGTCTGCGGGAATTGTTACCAGAATCCATGTGAGAGACACCTCTTATGTCCATGAACTGGTAATCTTCATTCCTGTCCTTCTCTCTGTTCCCAAACCTAGGGATGCTTTCTGGGCTGGTGCGCTACTGTGGATGCAGGCCAGGGAGGGAGGTGGGGTCTGTGTGGATGCTTGGAGTATGGGATCCAGGACCTTCTCAGCATAGTAGCAAGCACTGAGATTCCCGGGAAAACACTGGGATATTTGCTTGTTCTCTTTGGACTTGAAGGATACATCACAGCTCCTGCAGACAATGAGGGAAAGATGAACTTCATAGGCAGGGCACCAAATTCAATGCCATCTGGCTCCCTAGACTTCTACTGTGAAACCATGGGTACTATGAATAGGCATCTCAGCTCTGGGAGATCCAGGAAAGAGCTTCTCATGCCAGCGTTTTCCCAGGGACGCCATGCCAGGATATGGATGGGGTGATTGTGGCTGTTAGGCTTTATGTTGATACCATTTAGCACAGGTTGCATATTCATAGCTTGAACTTGGCCATTCCTGGCCATGGTGGGCAGGGAAGAGTTCTGGACTCTACCCCTAGTAGCTAAGCAACCTTGAGCCAGTTACTTAGTCCTATGTAATTTAAATTTCTTATTGATAAAACTAGACTAAATACACCATCGCTGCCATGGTCACAGTGATTCAGCCCTGAGCAACGAGTGGGAAGGAACATTGAACTTGGACCAGAGAGTGCTGCCCCCAGTGCTGTTCTTACTCATGGACAGGCTTTACAAAAGCCTTTCTTTGCCTCAGTTTTCTTCTGTGTACAGCAGGGGAGGAGAAAGCCTGGTCCAAGTGACTGCCAAGGACTAAGTGCTTCCCAAACTGTTCTTAAGGTGTCCTACTTGTCCTTGGGAAGAGGAAAAGAAAGGACTGAGCTGGGATCAACCTTCCTATGTTAGATTGCGGACTGCTGTTAAGTTCTCTGATCCTTCTGAAGTAGAACCAGAGAGAGGAGTCCTCTGGTGTCAGGAAAAAGGGGTGCTTTACCTCTAAGATTCATCAGCACCCTAGTTTTCAAATTCATCATTCAGGAAAGAAAAATCACTGGTAAGTCTACTGCCATATTTGGTTTAAGAGCTGAAGGCCAGTCTCCCACAGCTAAGAATCAAGAGCCTTCTCCCACATCCCCCCTTGAAGGATGACTAGCCACTACACTAGGCATCTCTCCCAGTAATGCTGGGGAGAAATGAATGGGAGAGGTGGCTTAGATCAGCATCTCCTTCTGTATTCACGGATTGGGTGACCTTTGCCTGGATTTTTTACCTCATCCCCTCATCCTCCTCCCTCCCCGAAGAATCCCACTGGTTTGAAATAAAACATTTATGCATTTGAATTAGAAGAGGCCTGCAGTTTAGTAGGTGCTCAATTCCTACTTAGTAGGTTTCAGTGAATGCTGTTTAAATCTGAACCTGGGTGTAGGTACATTAATGAGCCACAAGTAGGCAACGAGAATGTTCTCTCTGGACTTAGAAAGGTGCTGGGTTGGGCTGTTTAAAATACCCTGACTGATCATCTTAGGCACCTTGCCATACAAGCATCATTTTCTGAGTGCTGTGAAGGCATGGCTCTAAGAAATGTTCCTGTCTATGTTCCGCTAGAGCATTAGAGTCTGGAGAGCCCTCAGGTCTGAAGGGGGTAAGGTGTGGAGAGAGAAAAAAAGATCCATCGTTACAGTGTCCAAGTGATTTGCAGAGTACTAGGGCTCATACTGTAGAGATTCATTTGCTCCCCACCTGTAAACCATTGTCAGCCAGTTTAGTACCTTCTCTGCACTAATGCCTGGTGTAGAAAGAGGGTATCTTGCATGCATGAAGTGGGCAAGTCAAATCACCCCTTTTTCAAACACCGCAGATGTATCTGTGTGCCCACCGCAGAATGAACATGCTGTCAACCAATTTCACAGTATAGAAGGGAGAGAGAGAGACTTCAAGTGACAGCAGGTATCATAGCTGACTTGGGACTTTAGCTCACACATCCTGGTCTCAGACACTGGGCTCTTCTAAGCACCAGAATTCAGCTCTTTTTCCATCCACCCCCATGACCTCTGAAAAATAAGCTCCAGAATCTTGCCAGACAGTATATTCCAGTGGATTTCTCTTTAGAGAGGTCACAAGGTCAGCCTCTTTTGCCAGCCGTTAATAGCCTGTTCTCTTGCCAGGTGCACTTTTGACTTGTCTGATGCAAGTCAGAGAGTCATTTTTGTCTCCTCAGTGCTGGCTGCCTGATAGTGCCCTGAGATTCCAAAAGGTAGCCAGGATTGAGAACGACAACGGAGATGAATACTGGCAGAGCCTTGGAGAGAGGTCATGATCCACCACCGCCCGTGTTCCCTTGTGCTTCATGGCACAAGGGAAACATTCTTGTCCTCAGCTTGCTGTTCTCAGTCATGATTTGTATTCCTTTCTTCTTCTCTGGTCGGTTCTAGGAGCTGATCTTTCTTTCTATAGTAGTATTGGTCTCTGCTTCATTCCAACTTCTGCTCGTTAATTTATTCATCCAATACAGTGAATGCCTGCTACAGTAGCCCTGGGCTAGCTTCTGGGCAGTTGGCAGGGATCAAAGCAGACCAGGTGTCCCTCTATCTATTTGTCTGGGATCTGCCACATCAATCTCTCTCTACTTACTAACATGAATGAGATATTTAAAAATCATGGAGTTTCTCCTGATCTACATTGTTGATCCCTTCTTTGATCCCTAATGAAGTCCATGTCTTTAGTATCTTGATTCAAGAGCTGAATAAGCCCATTTCCGAACATTGGATACTGTTTTGTTAGAGTGTGGCTGAGCCCTGTACAGGGAAACAGGCACCAGTAGATCCACATCCAAGATAATGGGCCAGTGATACACACTTCCTATCATGTGGTCCCAGTTTACTCACGTGAGCCTGATTTTCCTTATTGAAAAATATAGGGCAATGTACTTCAAGCTCTGCCCACTTTTGACCAGTAGGTCAAAAGCTTGACCCTACTTACCCTCCTTCCCAAGGTCCAGAACCAACCACAGATGTTGCTTCTAGATACCCTGTAACACAGATGAATTGTGGCTAGCTGCATCACCAGCCAGAAGACAAAACAGACCTCTGCATTTTCTACTAGTTTAGTGGTTTTCAAACATGGCCTGGGACTCACATTAAGAACCACACACTTTACAACATGTAACCGAAACAAATTTCCCAGGTACCTTTCTTACCACGGTTATATTTTATACCCTCAGAGGGTCTATGGTCTGTTTTTTAAAGAGGCATATTCATTCACCAAAGTCTTGTGCTGCTTTGGTCTGTGAGCCTTGAGCCTGAGATTTTTGTCTAGTACCTCCTACTAGCTCCTTGGCAAATAGCAACTGCTTTGTTTTGTCTACAAGAAGTCTTCTGAGCAGGGAATACAGTCTAACTCTGAAGACATGAATTCACAGGCCTGTTTCCTTCTCAAAGGGCACACCCAAAGACTTGTGCTAAAGCAGGCAGTGATGCACATTCCCTCTTTTAGGCCTCACCCTCTTGGCATATTTCATAGCAAAACAACAGAGAACAGAAGTTTCTGGGGAAGTGATGAGATTGGCAATAGCTTGCCTCTGTCTGTGGAAACTGCTTTCCCCTTGTTTTCTCAGCTGTAAGAGACCTAATAGATGACAAGTGTCATTTAGACTGATAGATACCTCCACAGTGTTGGCAAGAATACTACACAATGTTACTTACCAAACCAGGGATGGTGGTTCACACATGTAATCCTATACCCAGAAGGCTACAGTACATTATTATGAATTTGAGGACATTCTGAGACACATTGCAAATTCTGAGTATCCTGGAATACAGTGTGAAGCCATGTCTTACTCCAGCCCCAATCCCCCCAAAAAGAAAGGAAGAAATGTTGCTTCTCTCACCTTACTTTTGTTTGGACTTCAATATTTCCTTGATTTAAAAGACAATTCAGACTGTCCTATGCCAAAATGCTCTCAGAAATCAAAATGGTAAAGTCATATCTCAATTTTCTAGATGTAAAAGAGGCTGTAGGATAGGTTCTGGCAAGCAATACAGTGAAGGGACCAGAGGTAGGAACAGATGTTTCTGCCCTTGCCCAGTCACACTTTCTGCCCCACTTCTCCTGGTCTAAGCATGAACAGTCTTATGGACCCTTACTGCATTCAAGGAAGTTTGGTGATGTTCTTCCAGGCTGTTGGTGGCACAGAGTGGGTGGTTCTGGCATCTTTAGTGGGGCAGCAGCTATGAGTCTGAGTTTGTATTTATGGGCAGTGTAGTGTTGGTAACAAGTGTCCAGGTGCTTAGGAGCATCTGTGCTCATACAGCCCTTGACAGACTTTGGCATTGTGTAGTTTCTTCTTCCTTTCTGAGCTTGTCATTTTTTTCCAAGGTCCTAGAATTAGCCATGGGCAACAGGACAGAGCCAACAGTGTTAGTGTGTCAGTGTCTACACTTCACCATATGGCTCCTCACCCATACAAAGTCTGAAGGTTGCAACTAAACCTGAGATCCATGCTCCCCCATGTTACATTTCTGAGCAGCCAAGAAGGGATGGCAATATCCTAGGATCAGGACTTGATAAGTGAAGAGCCACACAACTCACTATTACTTTAGACTTAACACATTAAAGCTTTATATGGAAAAAATGTCTAAGTCAGAATGGAGATCGAGATCTGATTGGGTCCTGAGAAGCAGTTCAGGGCTCCTAGAGGAGTCAGCGCTCAGCCACGGCATCACAGGTCAGTTGTTCTTTGGGGGTGGGGGAGGATGAAAGAGCCACTCTTAACAGCTTTTGTCAGCCAGGCTTTAGACTCTAGCTCAGTCTCGCTCAGTCTGCCCAGCTTAGTCTCAGCCCAGCAGCCCCCACTTCACGTGCCCAGTGGAAAATGCTGATGGGGTCAGAGTGAATTCCACGCTGGCTCACCTCTCAGCCTTTCGCATCTCACAGTTCCACATCCAGACAATGTGTGTGTGCTGTGCTGCCTGCCACTTCCGGCTGTCGGTGCGTTTGGAGGTGGCATAGGGACAACAGAAAGAAACCTCCTCTTGAGGTCCATACTAGAGAACCGGGTGGGGATATATTTCAGACTAAGAAAGTTCCTGTTTGGAGCTGGTTTGATGGGTCTACAACGGTCATGAAACACTTTGGTTCTCTGTGTCTTTTATTTTCTGTAAGCCAGGAAGTGAAGGCAGATGAGGTCCATCTCAGGGGTGTGCCCACCATTCCAGGGTTGTGTTACATAGTGGAATCTCTGCTCAACACATGGGATGCCAAGGTCTATCTTCTCTGTAGCTCTGTCTCTGACACCAGTCAACTCTGGACCCCTGAAGTCATGGGAAGTAGCAAAGGTAGCAGAGAGGCCATCATGTAGTCCTGATCTTTGGGTGTCTGCCATGCAAGCATGCTACCCTGTTGTCAAGAGTCTGCCTAAATGTTAATATTTATCATTTACAGCCAGCCACTACCTCCTTTCAAAGGTGAACACAGTAAAATTTACAACAGGTGTGCTATCAGATCCCAGAGGGGCATAAAAGCAGGAGGGAGAGTGGTAACTCATCTATCTGTGGAAGGAAGCCGGTTACTCAGAGGCCTTAGACACCTGCAGCACTGAAGGATGGAGCTGTGGCCAGGTGTTTCCCTGGTGGGACTACTGCTGCTGCTGCTGCTGCTGCTGGGACAAGGTAAGTGTGACATTCGATGAATCACTGAAAGTCCCCTTCTGCTGAGACAGAGCTCCAAATAAAACACACAAGGGCTTAGTTTGCCTCTTGTGGGATGGGAAGCAGAGAGCTGCCTGTAGAACAGCTGAGAGTTAGGGGCTCTGGAGGCTGTTGGGGAAGGGTGGGTCTTGGGAGAGATAAACATAGGTAAGTTGAGGACTCTGGTGGGGGTTGGGGAAGCTGTGAGTGCAGAGTCACCAAGATCTCTATTACTTTGTGCTGTGTGGCCTGGAAAAGTTCTATCTACCTGGACCTCAGTTTTCCTCTTCTTTAACATGAGTGGTGGTGGCTGGAGATGTGCGGTACGGAGAGTGCTTGTCTATCAGTACAAGGCCCCGAGTCCAATCTCCAAGCACCCCAAAAGATACACTAGAATGGGAGTGTCAATATTAAGTCATGGTTATAGCTATCTGTGGTCTTTGCTTTTTTGTCAAGAGCAGACGAGGATGGACCAGTGTCATACATCCTAAAGATGCCCATAGGCTTTAGTTGTATGATGTACTTAGCCTTCACTGAGCCACACAGGCAATGAACAGGGCTTCATGTTTCTTCTGAGGCTGAGAGTTTGAACAGGTCCTGCCCCGCCCTCTCCTTGCCTCATCCTCCTTGGTTTAGGAAGGCAGGATTTTTTTAAACCAGTAAAAGGCCCTGAGCATGACCTCCTGCCCTTTCCTCACCTGAGGCCTGGGTCTGGAGCAGAAGACAATTACCCTGGAGCCACCCTAACAACGGAGGAAGTATAGATGGAACAAAGGCCACACTGCCTGGGACCCCAGAGTCCTGCTGCTTGTCTAGGGTAAGGGAATGGTCTCAGCGAGCCTCTGGGGGGGACTAGTTGTCCCCATTCGGATTGCACTGCTGTGGTCTGTAGTGAGACCCATGAAAGAGCTCTTTGTGCTTATTGACCACCAGGCTCTTTTCTTGTGTTGGGCTGAGTCTGTCCATTTTTCTGTAGTTTTACCTTTTCCCATGGATTATTCAGGTTCCCCATGTGAGCTGTCTACTGGCTGTTTGGTGAGTGGACATATATGACAACTGTGCTTTCACTTTCCAAAGTCCATCTTTCTGCTCTCTTCATGGAAAGAGGCAGAGTTCATTTTGTGGAAATAGGTGATTAGCATCCCAATGGAAACTCTAAGCTGTTTGCTCAGTTTGCTGGAAGACACCAGATTTGCATTTCGTAGACTCAAAAGATGCCAAGGGTGGAGAAGCAGAGGCTTCAGGTCTGCCATGATTGTGGGATGTTGACTGAAGGATGCTGGAGTCATGCTAAGGAGTAGGGCACTTCAGCAATTGACTTAAGCATGTTTGGTTTTCTCTAGTTCGGTGGCTCTCAACCTGTGTGTTGCGACCCTTTGGCAAGCCTCTTATCTCCAAAAATATACATTATGATTCATCACAGTAGCAAAATTACAGTCATGAAGTAGCAATGAAAACAATGTTATGGTTGGGGGTCACAACAACATGAGGAACTGTACTAAGGGGTCACAACATTGGGAAGGCTAAGAACCACTGCTCTATTTGATCCTGAGCTGGAAGCAGTTACAGAGCAATAGAGACAGAAGGATGTGATTTGGCCGCTGTGGATGGTGGTCAGATTCCCAGTGTCTTTGTATATTCTGTCAAGATTCCTAAAGTATGAATAGTAAGTCTTTTCTGTAAGTTGGTACTGCGTGTGTCTTGTTTAAGAGTGCTTACCTTGAGGTCACAGAGAGTTTCTCACATTTCCTTCTGTATTTGCTGTTCCGTTTAGGTCCATCTAGGTACATCTGGGATTGATTTTTTGTTGTGTCTAGTGTAAGAGAGGAGCCAACGTTGTGTTTCCTTCATGCAGATCCCCATTTCTTGAAAAGTCAGTTGTTTCCCACTGCTCCAATGAGACATTTGTTTCACAGGTTAGGGGTTTCAGGGATCGGATGTTCTTGGCAAACGTCTTCGTTTACTTCTTTGCCTATAATACATTGCCATCACTTGGTAGCTTCATGGTATGCTCTATAATTTTACAACATCACTTTCCATTTCTCCTTCTTTTGAAGTATTTGGCTTTGAATTCTCTTATAAACTTATAAGCTTATTCATTTTTACCCCAGAAAACTTGTTGGGATTTTGATAAAGATTGCTTTTGAGTCTATGAATCAAGTTGGGAGAAATAACCATCCTTACAGTATTGAGTCATGCAAATCATGACTATATATGTAAATTTTAGTTTATAGTTCACAAAGTTTTCTTGTTGGGGTCTTGCATGTATTTTGATCAATTTATTCCCAGGTAGATGATATTTATGTTTTATGGCAAATGGATTTAATTTTTTAATTCTAAAAGTATTTATTATAGGCATAAAGTAGTAAAATTAGTTTTTGCATGTTGAGTTTTGAACACAACTAAATTCTCATACATTGTATCAGCTTCTCCGTGGGAACTTTCTCTATCCACAGCGTGGTTGGTCCTGTCATCTCCCTCTCAACCCCTCTCTCTTCCTTTCTGTGTTCACGTGTTTCTGATGTCTCTGAAACTCTGCCTACACTTTCTCACAGAAGAGACATGCTGTTATCTTCCAGGTTCTAATTCAAACTTCAATTTTATAAACTTTGTTTAAAAATAAAAAGAACTTCCAAATAAATAAGAATACCCAAATTAAGCAGACCCCAGGTCTACACAGTTTCATCAGCAAGTGTGATGCTTGCTATGGGCTTGTTTGTGATTACACTTTGAATATCTCTGAAGTGCACCAAAGTTAAAGGTTTTTTTAGGAGGGGGCAGAGGAGGCGCATGGGGCAGAGGATTCAGAGGAAGCCCTTTTGAGACCAACATCTCAACACACATCTGACTCTGGGCATCTTAACAGTGACTCAACCTGTGCTTCCTGTGAGACTAAGAAGCTTCTATTGTGTTCCTAATTAGCAAATCATCATCATCATCATCATCATCATCATCATCATCATCATCATCAAAAATCATTAGTGGATGTTGAATCTGTGTGTGTGTGTGTGTGTGTGTGTGTGTTACAAGTCTACAGGCATGTGCACATGGGTGCGTGTGTGTAGAGCAGAGGTCAGTGTTGGGGTGTCATCCTCCATTCTTTTTCTACCTCGTTGTTTCGAGACAGTGTGTCCTACTGAAGCTGAAAGCCATTGTGCCAACTGGGCTGGCTGCAAAGGAGCTCCTCCATCTTCCTGTTTCCACACCCTCCTTCCCCTGAGGTTACAGATATGTGCTGTGCACCCAGCTTTTAATAGGTGCAGGGGATCAGAACTCAGAGCCTCTGGCTTACATGGTAGGCACTTGACCAACGGAGCCATCTCCCCAGTCCCCAAGCAATGGCTAAATTTAAATCATTTTAAAATCATATTTTCTGCTTTCATCTTTTGAATATCTATGAGCTTCTATACTCATGCTCCTCCTTTTAAAATTTATCATCATCATCATCTTTATTGTGTATAGGTGGTGAGAGAGAGACAGAAAGACAGATAAACAGATAGCCAGACGACAGACAGACAGACAGACAGACACAGAGACAGAGAATGTGTGGCTATATACTTGCCAGGGTGTATGGAAGTCAAAGAATAAACTTCTGAGAGCTACTTGCCTTTTTCTATCTTGCAATTGAGGCAGGTGTCTCTCTGTTTCTGCAACACTGTATACTTTGGGCTAGCTGGCCTAGGAACTGCCAGGAGAATCTTCTTTCCCCATCCATTGTCTTACCGAGGAGCACTGGGGTTTTACATGCACATCCCTATCATCTTCTCACATGGACTGTGATCAGCAGACCCGGATGTCAGGCTGGCCTGGCAGGTGCCTCTATCCACTGAACCACCTTGCCCTCTGTGTGTGTGTGTGTGTGTGTGTGTGTGTGTGTGTGTGTGTGTTGGTATGGTTATTTCCTTTTCCCTGTCTACTGGCAGTGCTGGGGATTGAACCCAGGGTCCTGTGTATATTAAGCATGCACTATGTTACCACTGAGCTTCATTCCCAAGCGACTCCCTTTCCTCTGATTTCTTATACCCTAAGTTTGTCAGTTTGAATAAGAACCACTTTTTGGTGAGCAATTTTCTGTATAATAGTTATTTTATGCTGCATAACAAATGATACTACATCTCCGTGACTTGGAGCAGCTACTGCTTTGTTTTCTCACAGTTCAGGGATCTACAGTTTGGGAAGCTGCCATCAAGAGCATCTCACTTCTCTCCCAATAGTACTGTCTGGAGCTGATCTGGACTTGATCTAAAATGACATGTCTGGGTAATTTCCACAGGCAATGTGGAATTTCTAATGTGCAGCCTACATCTTATATAATGACCCCCTCCACCAGAGAACACAAAATCCACAAGAGGTTTTCCTTTTTAATTTTTAAAATTTTTTATCCCATATGCATTGGAGTGTTGCATGGGAGCTGCCATGTTGGTGTGGTAAATTGAACCTGGGTCCCCTGGAAGAGCAGCAGTCAGTGTTCTTAACCACTGAGCCATCTCTCCAGCTCCTGAAAGAGGTTTTCTAATACAATACCCAGACCCCCAAATCACTTCTGCTGCTTTTGGGAGCCAAGGCAGGTTTCAGGGCTGGCCTGGATTCAAGGAGAGGGAAATGGACTTTGCAGCTGGAGGGGGAGCTAAAGTCACTCCACCAAAGCGCACACAAAGGGGAAAATGCCATGGTGTGGAGATGGCTCAGTCAGGAGATTGCTGGCTGCTCAAGCATGAGGCCCTAAGTTAGGGTCCCCAGAACCCCCCATAAGAAGCCAGGCACGTGACCTGTTCCTATAAGAAGCACATAAGAAGCACACCTGTAACCCCGGTGCCAGTGAGGTAGCCTGGGAGGGTTTTTAGGGCTTGCTGCCAGCTAGTCTTGCTAAAAATCAGTGAACTCCAGGTTCCGTGAGAGACCTTAGCTCAAAATAAGCTTATAGAATCATAATTAAAGAACAAGGTAGAAAGACGATCGGAGAGGATTCCTGACAGCGACATCCTGTGTCTACACACGTCTACATTCCCATGTGCATACAAGTATGTACAAACTTACTTAATTTGGCATAAATACACAGTATGTATTACTATATATTATATAGTATATTAAGCCATATTTTAATTATTACATATTTAATTATTACATAAATATAACTTGGTAATTTTGGCTTCTTATGAAAACTTCAAGTATGGAAAACACAGTTTTTTAAAAAAAAAAGTTACATGATTTTTGCTGGTAATTTTAGCATATTAAGCTTTGTGATATCTGAGCTCTGTTTTCTCCATGACAACTCTCACTCATGGTACTGTGTGCCTTTGTGCTTGGCATGGTTGGTTATGTTTCCTGCATCCTGTACCAGCCTCCCTGAAAAATCTACCCGTGATAGTCATTGAGGCCTAAACTGAAGGCGGCCAGTTCTAGAGAAAATATAAAGCTTCATGCTTCAGCACTGAGACCATCGCCAATAAAGACTCACTTCAAACTAAATTTCCCTAGACGAGGTAAACCCTGTGCCAACCATTCACACAGCTTGTCCCTGGTCCTATATATATATATATATATACATGAGGAAGCTCCAGTGGCCTTTAAACCTTATCTAGGTAGATTGCAACACAAAATAAATTGTAAATGCAGAGAGTCACAGCACCTGCTGTTCCGTTCAGATATGGTTTTTCAAATATTTTCAACCCACAGTGGTCTAATCCATGGACACGGGACATCCAGCTGTGGAAGACTGACAGTGCATAGCAACTCCTGTTGAAGATGGACTCTGTCATTGTTCCCATGGTGCAGATGAGACCTCTGAGAGGCTCAGTAGCTTGACAAGAGTCATTCGGCTAGCAAATAAAGGAAACCGAGTTAGTCCCAGGTCCAAGTCCAGAGCCAAGACCCTTGCCACTCATGTGGGCTACGCTAGAACCCTGTGGAGGGTCTAAATGCACTTCTGCTTAAACTTGAAAAGAACCTCAACAAATCAAACATGGAAAACCAGATCCTTGTTAAAAATTGAACTTCTAAGACAGAAACTGCATCACCTCCAACTGCTATTGTCCCCAGCAAAATGGCAGGAAAGCACCATGGGTAATAAAACACAGATTTTGTTAGAGTTTCATTTTCCTCAGATGGTTCACCAGTCCCCAAGAGGCTGTCAGATCCGTGGATAAAAACTCATTGCCTTGGTGATATATCCGAGGTCCTGTTAACGCAAAGCTAGGGGCAGGGGCTGAGTGGACAGACCCTGCAGGCTTCCACCACAGAGAGCAGTGAATGGAGGCAACCTCACCTGGAAGAAACTAGCGTCTTGCCTGGAGTTTGGTTTTACCCCCTCATTATCATTACAAGTAAGAATGGAAACAGATCTTAGAGAAAATCTTGTGACCTGACTTCTTCAAATTATTGATGCAAGGAGGAAGGGACTGGCTGAGGTCACTCATCATGGGCATCCGCAGAGCCATTCCTGGGAGCCCGCGGCCACACATTTCCCTCCATCTCTGAGTCTTCTGTCACTACCCCCATCCTTTCTGTTACCCACTTTTGCCCCACATCCCTGCTCTGAGCCTCTAGCACAGGTATGGGATTTTCTCTCAGGGCTTGAGAGTCTACGTTCCTGGAATGTCACCTGTACCTTGTAGGTTTTAAGGACTTTCTGTCAATCATCGATTCTCAGCTTGGAGTTTTTGCTGCTGTCAATTAACTGTCTGAGCACCCTGGGGAGAACCCAAGTCAGGCCGAGCCTGTTTAGCAGATACTAAAGAAAATACTAGAAACCCTCTGGGGAGAGAGTTTGGGTCTCAGGGAATTCCTGGAGGAGAACGAAGCCCCAGCCTAGGTATGAAGAGCTGTGAAGGCAGCTGTAGGTTCTGAGAACTGAGGGACGGATGCCAGCAAGAAAAGTCTGACATGGGATGTGCTACAGAACTAGTTGGCTTGAAATAAACCCAGAACAACAGACAAGGAGTGCAAAGGAAGGGAGGTGCACATGTCCAGTCTGGGGCAAGGCGCGCCCCTCTGCCAAGCAGGCTGGTTGGGTTGGAGCCTGGCATCCTTGGAGAATGAACACACCTAGCACTCTCCCACCAAGCCTCATGGAAGCTCTGAGCAGGAACATTGGTGGACTCTGGAAAAGGCCAATGCAGTTCTCCTGACATAGGCCGCCATTTGCTCCTGTATGGGAGGCTCTTTTCTTTCATATCGAACCCCACCCCCATCTCTGGGAGGAGACCTTCCTGTTGGAGATACCCAGAGACCCCCACACTTCCTTGAGGTTCCTCTCCCCCTGGGGCTCCTTTAGTATCATGCTCTCCCCACCAACACTGCCATGGCTTTGAGACATCTCCATGGCCTTTCTGTTCTGGCCCCAACGATGCAAAATAAAGTCAAGAAAAATATATAGGCCAAGGGTAAAACAGCCAGTCAACTGTGAACATGCCCCGGCCCCTGAGCACAGTTGTCATCCCTTAGAGCACAGGGTGTGTGATATTGGAAGGGGTGGGCATAGAAAGATAGAGGAAATGGGAAGGTGTAGTGGTCTCCACCCTAAGCAGGTGGTGGGGTCTTCCTTTGCCACTGTCATTAGACACTGAATATTTAGACAACATTGGTCCCGGACTTTACAAATCATATCTGATGGCTTTCATGGCCCATCAGACTAGAGGTTGTATCTCCCCAAATGGAATGAGATTGCTCATTCTTTGGCCAGCCTGATGGCAAATCTGCCCTGACTGTAAAGGCAGCTGAAAATTGTAGTGTTGTAGGCTTAGCCCCAGGACACATTTCCATGTGGTCAGAATTCAGGGACAGTATTATTAGTTTTCTTGTTGTTGTAACAAAATATTGACAAGAAGCAATTTAAGAGGGGAATATTTATTTGGACTCAGATTTTGACATGGCTTGATCCATCACGGGGACGAGGCCATTGATAGCAACAGGAGTGTGTGGCTTGGTCTCCTCACATTTCTGTGGACCAGGAAGTGAGGAGCTCCATCTTGAAACAAGGTAGGCTCAAACTCTCCATGCTCTCCTTCTCACACGCCACCTACTTCCTCCACTTAGGTCCCACCTTCTAAAGGTTCTGGAACATCTTTTAACTGTCAGTTCAGCCAGCTGAGGACCAACTATTTTTACATCCAAATCACAACCCACACAATAAACGTCTTATGAAGTCTATTCAAAAGACCTGGGGCCTCAGACTCAATTAAAGAGAACTGAAAGCCACACACGACCTGATAGTGTCTTATTGGGTATCTTTGGCAAGTTTATTAGCTCATTAGATCACAGCTTCCTGAGGCAATGAAGAAGGTAATTGAAGAGGCTCGCCCCTTCCACTATCCTAGAATTCAGAGATAAATATCCAGAAGCCAGTCCTATCAGTCTCTTTGAACTTCAATGTCACCTTCTACTGACGTCATGTGACAGTTCACATACCATGCTGACAAAAGGATGTGCTGCCCAGCATGCCTGGAATTCTGAGGTGGAAGCCACAGTCGGGTGTGACTTGGAGTTTTATGACTCAGCAGGCACAGCTGGTCACAGAGAATGCCTGCTCACAGGCCACCACAACATTCTGTACGGCAAGCGTATGAACGAGACTTGCCAATCGCCCTTAGGAGCATGGCATCACCCAGAAGATCTGCTTAGAGACTGCAGTAAGTCTCAGTCCTGCGTGTGCATTGATGGTCTGTCTGGTCTCTGAATCTGTAAAGACATGAGGTTCTTAACCTGCTGTGTCTCCCTTTCACAGGGGTCGAATATCACATATTTACATTACAAAATTGCAAAATTACAGTTATGAAGTAACAACAAAATAATTTTATGGTTGGGGGTCACCACCACATGAGGAACAGCAAGTATTAAAGGGTGGCAGCATTCGGAAGGTCTAGAGGACTGTAAATCCTGTCTCTAGAGTTGCCGTGAGAACATTACCCTTAAAAATCCAAGAATTTAATGCACCCCAAAGCACGACCTCAGTTCCACCTCTGTTGCTCTTGATCTTCCTCCCTGCTGCCCAGGGCCCCACCTCCCTTTCATCCAGGAAGGTGATCTTTGCTCACACTCACAGTCTTGCCCACACAGCATTTTCCTGTTCTTTGATCCTCGCAAAAACTCCAGGAAGAAAGTGAGGAAGCCAGGCTCATTCCCATTTTATAGATGAGGAAGTCAAGAGACAGATTGAACGCGTGGTGATCGAGGTCACCAGATGGGGCTGTTCTTCCTCAAGGAAGGGATGGATTGTGGGAAATTGTGTCCACTCAAAGCGGACAGACATCAAGGAAATGTGCAAATTAGAGTGTGTATCCTGCTTTAATTTGGCTAAAAAAAAATCACCCCACCTAGCTGTGGCCAGCTTCTAGACTAGCACCACTAGGTTGTCTATAGAGTCAGGTTCTGAACTTGGAAGACCGTGCGTGCCACCCATGGGACCTGTAATGGATGCCTAGTGTATTAGACCCCGTGCAGTCCAATGGAACCTGGATTTTTTTGGAGGGTAGGGGGGCAGTGTCTAGATATCGGGGGAGCAGTAGAGAGCTGCTGCATTAAAAGGGGGTGTCTGAGGGAGATGCCTCTGTGCACCTCATCAAGGCCTGCTGCTACAATGGATCCCTTTTAGTTTCCAGCCCCAAAGGTCCGACTTGCTCTTGACAAGCTCTGACTTGGATGAGTGATCTCTGCCAGGCCTATGCCTCGGAGCACACTCAGGTGGTTATCTCCCTCACTTCCAATAGAGTGGAAAAATACATGGATTTTTCCCTGACTGACCTTACTGAGGTGGGAGTGTCTCAGGGACCCGGCAGCCCATTAGAGATCCACCACACTGATGGTAAACAACGTCCCAGAAGGGGAACATTCCCTTGAGACCCCATGACTGGAGTCAGTGATGTTGCAAGTGCTTTTATGGTTTCTGTCACAAGGCCTCAGGCACTGGGGGAGCACAGACAGAATTTTTTTCTACATACCTGATAGAAACCAAAAGATCAGAACAAGTGAACAAATTCTAACTTCCTCCTCCCCAAGAGTCAGTGAGGACAGGACAAAGAGCTGTAACTTTCCATGAGGATCTCAATCCAAGGCACAGCCTCTCTGACAGCCAAAGTAGTTAGCCTGGAGATGCTATCATCAGGTTGAAAATGCAGGCTCTAGAGCCTTTAGACGCATGGGTAATCTCAGGCTACACAGACTGGGAGTGTCTGAAGGATTATCTATGTGAGCAGTCTCCCTGATGCTGATCATGACAAACAGAGCCACTCATCGCTATATTTCTGTGTGTGTCATCTACTACCTTTAAAAGGGTATTTACTCAGGGGGCTGGACGGATGGTTCAGTGGTTAAGAGCACTTGCTGGCTGGTCTTCTAGAAAACGTTGGTTTGATTTCCACCCCCACATGGTGGTTTACAACTCTCTGTAATTCTAGTTCTAGGGCATCTGATGCCCTCTCCTTGGCTTCTGTGGGTACCAGGCATGCATGTGGTGCACAGGCAGGCATACGGACAAAAACACCCATACATAAGATAAAAAAAGATATCCAAAAATTCAAATTTATGTTTGTCCGTTGACAATTTCATGTGTACATAATGTATTTGGTTATATTCCTCTCCATTACCCTCTCTCACTCCCCTCCCACCCCCACTAAACCCTCCTTGGACTAACTGCTCTTCTTTCTACTTACATGTCTGCTTTGGTTGTATGACCCACTGGCGAGTGGGAGTGGGGGGCACAGCTATCTAAAAGTGCATGGGTCATGTCTTTCCAGGGTTTACACCACTGAAGAAAGTGACTCCCCTTCCCCATTAATCTCTCTGGGGAGGAGTAAAGCCTCAAGAGTTCATATTACAGCTGTTCAAGGCTGGCATTACCACCCCCATCTTACAGATGAGATAACCAAGACTTGAGGAAGTTGACAAGACTCAGGGTGTCTACACTCTTAAACCTGTCTGAAATCTAAAGCTTCTGCTTGGACCCAGGGTTCTGGACAGTCTCTTCTTGTTTGGCTGTCTGCAGCTAGTCTACCAAGGGACGGCCTGCGTTCCTATTCTGGCCCTGGTTTGGGAGCTGGAAGCTGTGTTTTTGGTCTGGGAGCTGCCTGGCAACGTCAGCTCTCCCGATATCCAGCCCTGAAGATGTGAAGGGTGGTCTCTCAAACCCCTCTTCACTTCTTACCTCTAGTCTTCCCTCTGTGCTTGAATGTACTATTTGCCTATTTACGTTTTAAGGCACTCTCTGTTCGAGGTTCTTCTCTCTCCTTTCTCCCCTCTTTTAAATGCAGTGTTTTTACTTTCAGATCTCACACCCACCCTGAGAAGGCTAGTGCTGATCATTAGAGCTCATACTCCCATTTCACCGGGATGAACTCTCTTCAGGCCCAGTGGAAATCATGAATTAGTTGGCAAACTAGGGACATGGGTCAAATCTGGCCTGTTGTCTATTTTTGTGCAACTTGTGAGATAAAAGTCATTTTTACATTTTGGGGGAGTGTGTTTGTGTCCAGCAACTCCAGCGCTGCTTTTGAAAAGTCTACAGTTTCTCTACCATACCCTTTCTGTTTCTTTGTCAAAGATTTGGTTGACTATATTTTTCTGAGCCTTTCTGGCCTCTATTCTGCTCCATTGATCTGTCTATTCTTTTGCTAGGACCACACTGTCATGGTTATAGCACTCTCCAGTAAGATTTGGCGTTGTGTTGTTTTGGTTCTCGGGTTGTTTGAGCTATTTAGGGTCTTTTGCATCTCCATGGGAACTTTAGGATCAGTTTACTGATCCCCTGGAAGAGTTCTGCACTTTAATATGGCTCCAAAGACTAAGGGAGAAAAGTACCTTAGCACACATGAGAACTGTGTAGGATAGAAACTGTGGTCTCTGCAGATGTTAATGCATTTGCACACTGCTTTTCAATATTAAAATCATGAATATAATGGAATGGCCAGAGAGGAGACCTTAGGGTCTACAGAGCCTAAAATATGGACGATCTGACCTTCATAGGAAATATTTGTCAGACCTGGTCTAGGTCTTAGGCATGTGGCTTCTACTCAGTTTGTTGCTTCCAAACTTGACCCATGTGGCTAAGTGAGCTAGGCTGCCTGGTTTGAGTCTCTCTGCCACAGTTTGCTAGCTGTGTCACCTTTGATGTAACTTGAACCTTCTGGATCTCACTTGGCTGCGCATAAGGTGAGACTATGCTGCTTATCTCATGGAATTATCATAAGGATTAAATCGATTGTTTTATGTCAGTACTCTGCATACATAGGAGCTGTATAGAATCAAGGGCTACCACTTACATTTTCATTTGCTATCCTGGCCTGGGAATAACACAGGCTGAATGGTCCTAACTCTCTGCCCTGCTAACTCATCTCTCTCAGCACTGTAGTAACAGAGTCTTTAAAATCATCTCTTCAGCTTTGGTCATGGCTCCCCGTTACCCATGGCTTAGCCTGATGACTGTGGTTTTCAAGTCCAGCTCCCTCTATTTCTCTGTTACCCATTCCTTCCTTGCCCTCCAGTCAGCGCCCCAGCTTTTTCCAACACTTCACACTTGTCCACACCTCATCGATTTCCTACCAAAGGGCTCTTTCTGCTCAGAAAACGGGCCTGTGGGAACTTGGAGAGCCAATGAGCTCTGGGGATAGGTTGTAGACATTGCTCATGGAAACTGGTCCCTCAGGGGGTAGGAACTGGAAATGTACTGCTTTCCCTTCATGCAACTCTAGATAAATTATTCTCTGGGTCAAAAAGTACAGCTGCAGGAGAAGGCTGGGGTGGAAAATTAGTCAAACTCTCTCTCAGGTTACGTTTGCCTTTCCCAGTGTCTGCTGCTCTTCAAATGTATTGTGCACACTGGGCAGAGAGCTGGGAGAAAGAGCACCAGAGGAAGCAAAGGATCTCAATCTAGGATCAAACTAAAACTGTACTGTGGAGCTGCTGAGACAGATATCAAGATTGTGTGACAATAGGAAAAATACGCAAAGGCCAGCATAGTGGCACATAGCTTTAATCCCAGAACTCAGAGACAGAGGCATGCAGATCTCTGTGAGTTGGAGGCCAGCCTGGTCTATGTAGTGAGCTCCAGGCCAGCCAGAGCTATATAGCAAGTCCCAGGCCAGCAAGGGCTATGTAGCCAGAAGTATGTTGGAATGATGAGTGAGTCTCTGTGGTCTGTGTACCTGTCTTGTCTTTTCTTTTCCCTTAATTCAACAAGACCCCTTGAGAACTGGCAGCTGTGCCTAGGCACTTAGCACAGTCGTAGCTGCTAAGAATCCCCATGATTACCCTGTCTCAATACCCTTCAGAACATTCTAGTATGCCATGTGCCTTTCCTGCTTTGTCCTAGATCTCCAAACAATGACAGCTATCTGTCCCACATTCAAATCTTGGCAAGGAAGCAGTATGGACCTCTGATAATGTGCCCATGCAGGACTTGGGGTGATAGTCTATCTTAGACAATACTTCTGAACCTTGACCTGAGAGTTATTCTACCATAATGGAATGTATTAATGAAATCATGTTATCCCAAACTATGATAGCTAGAGTCTTCAATAAAGGACATTAGTAATTCAGGCATGTAGATAATTGGACTTGGGGGGAAGGATGTAAAGTTTGGGTAAGAGTGAAGTTCAACTTTAAAAGCCGTCTCAGTGGTGCTGGGGTATTAATTTGTATGGACTAAGTTCAGTCCTTAGAGCCTACGTAAAAAAGCTGAGACTGGCAGTACACTTGGAAGCCTGGTGCTGGGAGGCAGACTTAGGGCTTGCTGGCCAACCAACCTAATGAGACAGATGAACTCTGGGTTCAGTGAGAGATTCTGTCTCACAAAATAAGGTGGAGAATGCCCAGACATCACTGGCTAACACACATACACACACACACACACACACACACACACACACACACACAGTAAAAATTGAACTATTTTTGTTTACTTGCTTGTGTGTATTTTTTAGGGCCCTCTCAAATCCATGGCTCTTCTGGAGAGAACATATTAGCATGGCAGCCCCAGCAAGTGGTAAGAATTTCACCCTGGTGGGATGTGTGGGGACAGAAAGGGGGGAAGATAGGCTCTCTTCTAGTGGAAAAACATCCAAATATCTGAGCCGGTAAGTGTCTCCTCATTAAGGCCTGAACAGAACCGACCAAAGGAGCTGCTTCACCAGGACAGTCAGGCTGCCTGGCAGAATGTTACCATGGCTCCCTAAATTTGGGGCTCATCATCCTTACAGATGGATGGGTGGTTCCCAGAAGTGCCCTGCCAGCATTATAAATGGGTGTGTTATCATTGTGAACCTTGAAGCAGATGTTATAAGTTATCCGAAGGCATCTGGGTGAGGTCTTCCCAGAAGGTCCACAAGATAAGAGATGAGAGTAAGTACTGTACATCTCTTACTGTAATCAGTAATTCACTAGAAATTAACTTATGCTTGTGAGATATGGCGAGGGCTGCCTGCCTCTCCTGCCAGGATCCCTAGCACTTCCCGTGTCCTAAAGCCTTCTGTGTTATCCCGACAAAGAAGCCCCTTTGGATTCCTGTCACCAGTACCCAGAGAGGCAAATGCTGCCCTAAAGACTTGCATACTGCCCACCATGTCTCCCCTCTGCTCTCAGTGATCCATTTGCCAATCTGGAGGAGACACAGGAGGCTCCTGGGTTCATGTTTACCCAGTCTGTAGCAGCAAGTATGCACGATGCTTCATGTTCTTTCTTATGTCAAAATAACAGAGAGTCCGGGCAGTGGTGGCACACGCCTTTAATCCCAGCACTCAGGAGGCAGAGGCAGGCAGATTTCTGAGTTCGAGGCCAGCCTGGTCTATAGAGTGAGTTCCAGGACAGCCAGGGATATACAGAGAAACCCTGTCTCGAAAAACAAAAAATAAAACACACACACACACACACACACACACACACAAAACCCAGAGGGACAGTCGTTAATAAATATAAATGAGGCACTGAAATATTTTGTACATTTAGTCTCAATAAACTAGGTCCTTTGATTATTTCTTCTTTTAAAATTGGAATAAAAAATCCATAACAAACATTAATATTTACACCGCTTGAGCAGCATTGGGAACAGCGCTTTTGTGTACCCATGGCTGTCCTCCAGAAGATTTTATCGTCCCAAGAGCTCATCCTCTGCCTTCCCTTTCCCCCGCACTGTTCAAAGATGAGCACATGCTGCTTACTAGAATCCTCATTAAGAGACACACATCCTTGCTCTCGGGGGAGGGGGGGTTGGCGAATATGGAAGTTGGGGCAATGTGACCATGTGCAAGAGTTGCTTCTGGATTTTGAGCCTAGAGAGCCAAGGGCAAGGTTGTTTCTACACCAGTTGTTTTAGCAGGCAATACTTCTGTACATGGAAACTGATGTTTTGTGTGTTTGGTTTCAGTTTCAGACCCTGAAGAATTTTCCATTCCCTTGCAAGCCGAAGAAGTTAGAATTGAGTGTGCTTTCTGAGTCAGGTATGTGCCCGCTGGCCATGAGCAGGAGAGGCTCTGTGGCCAACAGCGACTCTACCTCCATCTCGCTCCTCTCTCTTGGTCCTTTCCCACCTAGCCTTTTGCCATACTGTCTCAGTGGTTCTCAACCTATGAGTCAGGATCTCATGGAGGAGTTGGATATCAGATATCATGCATATCAGATATTTACATTACGATTTGTAACAGAAAATTACAGTTACGAAGTATCAACAAAAATAAATTTCTGGTTGGTGGTCACGATAACATGAGGAACTGTATTGAAGGGTCACAGTATTAGGACATTGAGAACCACTGGTCTATTTCCTCCTTGGTTATTTCTGTAGAGGGACAGAAACAACACCACGCTGAAGGGTAAAAGATACATGGGGACAACCTTTAGGACCTTGACTCCCTCAAGGGAAAAAGTGCCCTGGGGATAGTGGGTTGGGAGCTGTCACTCATGTGGCTTCTCCACTCCTGTCATGTAGCCATACTGGCCATTCTAGTCATCTCCACCTATTATGGGTGAGGTCTTTCTAAGAACTGGATGCTATAAATCAGCTTTACATCTTAAGTGGCTGGCTGATTTAATGAATATTCGTGGGGACACACACACACACACACACACACACACACACAGGAGTGTAAGAGACATTACTCTGGTTTCCACTTAAAAAACTTATTTTAAGAAAAATAGAAAATGGCCAAGAAGTTTGGTTTCTAGGAATACACCCCATAGGTTAAAGAGATGTGTATCATTTGCATCTAATTTGCATTCTTGTAGTCACTGACTTCAGAGTGCTAATCTCTGGTAAGCTTCAAGCTACAGCCAACCATTGGGTACCTAGATGACCTTAATTTTAGTCTCTTGGCTCATCACTTATTTATGGTAGCTCAGAAATCCAGAGTCACAGGTAAGCAGGAAGCAAGAGGCAAGCAAAGGGCCAGGCAAGAGCCATGGGACATTGACTTGGAGAGGCCAAGTCCAGGTCAACAGTGTGGCCTCCAGAGGGGAGGGAGCCTTGAGTATGGGTTCCAGGATTCCCAGTAAGTACAGAATCCTGAACTTGCCAGCAGACCTGGCCTCGGTGGCTGTACTGAGGTCGTAGGGTGTGGCCCTTCTCTGTGTACCCCATAGGGTATTCTCTGCCTATCCTGTGGTAGATCTGACCCTGTGGACTCTTACCTTCACAGTTCACTCTCTGAGGCCCTCAGACATTAAATTGGTGGCAGCCATCGGCAACCCAGAAATTGTAAGTATTTCACGTGCTTTACTCAGGAGACCATTTGGTACTGGTGACACCGTGCGTAATCTCCTGATAGCTTGGCATATTGTTCCATTGGAGGCATTCGTGGTGGCACGGACTTGTAGTCTGAGTATTTGGGAGGTGGAAACAGAAAGGTCAGAAGTTCCAGGTCATCTTCAACTACAGAATGATGTGAAGGCTAGCCTGGGCTGAAGGATTTTTCTCCAATAGTACTCCATTTGGGAGAGAGCGTTGTATGAGACAAAGACATGCTAAAATCTTAGAGTATCTACTTTTTTACAACATCAAATGAATGCCTAGAATCATCCCAGGAAAGGGGATGTTTGAAATTTCTCATTAACAAGTTAAATCCATCGACAAGTACTGCCCAGAATCTTTGCCAAAAGTTTTGAAATTTATTGTTAAGTTTTCTCCAAGGTATTTATTTTTGTTGAGCATATTCCCTTTATAGCTTTTATCTCTTAATATTTACATTATCTCTTCCCATTTCCCGCCTCTCTTTCTGCCGTTAGTCACCTTGGCCCCTGGCCTCCCTTTTGCTACTTCTTTCATTCCCTGTGTTCATTCTTGATTTTATGTATCACCTGGATCTCATGGAGGCATTTCCTCAAGGGAGGCTCTTTTCTCTGCGATAACTCCAGCTTGGGTCAAGTTGACACAAAAAACTAGCCAGGCCACCACTTAATCTTCATTTATAATGTAAATGCAGGAAGTAATGAGAAGCAAATGTCCACCCCCAGCGGGGACACAGCCCCTGTGGCCCCCTCATTTCCCTCCCCTCTCCCTCACTGCACCCACCACCCCGTTGTAATTACTCCTCCGTCCACACAGCACGTGTTCTGTTGCTCCCCACCCCCACTTCTTTAAGCCTCCTTCCTCTCTAGTTTTCAGGCACACAGCCCTCCTGAGTGCAAGGAAGCTGCATTCTGCCACAGAAACACTCACATAGCCATGTTTAAGCAACTGTCCCACAATAGCTCCTTTTAAGAATGTGTTGTGTTGGTTTTCATGGAGGCTTCACGATTCCCATTCCCATCAGCAATGCACAGAGTTCCAGTTTCTCCATAGTCTCTTCTAGTTCGGGGGCTGTGGGCCTCGCCTTTAACAGCTGAGTCATCTCCCCAACCCTCCCCATAGTCTCAGCACTTACTTTCCTGTTTTCGTTTGATGCTGTTGTTTGGGCTTTTTAAGGACTTCTTTTGTAGACTTTATTTTATGTGTATGTGTCTGAGTGTACATAGCTACCATGCGAATGGCTTCAGAACCAGAAGAGGGAAATCAGATCCCTTAGAGTTACAGGCAGTTGTAAGCCAGCCAGTATAGGTGCTGGGAACCCAACACAGGCCCTCTCTGGAAGAGCAGTCTTGACCATTGAGCCATCTCTCCAGACCCATGTTTGTTCTCTGTTTGGCAGGTATGAGGTGACATCTCATTGTGGTGTTGGCTTTAATTTTTCTAAAGATTAGTAGTGTGTGGTACTGTCTTAGTTAGGGTTTTACTGCTGTGAGCAGACACCAAGACCAAGGAAAGTCTTCTAAAGGACAGCATTTAATTGGGGCTGGCTTACAGGTTCAGATGTTCAGTTCATTATCATCAAAGCAGGAACATGGCAGCATCCAGGCAGGCTTGGGGCTAGAAAAGCTGAGAGCTCCACCACTTGTTCCGAAGGCAGCTAGGAGAAGACTGGCTTCCAGGCAGCTAGGATGAGGGTCTTAAAGCCCACACCCACAGTGACACACCTACTCCAACAGGACCACACCTCCTAATAGTAAGCCACTCCCTGGGCCAAGCGTATACAAACCATCACAGGTAACTTTTGCTTGTTCTTTGTTTATAAACTCTAAGTGGCATGTCTTACAAGGCCATGCAAAGAGGGGAAGAAGAGGGTAAATCGAGAAAACTAGATGGCATAGGACAATGTCACAAGTTCTTATCAGTCCTTTCTGCCCCCATGCCACCTACCCTGGAGTTAGCAAGAAGCAGAATCCTGTGTCCTTCAAGTCCTCATGACCCTGGCTGAGCAGAGAACTTGTCACGAGTTGCCCTTTGTCCCAGAGCCCTCCTGTGTTTCTTACACCTGATTCAGGAAGCTCTCCCCACCCTTCCAGGCTCTTCTTCCTCTATTCCAGCCTGCACTTCCTCACTCACAGCCCCTTCCTCGAGGCCTGGCTCAACCCACTCAGCTATGGCAGAACAGGGCCACCCAGAGTACCTGAGACTCCCAAGTCTCTGTCCCCACTCCTCTTGAATAACTGGCCTCTCTGGAACTTGCCTGGAATACTCACCCTACCATATTTATGAATACCACCTCCGCCTGAACAGTATGTGAGAGTTGCCAGCTCCAGAACCTTCTCTAGTCATCGAGCAGCTGTTGAGGCCATAGAAGGGGGTGGAGATGCAGTGGAGATGCAGGTTTAACTTTAGGAAATAGCCTTGGTGCCCTAGCATCTGGCCACCAGAGCTTTCCCTTGTGACTGTGTTGATGGGGGAGAGGAGGCTTACCACAGAAACAATGTCAAAGCGAGGAATGGGAAGCAGAGAGCAGAGATCTCCTGTGTCAGATGACAGCTGGCCTCTGCTAAACCTGTGCTGAACACACTGAAGCCCACTTCCTGGGAGGAGGGGGAAGGACTCTCTGGTTCTCCCACTCTGGATCATGTTCTAAATCTTAAGCTCTCTTGGGCTTGGACCTTCCAGCTTCACTTTGAGATAGCGTTTCCACTCATGAATGGTGACATTGTCTGCCCTCACTCCACCATTCCTGGGTGGGAGTTGGAGCCACTGAGACAGAACAAACTTAGACCAGGTTGACTTCATTAGTTCATAGCCAGGCATCTCTACTTTCAGGATGAGACTTGAAGACCCAGTTCCTTGTAGGCCACCCTTCTCTGTCTTCCTGAGAGCCAGATATGTACTCAGCTGGGTTGTAACATAAGAACACACACACACACACATACACCAGGAGGTTGAATAATTTGAAGTCTTTTTAAGGCTGACATTTTTGCTCTGAATTTCTAGAGTCTCTGAAATGAAGACATACTCACTTATTTGAGATTCTCTAAAACTAGTTAGCTGTTTTAGATTTGAATTATCTCTCAAACATTTTGAAAAAAGATATGCAAATATTTACAAAATTTATTTTCAATAGCCCCTGCAATTCAACATATTCCATACAAGAAAAATCCAGATGTACAGGGTGAAAAATGTGAGAAGATCCATTCATGTCCTGTGCCATGAGAAAGAACACTGGCCATTCTCATGGTTTCTGAGACCTGCCTATCTTCTTCTCTCTTCCTTCCTTCTTCTTTCTCCTGACATGTATGTGCCTTCCCTAACATGTATGTACACTTACACACACACACACACACACACACACACACACTAATCCATTCGATGGCAGTATATAGGGACATGAATGACATGTGAAATCTAAATAGTGTCATAATGCAATAGTACATCAGAAAATTGCTTTGTCTCTCATATTTAACTATCAAAGACATCTCCATGCCACATAATGGGAATTACGATCCACTCTGTTAGATTCTTTGAGGGGAGAGTCGCATCTTATTTGGCTTGGGACCTTGAGGTCACAGTTCTGGCTGGGCATTCAGCAGATGAGAATTGAGGAGAAAGAACACTGGCCACTCTCATGGTTTCTGGGACCTCCCAGATGAGTTTTCCCATCTCCTGGCCTGTCTTCTCTTTTCCTTCCTTCCCCTGACCACCACCTCTCCTGTGGAAGCAAGATACGCTGTCCATCAGTCAACTACAGAAGAAACAAATTTGTGGTCCTAAAATACTGTGTGTCTTTAGTTCAATCAGCCACCAACATTGAAACCAGAAGGTTTCAAATATTTGTGTTTCCAGTATCTGAACTATAAGACCTCAAAGCCATAAGTTCCCTGCCCCTCAGGCAACTATACACTCAAGCTGGCAGCCAGTGTCCCCATTGGTCTGAACCAAACTGTCCAACTTGCAGAACCAAAGAGGTCCACTCCCCCGACTGCCTAACCCACAGCTCCGAGTCACAACCCCTGACACACATAGTCTAGTGATTTTTTTGTTTAACTTGTTACTTCTCCCTAGAAGATTGACCTTCTGAAATCCCTCTACGACAAATAAGAGACTTAGCACCTAGAGAGAGGAATTTTATGGTCAGCCTATGCTCCCTAGAGAACTTTCAAATAGTGACCCAGTTCCATGGGCTGGCCAGGTTGGAGCTGGTGGCAAGGATAGCTGTGCTCCTTAAAACACCCTGGGCTAGGACAATGAGGACATAACTATCTACATGTGGCCATTACACCTGCTAGCTTCTAGTTACTGACTAGTTACCTACTAGTCACCAAAAGTAGTTACCCACTTTTACCTTCTAGTAAACTCAACACATCTAACCTTAAACAGAGCTAAACTTTGTGTGTGTTTGTGTGTTAAAAACTATGAAAATACTAATAATAGCTAATATTTGTGGGTGTTTTCAATGTCTTGGCCACAGCTCCAAGTCTCCCTGGGATTGGATGAAATTATCTTCCTTCTGCACTGTGATGACCAACAAGGAGTAACCTGAATTATCCAGTATTTCATGAAGGGGAAACCAAATTCACCTTATTTGTTAAGAAAAATACCTATTTGTTCAACATTCACAGAGTGCTTACAACATGCCAGGCACTGAGATAGGTCAAAGAAATACAGCCAAATGCAAACAGATGGGAGCAGCTACCTGCAATGGCTCTTACATTCTAGTCAAAGAGAGAGCAGTCGCCCTTAGATCGTAGAGGGTTTTACTTTATAGATCAGCCTTTTGATTCTGTGTAGCATATAATGTGACTTACATTGTGTTCAAATCTATGCCCTGAGGAAAGATGTCAGCCACTCTGTTATGAGGGTCTGACAGACAAGTTGTGGGGGAGCAGGGTGTGCCTTCCTCCCCGTAAAGTGAGTAAGGTGAACTTGGTCTTCCTATGGACTCGTAGCTTCCCTGCCTCATGCTAGCTTCCCTGGCTGACTTACTCACACTAAGTATCTATCTCTTCCAGCCTCCAGCCCCTGGCCCTGGAATGGTCAACATGAAGAAACCTCAAAGGTACCCATCCTGGAACACAGCTAGCAGAGACACACCACACACACCCTCCTCTAATTCCTTGCTTGATTGATAAGGGACACCAAGAACTAGAGAGTTCAAAGTCTTTGCTTAAGGGTTAGGGGACAGCAGTGATCAGAGCCACTTCTGACTCCCCGAATCCTCTCAGAACCCGTAACTCCTGTGGATCCTTTGGGTGAATAACAGGGAAGTGGGATAGACCAGAAAAATAGAATTCCTGTGACTGTCACAAGGCCTCCTCCCTCTGCTCTTGGGGGACCTTGCAGGGTTTGGACCAGAGTCATTTTACTCTGGACTCAGTGACTCCTAAGCTTTGGGCAGGACTATAGAGCTTGGGAAGGATATCTAGAGGGAGCTGTTTGTCCTTCACTACCCCCCAGAGCAAGGATAGGCCAAATCTTGTTAGGAAATAGCCTATGGTGGCCAAGGAAAGGGCTCCTGTGGATGACAAACATAGTCTGATTCTTGTGTGTTCACTTCTTACAGCATTGAGAACAAACCACAGAATGGGTGCATGGGAATCCTGACAGGTGAGTCCTGGGTTTCCAGCCAGATTCCAGATTGTCCCCACCCCCTGAGACACAGCAGACGTTTTGTTAATAAAGAAGATGCACTTTATTGCTTCATTCTATCGCTAGTGCCTGGGAAGAGGGGAAGGCATGCTAGGGAGACAGAGAAGGAAGGCAAGGGATGGAAGGTCACATGTCCTGAATAGAAAGCACAAGAAACATACAGGGTAAGGAGGAACTGGGGGGACTGGACCAAGCCTGTAGGCTCTTGCTCCTGTCTGACTACCTCAGAGGTGAGTTCATGGCACTTATCTGAGAAATGTCCTGGATGTTTCCTCCTGTTTAAGAGGAAGACCCAAGCCTAATTTTCCCATTTATTTGTAAAATAAAACCTTATTCTATAATCTCTCTCTCTCTCTCTCTCTCTCTCTCTCTCTCCCTATAAAAACATTCTGGGCTCTGGGAAGTGAGTGAAGAAAGTGAAAGGAAGTAACAATTATGATTAATGTGTT
Source organism: Rhynchomys soricoides (assembly GCA_019843965.1). NCBI lineage: Eukaryota > Metazoa > Chordata > Mammalia > Rodentia > Muridae > Rhynchomys > Rhynchomys soricoides. The sequence continues at coordinate 790,525 of JADRCH010000280.1, forward strand.
GGATTCCCTGCATAGAGATGTGCTGATAAACCCATTCTCTGCGATCTGGGCATCTTCCTTTGATGCCAGAGGGCCTTTGTGACTCTATTAAGCTGCCCTAGAACCCTGAGCCCCTAATGCTACTGAGCTAGCCTGGGTAGAGTGTCCCATCCTGCTGCTTGTGAGATGAGCTGGTGAGGTTCAGCTGCCAGCCTGCGGTGATGGGCAGGGGTGGCTGGTGCCCTGTCACTTGGGCTTGGAAATTGACACAAAGGGCTTGTGATGTATTCGGTTCTTAGAAAGGACAGGGAGGAGGAACCTGTCCCTCCTTTGCTCATGATCCAGTAAGGAAGGTTTGAGGTTACTATCCAGTACTCCTGTCACCTGATTGGTTGCTGAGGGACTAGTGAGGATTAGGGTCATAGGAGAGTCTCCTAAGCAGGAGTCAAAGTGGTCACTGACTTGGCTGTCATAGCTATGCCAAGGCCTGGACTTGTTTCTGTTCAAATGGTAGAAGAGAGGATATGAGATGGTCAGTGTGGGAATGCCTGAGGATGCTCTTAGGACCCTAGAGCCCCCAGGACCACTCTGTGAGGATGCTCTTAGGACGCTAGAGCCCCCAGGACCACTCTGTGAGGATGCTCTTAGGACCCTAGAGCCCCCAGGACCACTCAGTTTGTTTGCCTGGCTTTTTGTTTGCCTCTATCTCTCCTCCTCAGCCCACTATATCTAATCACAATCAGGAATTCCAACTGGGCAAAAGGTGGCAAAGGTGACAGGGAAGGCAGATCTTGCCCCTGAAGCCCTCAGCATCGGAACTTCTGAAGCTGAGGGTGTCCTGAGTAGGGAGGAACACATACTGGCTGACAGCCATTACTGATAGCCAGGCAGGAGTTCCACAGAGAAAGTGGTCCAGGGATGTCCAGACCCATTCAGTGTATGATGGTTGACCCGGGCTCAGCTCTTCCACCCTGTGACCCGAGTCTTAGAGTACTCTAGTGAGCTCCACATCAAGCCTCTCCCTTTCCATCTATGAGACCATTTTGCAGATGAAAAAACTGAATGTTGGAAACAGGCAAACAGACTTTTTCCAAGGTTATGCATTCAGTAAGTAGCAGGGTCCCTGGTAACCCACGGCATCTGTCCCTCGTGCTTTGCCTTTTGTTCTGTCTTCTACAAATCAGGGAACCTCAAGACTAAGCAACCATAAACCAAAACCTCAGCAAATGAGACAAACTGATAGACAAAGTTTTGTAAAGAGTTTTAATGGAAAGTTTGATCACTTTTACTTTGGAAAGCAGTTCTTCCAGTGACTTCGTACCACAGTTAGTATACGTGTGTTCTTACCAGACTTTAGCAAGTATCCTCACTTGCTAAAGGGATGAAGTGCTCCCACATGCACACATGCATACATGCATGCCATTCTTCTCACATTGAACTGAGTCCAAAGCTCTACATTTCCCACCCCCACCCCCCGGCCTGAGATCTTACAAGCTTGTCACAGATGAGAAAACCTGGCTCGTGTGTGTGTGTGTGTGTGTGTGTGTGTGTGTGTGTGTGTGAGTGAGGTGTCAGAATAGCAACCCTGAATTGTGTGAGTTAGGTGACCAGCTGTGGTTATGAAGCCAAGAAACCAGTCCCTTGACCTCCAGCCCAGCTTTCCTTTCTTTCCCTGCCTGTTATCTGCAGGTGTGTACCCCCCCACACACTCCCCCCTCCCCCCAGAGATTCTGGATCTCGCTTCCACAAACCCTGGGGCTCTTTGAGGATTGGGCAAAAAGAAGGGGGGAGAAAGAGGCATTTCCCTCTGCAGCCCTCCCTCCCTGCTCCCCCCTGTCCGCTCTGAGGAGCAAGACAGGACTTAACCATTCCTGACAGCACTATTTTTAGCAGTCTTCTGGCTGTCAGCTTGGCGACATGTTCTCTGCGTGTTCCCCGGAGCCTGCCCGCCCTGCTGTCACTCACGAAGAGCAAGGGAGATGGGAAAGCAGCCCAGAGTTCTGGTTCTAATCCCAGTCATTTCTGTCAACTGGGGGACCTGACATGGCTTGCTTGATGTCTCCATCTCAGTCACCTCAGGAGTAAATGAGAGATGCCTGGAAAGCAGTCGGCCTTGGGCCTGGCCACCTAGACCAATGCTCAGTTTAGCTCCCTTCGCTTTCCTGGGTCCACCTCAGGGGTAACCTTGACTGCATGGCGTGGAGGCAGCCAGGCCGTCTTGTCACCCTAGGGAGTTGTTTATCTTTTGAGGTGACCCCTGGCTCTCTCTGTAGCCCTTTCAGATATCATCAGACATTTCAATCCTTCTGTCCTGATGCCCACGTGTTCTCCTGGGAGGGGCACCATAGCCCACACTACTGCTGAGTAAGTTTTCTTCTTCTCCCTCTCTGGGGTTGTGCATCTTGCTGGCCCTGGGAATGTAGGGACTTGAAGGGACAGACAATGGTCAGAGAGCTTTGAAATAGAGGTCTTCATTAAGTCAATGTCCAAATTCCTTCCCCCTGCTGATTTCAGTTGGCTTTAAAGGTTAGGTCAAGTCTGCCCCTCAGAAGCCAGGGCAGTTCAGGGCAGCCTCCGGTTCAGATATTGGCAGCTGTGCTGGGGATGAGGGCATCCGCTTCCTGACTCTCAAAAATATGACTTTTTTGATTGTGCTTTCCACTCCCCAGAGACTTGTGGATTCAGACTAAAGAGCTGGTGAGGAGTCTGAAGGACAACCCGGTAAGAGGCTTTCGCACTTCGGGGAGGGCAGGTTGTCCAGGTTTCCTGCAAGACAATGACCCCAAGATACAGAGTGCTGATGGCCCTGGTGCACAACTCATGTGTCCTGGCCTCTGAGGAAACACCCCTTCCACTATAATACTCTGAAGGTCGCTTCAGAGAAAGAGTGACTGGCTCTATTTAGAATGATTTATCTAGGATAACTTCCTGTGTAGAAGCGCAGAAGCTCAGCAGATGAACTAAATGATTTTTCACATAGAGAGGTGGTTGGGATCTAGAGAAAGACTGGCTTGCATATGACCTGGACTTTCCACTTATCACTGTGTGATGCTGGGCAAGGCACAGTTGAGGCTCAATAAAAGCCAGTAGCTATCATTGTCATCAAAGCAATGATTGCTATCATGAATAATTGCAACAGTGCTGGGGAGATGGCTCAGTCAGAAGAAAATGCTTGTTGTGTAATCCTGAGGACCCATGTTCAATTCTTAGCACCCACATAATAACTAGGTAGAATGGTATGCACTTGTAACCCCAACACTGGGAAGGGAGGAGACAGGAAGATCCCTGGGTTGGGCCGACCAGCCACTTTAGCCAAATTTGAGAGCAATGGGTTCAGCAAGAACTGGCTCAGAAAAATAGTGAGCGGTTGAGGGAGATACCTACAAACACATGCACGTGCACACACACAGGGAATACATTACCTGACAAGAAACAACTCAGGGAGGAAGAATTTATTTTGGTTCATGGTGTGTGGGGTATAGTCTACCATGGTGGAGAAGGCAGTTGGGACATGAGACATCTGATTACATTGTGTGTGTGTCTCTCAGTCAGGAGGCAAAGAGGGGGGGACGCTGGAGCCGTCTGGCTTCTCTTCTTTTCTCTTATTCAGTCTAAGCCCCTAGACCATGGGACAGAGCTAACAGTGTTTATGGTGGCTTTTCCCTCCTCAGACCTCTCTAGAGCTGCCCTCGAAGACAAGCAGGGAAGTGTGTCTCCTAGGTGATTCTAAATCCCGTCAAAGCCAGGGATGGTGACTCCCAGCCCTCAGGAGGCTAAGGAGGTGCATCCCTGGCAACTGGTACCACCCTGGAGCACAGAGTTAGACTTTGTACTCAACAAACAAACAAAGAAAACAAATCCAGTCTCCCTGGCAACGGATGTTAGGCTATCATAATGCTAATAAGAATGTAATTGTCCTGTGTAATAACTGGGCAGTCCTGAGTCTAACCCTGTAATTTTAAAGATGAAGAAACTAAAATTCCAAGAAGTCATGTGACAAGGCCAAGTTCAAGCAGTCAGTTAGAGCTAAATCCTAAAGATCAGAATTCAGAGTGTTCCCTGGCAACACAATGCTGCCTCAGAAAACAAGTTTGTTGTGTTATGCGTGCAGTATGTTCACTATAGAAAAATCAGAAAGCAAATGTAATATTAAACCCATCCTTAAGCCTAATACCGGAAGATAATTACTAGTAATGATTCTGTACATGTCCCCTCCCACATTTTTTCTAAGAATACATATCTGTGTAAAAGATATGGGGTGTTACTGGATATGCATGCTTTCTGTAATCAGCTTTTTTTTCCCCCCAGTTTTTCTGGTGATGTTAATCACAGTTTCCATTTTCATTTTGACAACTACACAGCGCTTGGTTTACATGAGTGTAGCTTACACAAAAGCACACTACTTCAGATGTTTATGCTGGCTGCTGATTCCCATGCCTGTGGACAAGGCATCATTGTAGCTAAACCTTGTATGGCTCGCCTTTCCTTCAATATCCTTTGAGAGCTGGGCCTGGTGGTTCAGGCCTGCAAACATTGCTACTTGATAGACTGAGGCAGGAGGATCACAAGTTCAAAGCCTGTCGGGTTACAGAGTGAGTTTAAGGCTAACCTGGGAAATCTGGTGAAAATTTAGAAGTTTTAATTTGTCAAAATAAAAAGAATGTGAGTGTAATTCAGTGGTAGATTACTTACTTAGCATACACAAGACTCTAGGTTCCATTTGAGATTGCAAAAGAATTTATTTTATCAAGGAATGCCCCTTAACACAAGGAACAAATTGCTTTATAGAAGTTATTTCATGCTAGACTACTAAGTACTACTTTTGACAAAAAAATAAGAAAGAGAGAGAGAGAGAGAGAGGATTAAAGAACATCCAAGCCAATGGTAATTCTCAGGGGGCAGAGGTGGGAGGATCAGATGCCTGAGATTAACAAAAGCAGCCCTAAGGATGCCTAGCGGTAGCTGAGGTGTGAGACTGAGAAACATGGACAGACAGACTTCTGACTCAAGCTCTGACCTCTCTGTTGTTTCGCTGCAGCAACTTGACTTTGAGAAGGACTGGAAACTGATTATGGTGTTCTTCAGTAACACAAGCCAGTGCCACCTGTGTCCCTCTGCTCAGCAGGTAAGAGAGGCTGAGATGCTGGTGTGGAGGAGAGTGGCTAACCCTGTCTGAGCACTGTCTACCAGGCGGGGAGGAGGCCTCCTGTTTCAGAGTTAGGACAGGTGGATTAGTGAACAGATGGACAAGCACGTGGAAGGACAGATGGATGGTGAGGTGCATAGATTCTCGAGAAAATAAAAAATAATAGCATGCGACTGCTGCTTTTCCTGCAGTGTTTTAGTGTGATACCATGCACAGGACATAAAACTGACCATTTCCACCATTTTGGATTTGGGTAAGATAAGATGCTGTCGTGGGTGCATGGCCAAAGCCATGCATTTGTAACCATCACAAGAGCCAAGAATGCTTTTATATTCTGCACTTTAGATTTATAAAAGAAGATCTAATGTTATATTCAGTGTTTGAAATAATGAGTCTTGTGGTGGGTTGGGGCTTTTGTTTTTTGCCTTGTTTGTTTGTTTTTACATCCCAGTCGCTGCCTCCTCCTGGTCATACACGTATATAATGTAGTTCCATCTACCTCCATGCGTCCATTACCCTCCCTCCCTCCTTTTACCTTTCCTCTCCTTTCTTGCCAAATAGGTCCCCCTCTACTTCCTTTTTTTATTTTTTAATTTTTTTTTTTTGAATTTAGATTCTATGTAGGAGAGAAAATGTTTGTATTTCTTGGTCTGGTTTATTTTGCTTATCTGATGATCTCCAGGTCGTCCACTTTCTTGCAAATGACACATATTTATCCTTGTTTATGGGTGTATAGTACTCCACTGTGTAGACATACCACATTGTCTTTATCCATTCTGTTGTGGTGAGCACCCAGGCTGATTCCCTAACCGTGTCATGAGAAGCATGGATGTATAGATGTCACTAAGGTATCCTGACTTAGGATCCTTTGGGATTCTGAGGAGGACTATGTCTGGGTCATATGGTAGTTTTGTTCTGTACTTTCTGACAAACCTCTCTACTGACTTTTCAGTAGCTCAGTAATTCACTAACCCACATTGCTACCTGTCATATTTAAGGAGCCCCTTCCCTCACCCCTGCAGGTCTTGATGTCTGTTTGATGAGAGTCTTTCTGAGTGGGATGTGATGGATTATCAGTGTGATTTTGATTTGTATTTCTGTGTTGACTAATGACATCGATTACTTTTTCATGGATTTATTGGTCATTTATACGTCTTTCGAGAGCTGTATTCAGGGCATCTGGCCATTTGTTGATTAGACTCTTTGTTTCTTGGTGTTTAACTTTTTTAGTCCCTTATATATTGTGAATACTAACCCCTTGGAAATTGAACAGATCTTTTTTTTACTTGTAGGCCCTGGCTTTACCTAGTTATTGTTTCCTTTGCTGCTCGGGAGCTTGTACGTTTAATATGATCCTACTGTGGATTTTTACACTCTCCAAACTCTTCTCATATTAGAAGAAGAAATCAGAGCCTAGAGAAACGGAGTCAATGATGATCCTGCACTCAGAGAGAATCAGCTTACTCGTTAGCTGAGAAGTGTTTTGCCTTCACATGAATAGTGAGTGTGTGGGCCAGTGAAGAAGCATACCTCACTAACTAATGTAGGACAAATACACTCGACCCACCCACCCTAATCCTGAGTCCCAACTTGGGTGGAAACACTGACGTTTACCAAAAGCAAGCAACCTGTGGCTCTTATCGTTGAGGCTCATTGGCTTTCCTGGGGACAAAACATGTGGTTTCACCTAATATAGATCTAGATAATTGTATCGTCGATTGTGACAGTGTTTACCAAAGACTAACTCCAATCAGCTGCAGGTGTACGGGATAACTGGGGAATCTAGGCTGTGGCATATAAACGACATACTCAGTTTTCTTCATGAGTCTAAAGTCCAGTTGGCACCAACCTGTCTCTGTCAACTTGCCTACTGCTCCCTCGGCCCAGCTCTCAGGACCTCTGTAGGCCGTGGCTCAGACAGGGCTAAGTTTCTTGATGTGCCCCTCCCCTGCCATGCCTTGCCTCCTTCCAAATACGCACACTTTCACCTATCCCCGGGCCACTATCAACGCTCCCTTTCCTTTGTGCGGGAAGACCTCAGGAGAACCGTGGTGAAAACCTCCCTTCCCTGGTCAGCTCTCACTGCCCACTGTTCCTGCAGATCTCCTGGATGTGATGTAAACAGACTAAGACCGGCTCTGTTCACTAGGGCCAAGTGAAATTCACATGCTCTGCTTGTTCTCTCTGGGGTCGGTCTGCATAGTAACTCATGAATCATGCATCTGTGCTTTGACATATTCACACATGCGTTTACACGTTATCGCATGGCTCTGTATCTCCATTTGTTACTCTTCAGCCGCTCACACATTACCAAGCCCATATGTAAATCTGCCCTCTCACGCGTAGACTCAAGCTCCTGCTATCGTATCTGTGGCGAGTTGGCTCAGAATGGCATTTGATTATGTTTTCCATGTGCGAGAGCCCATTCACAATCAGTCAGGATTTCTTCTCTTCGGTCTAACTTGCAGCTAAGCAGTCTTACATGATTTTTCTTTTGTTTTGTTTTGCTTTTAATGTATTTGTCCCCTCAAACATTATTGAGTATATGATGTGTTCTAAGTACATGTGTCCCATTTATGCGACTTGGATTTTTATTAACTTTTAGTTCCACAAGTAATATGCAGCTTTCATTACCTTTAACATCCTTTGTTTTCATTAAAATGTATCCAGTATGGATATCACCCCTGATCACAATTCACTGTGACGTTCCCATATAGGGGTGCTGGGTGCACTTTTCATCAACCATATATTTTCAAGACCTTGTCATGTTGGTACCTACAGACTAGACCAATTCTTGCTGAGTGATCTGCTCCCCGGTGTGGATTGACCACCTCTCATTTCAAGCATGCATTTACACATGCATGCATTATCCACTGGTGTACCGACAGTCATTTTTCTCTTTCAAGTTTTTCACTATTTTAAACACATAGAATTGTTTTTCTAGGTATTCAGATCATGGGTGCCAGGACATTAGTGAGTATTTACAAATAAGTCAGAAAGGTTGCAACAAAAATTGTAAAATAATGGAAGGGAGAGGGAATGGGACTGAATATAAAATACTCTAGTTCATTGCATGGATGAAGAGGGCTATAGACTCACAAGCTCTTTGCTTTCTTTGTTCTGGATGCATGCACTGGACTTGCTCAGGAGCTCTTGTTCTGGATGCATGCACCGAACTTACTCAGGAGCTCTTGTTCTGGATGCACGCACCGGCCTTGCTCTGGAGCTCTTGTTCTGGATGCACGCACTGGCCTTGCT